>CATIWC010002567.1:0-96960 GCA_948472305.1 Vicia faba | reverse complement strand
CTTTTCAAAATTTATATAATAAAATAATGATGGAATATATGTTTATCAATGATGTAAATAGAAGTATAAATATTAATGATTCAGATAGGAAGAAATATTTATCATTTATTAAAATTTATATAATTAAAATAATGGTTGAACAAAAAACAAAACAATCATTTAAATATGGGAAACAAAATATTTTTTATCCAAGTACAAAAAAAGTGTCACTTATTAAAAAAAGTGATACGAAATGTCATAAAAATTAAACAACTTAAATTCTTCTAACAAACTGGCTTTTACAATATCTAATAATATTTTGATTTGTTTCACATAAATTTTTAAGTCAATTAACAAAAAGAAATATATTAGAATATTATGTAATGAATCCATGTTTTATTCAAATTTTTCCGAGTTTCCTCGCACCATTTTCTTATACTCGCACATTTTTTTAATAAAATAAAGTAGATTTATTTATAAAACTATAAAATAAGTTAATTTACTCAAATATTAACATTTGAATTGATAAACTATCTCTATTCCAATTTTATTAGTAGAATGTCATTGACCCTATATTTCAAATTTGAGAATCAAATATAAATCATTAAACTCATAATAATTATAATTTTTTTAATTAAATACTAATTTAAAGAAAATATAAAATTATAATTAATTTATTATTAATTTTAAACAAAAATTAGTTTTAAGTTTTAAATAAAACCCACACAATTTTAGTAAAAATCAGATTATTTATCCCTCGATTTATTAAATAAATTAAATAGTTAGATAATTTATTTTACACTTTTTTACAAGTAGAAATAAAATGTATAGTAGTTGATATTCGAAGAATGTCTATAATGGTATGTTACATCTTCTTTTTATATAAAAGAGAGATCAAATTATTATTTTTTAAATAAATATATGAGATGCTTTGGTATAAATCCTCAGTTTTTTTTTCTGATTCACATAAAAATTTCTTCAGCTTGAAGAATAATGTTGGTTTCCTTTCATCTTCTTTCCAAGCTTTCTCCACCATTTCTCTCTCTAAAGTAGGCCCTTAGAAAGTAAGTAAATGAAGTCAAACAAACCCTAAATACTATTTAAGGGTGAAATGGAAAAGTATCCATTTCTACTTAATTGACCTAATCTTTAAAAAAAATACCAATTAATATAAGATATTACCACTAATCACTGAATTGCTTACACTAATAGTTTATTAGTGAATTAATTAGTTAATAGTCATATCAGAAAAATATATAGTACTTTCAAAATTTATATAATAAAATAATGATGGAATATATGTTTATCAATGATGTAAATAGAAGTATAAATATTAATGATTCAGATAGGAAGAAATATTTATCATTTATTAAAATTTATATAATTAAAATAATGGTTGAACAAAAAACAAAACAATCATTTAAATATGGGAAACAAAATATTTTTTATCCAAGTACAAAAAAAGTGTCACTTATTAAAAAAAGTGATACGAAATGTCATAAAAATTAAACAACTTAAATTCTTCTAACAAACTGGATTTTACAATATCTAATAATATTTTGATTTGTTTCACATAAATTTTTAAGTCAATTAACAAAAAGAAATATATTAGAATATTATGTAATGAAGATGAATCCATGTTTTATTCAAATTTTTCTGAGTTTCCTCGCACCATTTTCTTATACTCGCACATTTTTTTAATAAAAAAAAGTAGATTTATTTATAAAACTATAAAATAAGTTAAGTTACTCAAATATTAACATTTGAATGGATAAACTATCTCTATTCCAATTTTACTAGTAGAATGTCATTGACCCTATATTTCAAATTTGAGAATCAAATATAAATCATTAAACTCATAATAATTATAATTTTTTTAATTAAATATTAACTTAAAGAAAATATAAAATTACAATTAATTTATTATTAATTTTAAACAAAAATTAGTTTTAAGTTTTAAATAAAACCCACACAATTTTAGTAAAAATCAGATTATTTATCCCTCGATTTATTAAATAAATTAAATAGTTAGATAATTTATTTTACACTTTTTTACAAGTAGAAATAAAATGTATAGTAGTTGAGATTTGAAGAATGTCTAGAATGGTATGTTACATCTTCTTTTTATATAAAAGAGAGATCAAATTATTTTTTAAAAAATAAATATATGAGATGCTTTGGTATAAATCCTCAGTTTTTTTTTCTGATTCACATAAAAATTTCTTCAGCTTGAAGAATAATGTTGGTTTCCTTTCATCTTCTTTCCAAGCTTTCTCCACCATTTCTCTCTCTAAAGTAGGCCCTTAGAAAGTAAGTAAATGAAGTCAAACAAACCCTAAATACTATTTAAGGCTGAAATGGAAAAGTATCCATTTCTACTTAATTGACCTAATCTTTAAAAAAAAATAACAATTAATATAAGATGTTACCACTAATCACTGAATTGCTTACACTAATAGTTCATTAGTGAATTAATTAGTTAATAGTCATATCAGAAAAATATATAGTACTTTTCAAAATTTATATAATAAAATAATGATGGAATATATGTTTATCAATGATGTAAATAGAAGTATAAATATTAATGATTCTGATAGTAAGAAATATTTATCATTTATTAAAATTTATATAATTAAAATAATGGTTGAACAAAAAACAAAACAATGATTTAAATATGGGAAACAAAATATTTTTTATCCAAGTACAAAAAAAGTGTCTCTTATTAAAAAAGGTGATACGAAATGTCATAAAAATTAAACAACTTAAATTCTTCTAACAAACTGGCTTTTACAATATCTAATAATATTTTGATTTGTTTCACATAAATTTTTAAGTCAGTTAACAAAAAGAAATATATTAGAATATTATGTAATGAATCCATGTTTTATTCAAATTTTTCTGAGTTTCCTCGCACCATTTTCTTATACTCGCACATTTTTTTAATAAAAAAAAGTAGATTTATTTATAAAACTATAAAATAAGTTAAGTTACTCAAATATTAACATTTGAATTGATAAACTATCTCTATTCCAATTTTACTAGTAGAATGTCATTGACCCTATATTTCAAATTTGTGAATCAAATATAAATCATTAAACTCATAATAATTATAATTTTTTTAATTAAATATTAATTTAAAGAAAATATAAAATTACAATTAATTTATTATTAATTTTAAACAAAAATTAGTTTTAAGTTTTAAATAAAACCCACACAATTTTAGTAAAAATCAGATTATTTATCCCTCGATTTATTAAATAAATTAAATAGTTAGATAATTTATTTTACACTTTTTTACAAGTAGAAATAAAATGTATAGTAGTTGAGATTTGAAGAATGTCTAGAATGGTATGTTACATCTTCTTTTTATATAAAAGAGAGATCAAATTATTTTTTTAAAAATAAATATATGAGATGCTTTGGTATAAATCCTCAGTTTTTTTTTCTGATTCACATAAAAATTTCTTCAGCTTGAAGAATAATGTTGGTTTCCTTTCATCTTCTTTCCAAGCTTTCTCCACCATTTCTCTCTCTAAAGTTGGCCCTTAGAAAGTAAGTAAATGAAGTCAAACAAACCCTAAATACTATTTAAGGGTGAAATGGAAAAGTATCCATTTCTACTTAATTGACCTAATCTTTAAAAAAAATAACAATTAATATAAGATGTTACCACTAATCACTGAATTGCTTACACTAATAGTTCATTAGTGAATTAATTAGTTAATAGTCATATCAGAAAAATATATAGTACTTTTCAAAATTTATATAATAAAATAATGATGGAATATATGTTTATCAATGATGTAAATAGAAGTATAAATATTAATGATTCTGATAGTAAGAAATATTTATCATTTATTAAAATTTATATAATTAAAATAATGGTTGAACAAAAAACAAAACAATGATTTAAATATGGGAAACAAAATATTTTTTATCCAAGTACAAAAAAAGTGTTACTTATTAAAAAAGGTGATACGAAATGTCATAAAAATTAAACAACTTAAATTCTTCTAACAAACTGGCTTTTACAATGTCTAATAATATTTTGATTTGTTTCACATAAATTTTTAAGTCAGTTAACAAAAAGAAATATATTAGAATATTATGTAATGAATCCATGTTTTATTCAAATTTTTCCGAGTTTCCTCGCACCATTTTCTTATACTCGCACATTTTTTTAATAAAAAAAAGTAGATTTATTTATAAAACTATAAAATAAGTTAAGTTACTCAAATATTAACATTTGAATTGATAAACTATCTCTATTCCAATTTTACTAGTAGAATGTCATTGACCCTATATTTCAAATTTGTGAATCAAATATAAATCCTTAAACTCATAATAATTATAATTTTTTTAATTAAATATTAATTTAAAGAAAATATAAAATTACAATTAATTTATTATTAATTTTAAACAAAAATTAGTTTTAAGTTTTAAATAAAACCCACACAATTTTAGTAAAAATCAGATTATTTATCCCTCGATTTATTAAATAAATTAAATAGTTAGATAATTTATTTTACACTTTTTTACAAGTAGAAATAAAATGTATAGTAGTTGATATTCGAAGAATGTCTATAATGGTATGTTACATCTTCTTTTTATATAAAAGAGAGATCAAATTATTATTTTTTAAATAAATATATGAGATGCTTTGGTATAAATCCTCAGTTTTTTTTTCTGATTCACATAAAAATTTCTTCAGCTTGAAGAATAATGTTGGTTTCCTTTCATCTTCTTTCCAAGCTTTCTCCACCATTTATCTCTCTAAAGTAGGCCCTTAGAAAGTAAGTAAATGAAGTCAAACAAACCCTAAATACTATTTAAGGGTGAAATGGAAAAGTATCCATTTCTACTTAATTGACCTAATCTTTAAAAAAAATACCAATTAATATAAGATATTACCACTAATCACTGAATTGCTTACACTAATAGTTTATTAGTGAATTAATTAGTTAATAGTCATATCAGAAAAATATATAGTACTTTTCAAACTTTATATAATAAAATAATGATGGAATATATGTTTGTCAATGATGTAAATATAAGTATAAATATTAATCATTCAGATAGGAAGAAATATTTATCATTTATTAAAATTTATATAATTAAAATAATGGTTGAACAAAAAACAAAACAATCATTTAAATATGGGAAACAAAATATTTTTTATCCAAGTACAAAAAAAGTGTCACTTATTAAAAAAAGTGATACGAAATGTCATAAAAATTAAACAACTTAAATTCTTCTAACAAAATGGATTTTACAATATCTAATAATATTTTGATTTGTTTCACATAAATTTTTAAGTCAATTAACAAAAAGAAATATATTAGAATATTATGTAATGAATCCATGTTTTATTCAAATTTTTCCGAGTTTCCTCGCACCATTTTCTTATACTCGCACATTTTTTTAATAAAAAAAAGTAGATTTATTTATAAAACTATAAAATAAATTAAGTTACTCAAATATTAACATTTGAATTGATAAACTATCTCTATTCCAATTTTATTAGTAGAATGTCATTGACCCTATATTTCAAATTTGTGAATCAAATATAAATCATTAAACTCATAATAATTATAATTTTTTAATTAAATATTAATTTAAAGAAAATATAAAATTACAATTAATTTATTATTAATTTTAAACAAAAATTAGTTTTAAGTTTTAAATAAAACCCACACAATTTTAGTAAAAATCAGATTATTTTTATCCCTCGATTTATTAAATAAATTAAATAGTTAGATAATTTATTTTACACTTTTTTACAAGTAGAAATAAAATGTATAGTAGTTGAGATTTGAAGAATGTCTAGAATGGTATGTTACATCTTCTTTTTATAAAAAAGAGAGATCAAATTATTTTTTTAAAAATAAATATATGAGATGCTTTGGTATAAATCCTCAGTTTTTTTTTCTGATTCACATAAAAATTTCTTCAGCTTGAAGAATAATGTTGGATTCCTTTCATCTTCTTTCGAAGCTTTCTCCACCATTTCTCTCTCTAAAGTAGGCCCTTAGAAAGTAAGTAAATGAAGTCAAACAAACCCTAAATACTATTTAAGGGTGAAATGGAAAAGTATCCATTTCTACTTAATTGACCTAATCTTTTAAAAAAATACCAATTAATATAAGATATTACCACTAATCACTGAATTGCTTACACTAATAGTTTATTAGTGAATTAATTAGTTAATAGTCATATCAGAAAAATATATAGTACTTTTCAAAATTTATATAATAAAATAATGATGGAATATATGTTTATCAATAATGTAAATAGAAGTATAAATATTAATGATTCAGATAGGAAGAAATATTTATCATTTATTAAAATTTATATAATTAAAATAATGGTTGAACAAAAAACAAAACAATGATTTAAATATGGGAAACAAAATATTTTTTATCCAAGTACAAAAAAAGTGTTACTTATTAAAAAAAGTGATACGAAATGTCATAAAAATTAAACAACTTAAATTCTTCTAACAAACTGGCTTTTACAATATCTAATAAAATTTTGATTTGGTTCACATAAATTTTTAAGTCAATTAACAAAAAGAAATATATTAGAATATTATGTAATGAAATTGAATTCATGTTTTATTCAAATTTTTCTGAGTTTCCTCGCACCATTTTCTTATACTCGCACATTTTTTTAATAAAAAAAGTAGATTTATTTATAAAACTATAAAATAAGTTAAGTTACTCAAATATTAACATTTGAATGGATATACTATCTCTATTCCAATTTTACTAGTAGAATGTCATTGACCCTATATTTCAAATTTGAGAAACAAATATAAATCTTTAAACTCATAATAATTATAATTTTTTTAATTAAATATTAATTTAAAGATAATATAAAATTACAATTAATTTATTATTAATTTTAAACAAAAATTAGTTTTAAGTTTTAAATAAAACCCACACAATTTTAGTAAAAATCAGATTATTTATCCCTCGATTTATTAAAGAAATTAAATAGTTAGATAATTTATTTTACACTTTTTTACAAGTAGAAATAAAATGTATAGTAATTGAGATTTGAAGAATGTCTAGAATGGTATGTTACATCTTCTTTTTATATAAAAGAGAGATCAAATTATTTTTTTAAAATAAATTATGAGATGCTTTGGTATAAATCCTCAGTTTTTTTTTTCTGATTCACATAAAAATTTCTTCAGCTTGAAGAATAATGTTGGTTTCCTTTCATCTTCTTTCCAAGCTTTCTCCACCATTTATCTCTCTAAAGTAGGCCCTTAGAAAGTAAGTAAATGAAGTCAAACAAACCCTAAATACTATTTAAGGGTGAAATGGAAAAGTATCCATTTCTACTTAATTGACCTAATCTTTAAAAAAAATAACAATTAATATAAGATGTTACCACTAATCACTGAATTGCTTACACTAATAGTTCATTAGTGAATTAATTAGTTAATAGTCATATCAGAAAAATATATAGTACTTTTCAAAATTTATATAATAAAATAATGATGGAATATATGTTTATCAATGATGTAAATAGAAGTATAAATATTAATGATTCAGATAGGAAGAAATATTTATCATTTATTAAAATTTATATAATTAAAATAATGGTTGAACAAAAAACAAAACAATGATTTAAATATGGGAAACAAAATATTTTTTATCCAAGTACAAAAAAAGTGTTACTTATTAAAAAAAGTGATACGAAATGTCATAAAAATTAAACAACTTAAATTCTTCTAACAAACTGGCTTTTACAATATCTAATAATATTTTGATTTGTTTCACATAAATTTTTAAGTCAATTAACAAAAAGAAATATATTAGAATATTATGTAATGAATCCATGTTTTATTCAAATTTTTCCGAGTTTCCTCGCACCATTTTCTTATACTCGCACATTTTTTTAATAAAATAAAGTAGATTTATTTATAAAACTATAAAATAAGTTAATTTACTCAAATATTAACATTTGAATTGATAAACTATCTCTATTCCAATTTTATTAGTAGAATGTCATTGACCCTATATTTCAAATTTGAGAATCAAATATAAATCATTAAACTCATAATAATTATAATTTTTTTAATTAAATACTAATTTAAAGAAAATATAAAATTATAATTAATTTATTATTAATTTTAAACAAAAATTAGTTTTAAGTTTTAAATAAAACCCACACAATTTTAGTAAAAATCAGATTATTTATCCCTCGATTTATTAAATAAATTAAATAGTTAGATAATTTATTTTACACTTTTTTACAAGTAGAAATAAAATGTATAGTAGTTGATATTCGAAGAATGTCTATAATGGTATGTTACATCTTCTTTTTATATAAAAGAGAGATCAAATTATTATTTTTTAAATAAGTATATGAGATGCTTTGGTATAAATCCTCAGTTTTTTTTTCTGATTCACATAAAAATTTCTTCAGCTTGAAGAATAATGTTGGTTTCCTTTCATCTTCTTTCCAAGCTTTCTCCACCATTTCTCTCTCTAAAGTAGGCCCTTAGAAAGTAAGTAAATGAAGTCAAACAAACCCTAAATACTATTTAAGGGTGAAATGGAAAAGTATCCATTTCTACTTAATTGACCTAATCTTTAAAAAAAATACCAATTAATATAAGATATTACCACTAATCACTGAATTGCTTACACTAATAGTTTATTAGTGAATTAATTAGTTAATAGTCATATCAGAAAAATATATAGTACTTTTCAAAATTTATATAATAAAATAATGATGGAATATATGTTTATCAATGATGTAAATAGAAGTATAAATATTAATGATTCAGATAGGAAGAAATATTTATCATTTATTAAAATTTATATAATTAAAATAATGGTTGAACAAAAAACAAAACAATCATTTAAATATGGGAAACAAAATATTTTTTATCCAAGTACAAAAAAAGTGTCACTTATTAAAAAAAGTGATACGAAATGTCATAAAAATTAAACAACTTAAATTCTTCTAACAAACTGGATTTTACAATATCTAATAATATTTTGATTTGTTTCACATAAATTTTTAAGTTAATTAACAAAAAGAAATATATTAGAATATCATGTAATGAAGATGAATCCATGTTTTATTCAAATTTTTCTGAGTTTCCTCGCACCATTTTCTTATACTCGCACATTTTTTTAATAAAAAAAAGTAGATTTATTTATAAAACTATAAAATAAGTTAAGTTACTCAAATATTAACATTTGAATGGATAAACTATCTCTATTCCAATTTTACTAGTAGAATGTCATTGACCCTATATTTCAAATTTGAGAATCAAATATAAATCATTAAACTCATAATAATTATAATTTTTTTAATTAAATATTAATTTAAAGAAAATATAAAATTACAATTAATTTATTATTAATTTTAAACAAAAATTAGTTTTAAGTTTTAAATAAAACCCACACAATTTTAGTAAAAATCAGATTATTTATCCCTCGATTTATTAAATAAATTAAATAATTAGATAATTTATTTTACACTTTTTTACAAGTAGAAATAAAATGTATAGTAGTTGAGATTTGAAGAATGTCTAGAATGGTATGTTACATCTTCTTTTTATATAAAAGAGAGATCAAATTATTTTTTAAAAAATAAATATATGAGATGCTTTGGTATAAATCCTCAGTTTTTTTTTCTGATTCACATAAAAATTTCTTCAGCTTGAAGAATAATGTTGGTTTCCTTTCATCTTCTTTCCAAGCTTTCTCCACCATTTCTCTCTCTAAAGTAGGCCCTTAGAAAGTAAGTAAATGAAGTCAAACAAACCCTAAATACTATTTAAGGGTGAAATGGAAAAGTATCCATTTCTACTTAATTGACCTAATCTTTAAAAAAAAATAACAATTAATATAAGATGTTACCACTAATCACTGAATTGCTTACACTAATAGTTCATTAGTGAATTAATTAGTTAATAGTCATATCAGAAAAATATATAGTACTTTTCAAAATTTATATAATAAAATAATGATGGAATATATGTTTATCAATGATGTAAATAGAAGTATAAATATTAATGATTCTGATAGTAAGAAATATTTATCATTTATTAAAATTTATATAATTAAAATAATGGTTGAACAAAAAACAAAACAATGATTTAAATATGGGAAACAAAATATTTTTTATCCAAGTACAAAAAAAGTGTTACTTATTAAAAAAGGTGATACGAAATGTCATAAAAATTAAACAACTTAAATTCTTCTAACAAACTGGCTTTTACAATATCTAATAATATTTTGATTTGTTTCACATAAATTTTTAAGTCAGTTAACAAAAAGAAATATATTAGAATATTATGTAATGAATCCATGTTTTATTCAAATTTTTCCGAGTTTCCTCGCACCATTTTCTTATACTCGCACATTTTTTTAATAAAAAAAAGTAGATTTATTTATAAAACTATAAAATAAGTTAAGTTACTCAAATATTAACATTTGAATTGATAAACTATCTCTATTCCAATTTTATTAGTAGAATGTCATTGACCCTATATTTCAAATTTGTGAATCAAATATAAATCATTAAACTCATAATAATTATAATTTTTTAATTAAATATTAATTTAAAGAAAATATAAAATTACAATTAATTTATTATTAATTTTAAACAAAAATTAGTTTTAAGTTTTAAATAAAACCCACACAATTTTAGTAAAAATCAGATTATTTTTATCCCTCGATTTATTAAATAAATTAAATAGTTAGATAATTTATTTTACACTTTTTTACAAGTAGAAATAAAATGTATAGTAGTTGAGATTTGAAGAATGTCTAGAATGGTATGTTACATCTTCTTTTTATAAAAAAGAGAGATCAAATTATTTTTTTAAAAATAAATATATGAGATGCTTTGGTATAAATCCTCAGTTTTTTTTTCTGATTCACATAAAAATTTCTTCAGCTTGAAGAATAATGTTGGATTCCTTTCATCTTCTTTCCAAGCTTTCTCCACCATTTCTCTCTCTAAAGTAGGCCCTTAGAAAGTAAGTAAATGAAGTCAAACAAACCCTAAATACTATTTAAGGGTGAAATGGAAAAGTATCCATTTCTACTTAATTGACCTAATCTTTAAAAAAAATACCAATTAATATAAGATATTACCACTAATCACTGAATTGCTTACACTAATAGTTTATTAGTGAATTAATTAGTTAATAGTCATATCAGAAAAATATATAGTACTTTTCAAACTTTATATAATAAAATAATGATGGAATATATGTTTATCAATGATGTAAATAGAAGTATAAATATTAATGATTCAGATAGGAAGAAATATTTATCATTTATTAAAATTTATATAATTAAAATAATGGTTGAACAAAAAACAAAACAATCATTTAAATATGGGAAACAAAATATTTTTTATCCAAGTACAAAAAAAGTGTCACTTATTAAAAAAAGTGATACGAAATGTCATAAAAATTAAACAACTTAAATTCTTCTAACAAACTGGCTTTTACAATATCTAATAATATTTTGATTTGTTTCACATAAATTTTTAAGTCAATTAACAAAAAGAAATATATTAGAATATTATGTAATGAATCCATGTTTTATTCAAATTTTTCCGAGTTTCCTCGCACCATTTTCTTATACTCGCACATTTTTTTAATAAAAAAAAGTAGATTTATTTATAAAACTATAAAATAAGTCAAGTTACTCAAATATTAACATTTGAATTGATAAACTATCTCTATTCCAATTTTATTAGTAGAATGTCATTGACCCTATATTTCAAATTTGTGAATCAAATATAAATCATTAAACTCATAATAATTATGATTTTTTAATTAAATATTAATTTAAAGAAAATATAAAATTACAATTAATTTATTATTAATTTTAAATAAAAATTAGTTTTAAGTTTTAAATAAAACCCACACAATTTTAGTAAAAATCAGATTATTTTTATCCCTCGATTTATTAAATAAATTAAATAGTTAGATAATTTATTTTACACTTTTTTACAAGTAGAAATAAAATGTATAGTAGTTGAGATTTGAAGAATGTCTAGAATGGTATGTTACATCTTCTTTTTATAAAAAAGAGAGATCAAATTATTTTTTAAAAAATAAATATATGAGATGCTTTGGTATAAATCCTCAGTTTTTTTTCTGATTCACATAAAAATTTCTTCAGCTTGAAGAATAATGTTGGATTCCTTTCACCTTCTTTCCAAGCTTTCTCCACCATTTCTCTCTCTAAAGTAGGCCCTTAGAAAGTAAGTAAATGAAGTCAAACAAACCCTAAATACTATTTAAGGGTGAAATGGAAAAGTATCCATTTCTACTTAATTGACCTAATCTTTAAAAAAAATACCAATTAATATAAGATATTACCACTAATCACTGAATTGCTTACACTAATAGTTTATTAGTGAATTAATTAGTTAATAGTCATATCAGAAAAATATATAGTACTTTTCAAAATTTATATAATAAAATAATGATGGAATATATGTTTATCAATGATGTAAATAGAAGTATAAATATTAATGATTCAGATAGGAAGAAATATTTATCATTTATTAAAATTTATATAATTGAAATAATGGTTGAACAAAAAACAAAACAATGATTTAAATATGGGAAACAAAATATTTTTTATCCAAGTACAAAAAAAGTGTTACTTATTAAAAAAAGTGATACGAAATGTCATAAAAATTAAACAACTTAAATTCTTCTAACAAACTGGCTTTTACAATATCTAATAATATTTTGATTTGTTTCACATAAATTTTTAAGTCAATTAACAAAAATAAATATATTAGAATATTATGTAATGAAGATGAATCCATGTTTTATTCAAATTTTTCTGAGTTTCCTCGCACCATTTTCTTATACTCGCACATTTTTTTAATAAAAAAAAGTAGATTTATTTATAAAACTATAAAATAAGTTAAGTTACTCAAATATTAACATTTGAATTGATAAACTATCTCTATTCCAATTTTATTAGTAGAATGTCATTGACCCTATATTTCAAATTTGTGAATCAAATATAAATCATTAAACTCATAATAATTATAATTTTTTAATTAAATATTAATTTAAAGAAAATATAAAATTACAATTAATTTATTATTAATTTTAAATAAAAATTAGTTTTAAGTTTTAAATAAAACCCACACAATTTTAGTAAAAATCAGATTATTTTTATCCCTCGATTTATTAAATAAATTAAATAGTTAGATAATTTATTTTACACTTTTTTACAAGTAGAAATAAAATGTATAGTAGTTGAGATTTGAAGAATGTCTAGAATGGTATGTTACATCTTCTTTTTATAAAAAAGAGAGATCAAATTATTTTTTAAAAAATAAATATATGAGATGCTTTGGTATAAATCCTCAGTTTTTTTTTCTGATTCACATAAAAATTTCTTCAGCTTGAAGAATAATGTTGGATTCCTTTCATCTTCTTTCCAAGCTTTCTCCACCATTTCTCTCTCTAAAGTAGGCCCTTAGAAAGTAAGTAAATGAAGTCAAACAAACCCTAAATACTATTTAAGGGTGAAATGGAAAAGTATCCATTTCTACTTAATTGACCTAATCTTTAAAAAAAATACCAATTAATATAAGATATTACCACTAATCACTGAATTGCTTACACTAATAGTTTATTAGTGAATTAATTAGTTAATAGTCATATCAGAAAAATATATAGTACTTTTCAAAATTTATATAATAAAATAATGATGGAATATATGTTTATCAATGATGTAAATAGAAGTATAAATATTAATGATTCAGATAGGAAGAAATATTTATCATTTATTAAAATTTATATAATTGAAATAATGGTTGAACAAAAAACAAAACAATGATTTAAATATGGGAAACAAAATATTTTTTATCCAAGTACAAAAAAAGTGTTACTTATTAAAAAAAGTGATACGAAATATCATAAAAATTAAACAACTTAAATTCTTCTAACAAACTGGCTTTTACAATATCTAATAATATTTTGATTTGTTTCACATAAATTTTTAAGTCAATTAACAAAAATAAATATATTAGAATATTATGTAATGAAGATGAATCCATGTTTTATTCAAATTTTTCTGAGTTTCCTCGCACCATTTTCTTATACTCGCACATTTTTTTAATAAAAAAAAGTAGATTTATTTATAAAACTATAAAATAAGTTAAGTTACTCAAATATTAACATTTGAATGGATAAACTATCTCTATTCCAATTTTACTAGTAGAATGTCATTGACCCTATATTTCAAATTTGAGAAACAAATATAAATCATTAAACTCATAATAATTATAATTTTTTTAATTAAATATAAATTTAAAGAAAATATAAAATTACAATTAATTTATTATTAATTTTAAACAAAAATTAGTTTTAAGTTTTAAATAAAACCCACACAATTTTAGTAAAAATAAGATTATTTATCCCTCGATTTATTAAATAAATTAAATAGTTAGATAATTTATTTTACACTTTTTTACAAGTAGAAATAAAATGTATAGTAGTTGAGATTTGAAGAATGTCTAGAATGGTATGTTACATCTTCTTTTTATATAAAAGAGAGATCAAATTATTTTTTTAAAATAAATTATGAGATGCTTTGGTATAAATCCTCAGTTTTTTTTTTCTAATTCACATAAAAATTTCTTCAGCTTGAAGAATAATGTTGGTTTCCTTTCATCTTCTTTCCAAGCTTTCTCCACCATTTATCTCTCTAAAGTAGGCCCTTAGAAAGTAAGTAAATGAAGTCAAACAAACCCTAAATACTATTTAAGGGTGAAATGGAAAAGTATCCATTTCTACTTAATTGACCTAATCTTTAAAAAAAATACCAATTAATATAAGATATTACCACTAATCACTGAATTGCTTACACTAATAGTTTATTAGTGAATTAATTAGTTAATAGTCATATCAGAAAAATATATAGTACTTTTCAAAATTTATATAATAAAATAATGATGGAATATATGTTTATCAATGATGTAAATAGAAGTATAAATATTAATGATTCAGATAGGAAGAATTATTTATCATTTATTAAAATTTATATAATTAAAATAATGGTTGAACAAAAAACAAAACAATCATTTAAATATGGGAAACAAAATATTTTTTATCCAAGTACAAAAAAAGTGTCACTTATTAAAAAAAGTGATACGAAATGTCATAAAAATTAAACAACTTAAATTCTTCTAACAAACTGGCTTTTACAATATCTAATAATATTTTGATTTGTTTCACATAAATTTTTAAGTCAATTAACAAAAAGAAATATATTAGAATATTATGTAATGAATCCATGTTTTATTCAAATTTTTTCGAGTTTCCTCGCACCATTTTCTTATACTCGCACATTTTTTTAATAAAAAAAAGTAGATTTATTTATAAAACTATAAAATATGTTAAGTTACTCAAATATTAACATTTGAATTGATAAACTATCTCTATTCCAATTTTACTAGTTGGATGTCATTGACCCTATATTTCAAATTTGTGAATCAAATATAAATCATTAAACTCATAATAATTATAATTTTTTAATTAAATATTAATTTAAAGAAAATATAAAATTACAATTAATTTATTATTAATTTTAAACAAAAATTAGTTTAAAGTTTTAAATAAAACCCACACAATTTTAGTAAAAATCAGATTATTTATCCCTCGATTTATTAAATAAATTAAATAGTTAGATAATTTATTTTACACTTTTTTACAAGTAGAAATAAAATGTATAGTAGTTGAGATTTGAAGAATGTCTAGAATGGTATGTTACATCTTCTTTTTATATAAAAGAGAGATCAAATTATTTTTTTAAAATAAATTATGAGATGCTTTGGTATAAATCCTCAGTTTTTTTTTTCTGATTCACATAAAAATTTCTTCAGCTTGAAGAATAATGTTGGTTTCCTTTCATCTTCTTTCCAAGCTTTCTCCACCATTTATCTCTCTAAAGTAGGCCCTTAGAAAGTAAGTAAATGAAGTCAAACAAACCCTAAATACTATTTAAGGGTGAAATGGAAAAGTATCCATTTCTACTTAATTGACCTAATCTTTAAAAAAAATACCAATTAATATAAGATACTACCACTAATCACTGAATTGCTTACACTAATAGTTTATTAGTGAATTAATTAGTTAATAGTCATATCAGAAAAATATATAGTACTTTTCAAAATTTATATAATAAAATAATGATGGAATATATGTTTATCAATGATGTAAATAGAAGTATAAATATTAATGATTCAGATAGGAAGAATTATTTATCATTTATTAAAATTTATATAATTAAAATAATGGTTGAACAAAAAACAAAACAATCATTTAAATATGGGAAACAAAATATTTTTTATCCAAGTACAAAAAAAGTGTCACTTATTAAAAAAAGTGATACGAAATGTCATAAAAATTAAACAACTTAAATTCTTCTAACAAACTGGCTTTTACAATATCTAATAATATTTTGATTTGTTTCACATAAATTTTTAAGTCAATTAACAAAAAGAAATATATTAGAATATTATGTAATGAATCCATGTTTTATTCAAATTTTTTCGAGTTTCCTCGCACCATTTTCTTATACTCGCACATTTTTTTAATAAAAAAAAGTAGATTTATTTATAAAACTATAAAATATGTTAAGTTACTCAAATATTAACATTTGAATTGATAAACTATCTCTATTCCAATTTTACTAGTTGGATGTCATTGACCCTATATTTCAAATTTGTGAATCAAATATAAATCATTAAACTCATAATAATTATAATTTTTTAATTAAATATTAATTTAAAGAAAATATAAAATTACAATTAATTTATTATTAATTTTAAACAAAAATTAGTTTAAAGTTTTAAATAAAACCCACACAATTTTAGTAAAAATCAGATTATTTATCCCTCGATTTATTAAATAAATTAAATAGTTAGATAATTTATTTTACACTTTTTTACAAGTAGAAATAAAATGTATAGTAGTTGAGATTTGAAGAATGTCTAGAATGGTATGTTACATCTTCTTTTTATATAAAAGAGAGATCAAATTATTTTTTTAAAATAAATTATGAGATGCTTTGGTATAAATCCTCAGTTTTTTTTTTCTGATTCACATAAAAATTTCTTCAGCTTGAAGAATAATGTTGGTTTCCTTTCATCTTCTTTCCAAGCTTTCTCCACCATTTATCTCTCTAAAGTAGGCCCTTAGAAAGTAAGTAAATGAAGTCAAACAAACCCTAAATACTATTTAAGGGTGAAATGGAAAAGTATCCATTTCTACTTAATTGACCTAATCTTTAAAAAAAATACCAATTAATATAAGATATTACCACTAATCACTGAATTGCTTACACTAATAGTTTATTAGTGAATTAATTAGTTAATAGTCATATCAGAAAAATATATAGTACTTTTCAAAATTTATATAATAAAATAATGATGGAATATATGTTTATCAATGATGTAAATAGAAGTATAAATATTAATGATTCAGATAGGAAGAATTATTTATCATTTATTAAAATTTATATAATTAAAATAATGGTTGAACAAAAAACAAAACAATCATTTAAATATGGGAAACAAAATATTTTTTATCCAAGTACAAAAAAAGTGTCACTTATTAAAAAAAGTGATACGAAATGTCATAAAAATTAAACAACTTAAATTCTTCTAACAAACTGGCTTTTACAATATCTAATAATATTTTGATTTGTTTCACATAAATTTTTAAGTCAATTAACAATAAGAAATATATTAGAATATTATGTAATGAATCCATGTTTTATTCAAATTTTTTCGAGTTTCCTCGCACCATTTTCTTATACTCGCACATTTTTTTAATAAAAAAAAGTAGATTTATTTATAAAACTATAAAATATGTTAAGTTACTCAAATATTAACATTTGAATTGATAAACTATCTCTATTCCAATTTTACTAGTTGAATGTCATTGACCCTATATTTCAAATTTGTGAATCAAATATAAATCATTAAACTCATAATAATTATAATTTTTTAATTAAATATTAATTTAAAGAAAATATAAAATTACAATTAATTTATTATTAATTTTAAACAAAAATTAGTTTAAAGTTTTAAATAAAACCCACACAATTTTAGTAAAAATCAGATTATTTATCCCTCGATTTATTAAATAAATTAAATAGTTAGATAATTTATTTTACACTTTTTTACAAGTAGAAATAAAATGTATAGTAGTTGAGATTTGAAGAATGTCTAGAATGGTATGTTACATCTTCTTTTTATATAAAAGAGAGATCAAATTATTTTTTTAAAATAAATTATGAGATGCTTTGGTATAAATCCTCAGTTTTTTTTTTCTGATTCACATAAAAATTTCTTCAGCTTGAAGAATAATGTTGGTTTCCTTTCATCTTCTTTCCAAGCTTTCTCCACCATTTATCTCTCTAAAGTAGGCCCTTAGAAAGTAAGTAAATGAAGTCAAACAAACCCTAAATACTATTTAAGGGTGAAATGGAAAAGTATCCATTTCTACTTAATTGACCTAATCTTTAAAAAAAATACCAATTAATATAAGATATTACCACTAATCACTGAATTGCTTACACTAATAGTTTATTAGTGAATTAATTAGTTAATAGTCATATCAGAAAAATATATAGTACTTTTCAAAATTTATATCATAAAATAAGGATGGAATATATGTTTATCAATGATGTAAATAGAAGTATAAATATTAATGATTCAGATAGGAAGAAATATTTATCATTTATTAAAATTTATATAATTAAAATAATGGTTGAACAAAAAACAAAACAATGATTTAAATATGGGAAACAAAATATTTTTTATCCAAGTACAAAAAAAGTGTTACTTATTAAAAAAAGTGATACGAAATGTCATAAAAATTAAACAACTTAAATTCTTCTAACAAAATGGATTTTACAATATCTAATAATATTTTGATTTGTTTCACATAAATTTTTAAGTCAATTAACAAAAAGAAATATATTAGAATATTATGTAATGAATCCATGTTTTATTCAAATTTTTCCGAGTTTCCTCGCACCATTTTCTTATACTCGCACATTTTTTTAATAAAAAAAAAGTAGATTTATTTATAAAACTATAAAATAAGTTAAGTTACTCAAATATTAACATTTGAATTGATAAACTATCTCTATTCCAATTTTACTAGTAGAATGTCATTGACCCTATATTTCAAATATGAGAATCAAATATAAATCATTAAACTCATAATAATTATAATTTTTTTAATTAAATATTAATTTAAAGAAAATATAAAATTACAATTAATTTATTATTAAATTTAAACAAAAATTAGTTTAAAGTTTTAAATAAAACCCACACAATTTTAGTAAAAATCAGATTATTTATCCCTCGATTTATTAAATAAATTAAATAGTTAGATAATTTATTTTACACTTTTTTACAAGTAGAAATAAAATGTATAGTAGTTGAGATTTGAAGAATGTCTATAATGGTATGTTACATCTTCTTTTTATATAAAAGAGAGATCAAATTATTTTTTTAAAAATAAATATATGAGATGCTTTGGTATAAATCCTCAGTTTTTTTTTCTGATTCACATAAAAATTTCTTCAGCTTGAAGAATAATGTTGGTTTCCTTTCATCTTCTTTCCAATCTTTCTCCACCATTTCTCTCTCTAAAGTAGGCCCTTAGAAAGTAAGTAAATGAAGTCAAACAAACCCTAAATACTATTTAAGGGTGAAATGGAAAAGTATCCATTTCTACTTAATTGACCTAATATTTAAAAAAAATACCAATTAATATAAGATATTACCACTAATCACTGAATTGCTTACACTAATAGTTTATTAGTGAATTAATTAGTTAATAGTCATATCAGAAAAATATATAGTACTTTTCAAATTTTATATAATAAAATAATGATGGAATATATGTTTATCAATGATGTAAATAGAAGTATAAATATTAATGATTCAGATAGGAAGAAATATTTATCATTTATTAAAATTTATATAATTAAAATAATGGTTGAACAAAAAACAAAACAATGATTTAAATATGGGAAACAAAATATTTTTTATCCAAGTACAAAAAAAGTGTTACTTATTAAAAAAAGTGATACGAAATGTCATAAAAATTAAACAACTTAAATTCTTCTAACAAACTGGCTTTTACAATATCTAATAATATTTTGATTTGTTTCACATAAATTTTTAAGTCAATTAACAAAAAGAAATATATTAGAATATTATGTAATGAATCCATGTTTTATTCAAATTTTTCCGAGTTTCCTCGCACCATTTTCTTATACTCGCACATTTTTTTAATAAAAAAAAGTAGATTTATTTATAAAACTATAAAATAAGTTAAGTTACTCAAATATTAACATTTGAATTGATAAACTATCTTTATTCCAATTTTACTAGGTGAATGTCATTGACCCTATATTTCAAATATGAGAATCAAATATAAATCATTAAACTCATAATAATTATAATTTTTTTAATTAAATATTAATTTAAAGAAAATATAAAATTACAATTAATTTATTATTAATTTTAAACAAAAATTAGTTTAAAGTTTTAAATAAAACCCACACAATTTTAGTAAAAATCAGATTATTTATCCCTCGATTTATTAAATAAATTAAATAGTTAGATAATTTATTTTACACTTTTTTACAAGTAGAAATAAAATGTATAGTAGTTGAGATTTTAAGAATGTCTATAATGGTATGTTACAACTTCTTTTTATATAAAAGAGAGATCAAATTATTTTTTTAAAAATAAATATATGAGATGCTTTGGTATAAATCCTCAGTTTTTTTTCTGATTCACATAAAAATTTCTTCAGCTTGAAGAATAATGTTGGTTTCCTTTCATCTTCTTTCCAATCTTTCTCCACCATTTCTCTCTCTAAAGTAGGCCCTTAGAAAGTAAGTAAATGAAGTCAAACAAACCCTAAATACTATTTAAGGGTGAAATGGAAAAGTATCCATTTTTACTTAATTGACCTAATCTTTAAAAAAAATACCAATTAATATAAGATATTACCACTAATCACTGAATTGCTTACACTAATAGTTTATTAGTGAATTAATTAGTTAATAGTCATATCAGAAAAATATATAGTACTTTTCAAAATTTATATAATAAAATAATGATGGAATATATGTTTATCAATGATGTAAATAGAAGTATAAATATTAATGGTTCAGATAGGAAGAAATATTTATCATTTATTAAAATTTATATAATTAAAATAATGGTTGAACAAAAAACAAAACAATGATTTAAATATGGGAAACAAAATATTTTTTATCCAAGTACAAAAAAAGTGTTACTTATTAAAAAAAGTGATACGAAATGTCATAAAAATTAAACAACTTAAATTCTTCTAACAAACTGGCTTTTACAATATCTAATAATATTTTGATTTGTTTCACATAAATTTTTAAGTCAATTAACAAAAAGAAATATATTAGAATATTATGTAATGAATCCATGTTTTATTCAAATTTTTCCGAGTTTCCTCGCACCATTTTCTTATACTCGCACATTTTTTTAATAAAAAAAAGTAGATTTATTTATAAAACTATAAAATAAGTTAAGTTACTCAAATATTAACATTTGAATTGATAAACTATCTCTATTCCAATTTTACTAGTAGAATGTCATTGACCCTATATTTCAAATTTAAGAATCAAATATAAATCATTAAACTCATGTTAATTATAATTTTTTTAATTAAATATTAATTTAAATAAAATATAAAATTACAATTAATTTATTATTAATTTTAAACAAAAATTAGTTTTAAGTTTTAAATAAAACCCACACAATTTTAGTAAAAATCAGATTATTTATCCCTCGATTTATTAAATAAATTAAATAGTTAGATAATTTATTTTACACTTTTTTACAAGTAGAAATAAAATGTATAGTAGTTGAGATTTGAAGAATGTCTAGAATGGTATGTTACATCTTCTTTTTATATAAAAGAGAGATCAAATTATTTTTTTTTAAATAAATATATGAGATGCTTTGGTATAAATCCTCAGTTTTTTTTTCTGATTCACATAAAAATTTCTACAGCTTGAAGAATAATGTTGGTTTCCTTTCATCTTCTTTCCAAGCTTTCTCCACCATTTCTCTCTCTAAAGTAGGCCCTTAGAAAGTAAGTAAATGAAGTCAAACAAACCCTAAATAATATTTAAGGGTGAAATGGAAAAGTATCCATTTCTACTTAATTGACCTAATCTTTAAAAAAAATACCAATTAATATAAGATATTACCACTAATCACTGAATTGCTTAGACTAATAGTTTATTAGTGAATTAATTAGTTAATAGTCATATCAGAAAAATATATAGTACTTCTCTAAATTTATATAATAAAATAATGATGGAATATATGTTTATCAATGATGTAAATAGAAGTATAAATATTAATGATTCAGATAGGAAGAAATATTTATCATTTATTAAAATTTATATAATTAAAATAATGGTTGAACAAAAAACAAAACAATGATTTAAATATGGGAAACAAAATATTTTTTATCCAAGTACAAAAAAAGTGTTACTTATTAAAAAAAGTGATACGAAATGTCATAAAAATTAAACAACTTAAATTCTTCTACCAAACTGGCTTTTACAATATCTAATAATATTTTGATTTGTTTCACATAAATTTTTAAGTCAATTAACAAAAAGAAATATATTAGAATATATGTAATGAATCCATGTTTTATTCAAATTTTTCCGAGCTTTCTCGCACCATTTTCTTATACTCGCACATTTTTTTAATAAAAAAAAGTAGATTTATTTATAAAACTATAAAATAAGTTAAGTTACTCAAATATTAACATTTGAATTGATAAACTATCTCTATTCCAATTTTACTAGTAGAATGTCATTGACCCTATATTTCAAATTTGAGAATCAAATATAAATCATTAAACTCATAATAATTATAATTTTTTTAATTAAATATTAATTTAAAGAAAATAGTAAAATTACAATTAATTTATTATTAATTTTAAACAAAAAATAGTTTTAAGTTTTAAATAAAACCCACACAATTTTAGTAAAAATCAGATTATTTTTATCCCTCGATTTATTAAATAAATTAAATAGTTAGATAATTTATTTTACACTTTTTTACAAGTAGAAATAAAATGTATAGTAGTTGAGATTTGAAGAATGTCTAGAATGGTATGTTACATCTTCTTTTTATATAAAAGAGAGATCAAATTATTTTTTTAAAAATAAATATATGAGATGCTTTGGTATAAATCCTCAGTTTTTTTTCTGATTCACATAAAAATTTCTTCAGCTTGAAGAATAATGTTGGATTCCTTTCATCTTCTTTCCAAGCTTTCTCCAGCATTTCTCTCTCTAAAGTAGGCCCTTAGAAAGTAAGTAAATGAAGTCAAACAAACCCTAAATACTATTTAAGGGTGAAATGGAAAAGTATCCATTTCTACTTAATTGACCTAATCTTTAAAAAAAATACCAATTAATATAAGATATTACCACTAATCACTGAATTGCTTACACTAATAGTTTATTAGTGAATTAATTAGTTAATAGTCATATCAGAAAAATATATAGTACTTTTCAAAATTTATATAATAAAATAATGATGGAATATATGTTTATCAATGATGTAAATAGAAGTATAAATATTAATGGTTCAGATAGGAAGAAATATTTATCATTTATTAAAATTTATATAATTAAAATAATGGTTGAACAAAAAACAAAACAATGATTTAAATATGGGAAACAAAATATTTTTTATCCAAGTACAAAAAAAGTGTTACTTATTTAAAAAAGTGATACGAAATGTCATAAAAATTAAACAACTTAAATTCTTCTAACAAACTGGCTTTTACAATATCTAATAATATTTTGATTTGTTTCCCATAAATTTTTAAGTCAATTAACAAAAAGAAATATATTAGAATATTATGTAATGAATCCATGTTTTATTCAAATTTTTCCGAGTTTCCTCGCACCATTTTCTTATACTCGCACATTTTTTTAATAAAAAAAAGTAGATTTATTTATAAAACTATAAAATAAGTTAAGTTACTCAAATATTAACATTTGAATTGATAAACTATCTCTATTCCAATTTTACTAGTAGAATGTCATTGACCCTATATTTCAAATTTGAGAATCAAATATAAATCATTAAACTCATAATAATTATAATTTTTTTAATTAAATATTAATTTAAAGAAAATATAAAATTACAATTAATTTATTATTTATTTTAAACAAAAATTAGTTTTAAGTTTTAAATAAAACCCACACAATTTTAGTAAAAATCAGATTATTTTTATCCCTCGATTTATTAAATAAATTAAATAGTTAGATAATTTATTTTACACTTTTTTACAAGTAGAAATAAAATGTATAGTAGTTGAGATTTGAAGAATGTCTAGAATGGTATGTTACATCTTCTTTTTATATAAATGAGAGATCAAATTATTTTTTTAAAAATAAATATATGAGATGCTTTGGTATAAATCCTCAGTTTTTTTTCTGATTCACATAAAAATTTCTTCAGCTTGAAGAATAATGTTGGATTCCTTTCATCTTCTTTCCAAGCTTTCTCCAGCATTTCTCTCTCTAAAGTAGGCCCTTAGAAAGTAAGTAAATGAAGTCAAACAAACCCTAAATACTATTTAAGGGTGAAATGGAAAAGTATCCATTTCTACTTAATTGACCTAATCTTTAAAAAAAATACCAATTAATATAAGATATTACCACTAATCACTGAATTGCTTACACTAATAGTTTATTAGTGAATTAATTAGTTAATAGTCATATCAGAAAAATATATAGTACTTTTCAAAATTTATATAATAAAATAATGATGGAATATATGTTTATCAATGATGTAAATAGAAGTATAAATATTAATGGTTCAGATAGGAAGAAATATTTATCATTTATTAAAATTTATATAATTAAAATAATGGTTGAACAAAAAACAAAACAATCATTTAAATATGGGAAACAAAATATTTTTTATCCAAGTACAAAAAAAGTGTTACTTATTAAAAAAAGTGATACGAAATGTCATAAAAATTAAACAACTTAAATTCTTCTAACAAACTGGCTTTTACAATATCTATTAATATTTTGATTTGTTTCCAATAAATTTTTAAGTCAATTAACAAAAAGAAATATATTAGAATATTATGTAATGAATCCATGTTTTATTCAAATTTTTCCGAGTTTCCTCGCACCATTTTCTTATACTCGCACATTTTTTTAATAAAAAAAAGTAGATTTATTTATAAAACTATAAAATAAGTTAAGTTACTCAAATATTAACATTTGAATTGATAAACTATCTCTATTCCAATTTTACTAGTAGAATGTCATTGACCCTATATTTCAAATTTGAGAATCAAATATAAATCATTAAACTCATAATAATTATAATTTTTTTAATTAAATATTAATTTAAAGAAAATATAAAATTACAATTAATTTATTATTTATTTTAAACAAAAATTAGTTTTAAGTTTTAAATAAAACCCACACAATTTTAGTAAAAATCAGATTATTTTTATCCCTCGATTTATTAAATAAATTAAATAGTTAGATAATTTATTTTACACTTTTTTACAAGTAGAAATAAAATGTATAGTAGTTGAGATTTGAAGAATGTCTAGAATGGTATGTTACATCTTCTTTTTATATAAAAGAGAGATCAAATTATTTTTTTAAAAATAAATATATGAGATGCTTTGGTATAAATCCTCAGTTTTTTTTCTGATTCACATAAAAATTTCTTCAGCTTGAAGAATAATGTTGGATTCCTTTCATCTTCTTTCCAAGCTTTCTCCACCATCTCTCTCTCTAAAGTAGGCCCTTAGAAAGTAAGTAAATGAAGTCAAACAAACCCTAAATACTATTTAAGGGTGAAATGGAAAAGTATCCATTTCTACTTAATTGACCTAATCTTTAAAAAAAATACCAATTAATATAAGATATTACCACTAATCACTGAATTGCTTACACTAATAGTTTATTAGTGAATTAATTAGTTAATAGTCATATCAGAAAAATATATAGTACTTTTCAAAATTTATATAATAAAATAATGATGGAATATATGTTTATCAATGATGTAAATAGAAGTATAAATATTAATGATTCAGATAGGAAGAAATATTTATCATTTATTAAAATTTATATAATTAAAATAATGGTTGAACAAAAAACAAAACAATCATTTAAATATGGGAAAAAAAATATTTTTTATCCAAGTACAAAAAAAGTGTTACTTATTAAAAAAAGTGATACGAAATGTCATAAAATTTAAACAACTTAAATTCTTCTAACAAACTGGCTTTTACAATATCTAATAATATTTTGATTTGTTTCACAAAAATTTTTAAGTCAATTAACAAAAAGAAATATATTAGAATATTATGTAATGAAGATGAATCCATGTTTTATTCAAATTTTTCCGAGTTTCCTCGCACCATTTTCTTATACTCGCACATTTTTTTAATAAATAAAAGTAGATTTATTTATAAAACTATAAAATAAGTTATGTTACTCAAATATTAACATTTGAATTGATAAACTATCTCTATTCCAATTTTACTAGTAGAATGTCATTGACCCTATATTTCAAATTTGTGAATCAAATATAAATCATTAAACTCATAATAATTATAATTTTTTTAATTAAATATTAATTTAAAGAAAATATAAAATTACAATTAATTTATTATTAATTTTAAACAAAAATTAGTTTTAAGTTTTAAATAAAACCCACACAATTTTAGTAAAAATCAGATTATTTATCCCTCGATTTATTAAATAAATTAAATAATTAGATAATTTATTTTACACTTTTTTACAAGTAGAAATAAAATGTATAGTAGTTGAGATTTGAAGAATGTCTAGAATGGTATGTTACATCTTCTTTTTATATAAAAGAGAGATCAAATTATTTTTTTTAAAATAAATATATGAGATGCTTTGGTATAAATCCTCAGTTTTTTTTCTGATTCACATAAAAATTTCTTCAGCTTGAAGAATAATGTTGGATTCCTTTCATCTTCTTTCCAAGCTTTCTCCACCATCTCTCTCTCTAAAGTAGGCCCTTAGAAAGTAAGTAAATGAAGTCAAACAAACCCCAAATACTATTTAAGGGTGAAATGGAAAAGTATCCATTTCTACTTAATTGACCTAATCTTTAAAAAAAATACCATTTAATATAAGATATTACCACTAATCACTGAATTGCTTACACTAATAGTTTATTAGTGAATTAATTAGTTAATAGTCATATCATAAAAATATATAGTACTTTTCAAAATTTATATAATAAAATAATGATGGAATATATGTTTATCAATGATGTAAATAGAAGTATAAATATTAATGATTCAGATAGGAAGAAATATTTATCATTTATTAAAATTTATATAATTAAAATAATGGTTGAACAAAAAACAAAACAATCATTTAAATATGGGAAAAAAAATATTTTTTATCCAACTACAAAAAAAGTGTTACTTATTAAAAAAAGTGATACGAAATGTCATAAAATTTAAACAACTTAAATTCTTCTAACAAACTGGCTTTTACAATATCTAATAATATTTTGATTTGTTTCACATAAATTTTTAAGTCAATTAACAAAAAGAAATATATTAGAATATTATGTAATGAAGATGAATCCATGTTTTATTCAAATTTTTCCGAGTTTCCTCGCACCATTTTCTTATACTCGCACATTTTTTTAATAAAAAAAAGTAGATTTATTTATAAAACTATAAAATAAGTTATGTTACTCAAATATTAACATTTGAATTGATAAACTATCTCTATTCCAATTTTACTAGTAGAATGTCATTGACCCTATATTTCAAATTTGTGAATCAAATATAAATCATTAAACTCATAATAATTATAATTTTTTTAATTAAATATTAATTTAAAGAAAATATAAAATTACAATTATTTTATTATTAATTTTAAACAAAAATTAGTTTTAAGTTTTAAATAAAACCCACACAATTTTAGTAAAAATCAGATTATTTATCCCTCGATTTATTAAATAAATTAAATAATTAGATAATTTATTTTACACTTTTTTACAAGTAGAAATAAAATGTATAGTAGTTGAGATTTGAAGAATGTCTAGAATGGTATGTTACATCTTCTTTTTATATAAAAGAGAGATCAAATTATTTTTTTAAAAATAAATATATGAGATGCTTTGGTATAAATCCTCAGTTTTTTTTCTGATTCACATAAAAATTTCTTCAGCTTGAAGAATAATGTTGGATTCCTTTCATCTTCTTTCCAAGCTTTCTCCACCATCTCTCTCTCTAAAGTAGGCCCTTAGAAAGTAAGTAAATGAAGTCAAACAAACCCCAAATACTATTTAAGGGTGAAATGGAAAAGTATCCATTTCTACTTAATTGACCTAATCTTTAAAAAAAATACCAATTAATATAAGATATTACCACTAATCACTGAATTGCTTACACTAATAGTTTATTAGTGAATTAATTAGTTAATAGTCATATCATAAAAATATATAGTACTTTTCAAAATTTATATAATAAAATAATGATGGAATATATGTTTATCAATGATGTAAATAGAAGTATAAATATTAATGATTCAGATAGGAAGAAATATTTATCATTTATTAAAATTTATATAATTAAAATAATGGTTGAACAAAAAACAAAACAATCATTTAAATATGGGAAAAAAAATATTTTTTATCCAACTACAAAAAAAGTGTTACTTATTAAAAAAAGTGATACGAAATGTCATAAAATTTAAACAACTTAAATTCTTCTAACAAACTGGCTTTTACAATATCTAATAATATTTTGATTTGTTTCACATAAATTTTTAAGTCAATTAACAAAAAGAAATATATTAGAATATTATGTAATGAAGATGAATCCATGTTTTATTCAAATTTTTCCGAGTTTCCTCGCACCATTTTCTTATACTCGCACATTTTTTTAATAAAAAAAAGTAGATTTATTTATAAAACTATAAAATAAGTTATGTTACTCAAATATTAACATTTGAATTGATAAACTATCTCTATTCCAATTTTACTAGTAGAATGTCATTGACCCTATATTTCAAATTTGTGAATCAAATATAAATCATTAAACTCATAATAATTATAATTTTTTTAATTAAATATTAATTTAAAGAAAATATAAAATTACAATTAATTTATTATTAATTTTAAACAAAAATTAGTTTTAAGTTTTAAATAAAACCCACACAATTTTAGTAAAAATCAGATTATTTTTATCCCTCGATTTATTAAATAAATTAAATAGTTAGATAATTTATTTTACACTTTTTTACAAGTAGAAATAAAATGTATAGTAGTTGAGATTTGAAGAATGTCTAGAATGGTATGTTACATCTTCTTTTTATATAAAAGAGAGATCAAATTATTTTTTTAAAAATAAATATATGAGATGCTTTGGTATAAATCCTCAGTTTTTTTTCTGATTCACATAAAAATTTCTTCAGCTTGAAGAATAATGTTGGATTCCTTTCATCTTCTTTCCAAGCTTTCTCCAGCATTTCTCTCTCTAAAGTAGGCCCTTAGAAAGTAAGTAAATGAAGTCAAACAAACCCTAAATACTATTTAAGGGTGAAATGGAAAAGTATCCATTTCTACTTAATTGACCTAATCTTTAAAAAAAATACCAATTAATATAAGATATTACCACTAATCACTGAATTGCTTACACTAATAGTTTATTAGTGAATTAATTAGTTAATAGTCATATCAGAAAAATATATAGTACTTTTCAAAATTTATATAATAAAATAATGATGGAATATATGTTTATCAATGATGTAAATAGAAGTATAAATATTAATGGTTCAGATAGGAAGAAATATTTATCATTTATTAAAATTTATATAATTAAAATAATGGTTGAACAAAAAACAAAACAATCATTTAAATATGGGAAACAAAATATTTTTTATCCAAGTACAAAAAAAGTGTTACTTATTAAAAAAAGTGATACGAAATGTCATAAAAATTAAACAACTTAAATTCTTCTAACAAACTGGCTTTTACAATATCTATTAATATTTTGATTTGTTTCCAATAAATTTTTAAGTCAATTAACAAAAAGAAATATATTAGAATATTATGTAATGAATCCATGTTTTATTCAAATTTTTCCGAGTTTCCTCGCACCATTTTCTTATACTCGCACATTTTTTTAATAAAAAAAAGTAGATTTATTTATAAAACTATAAAATAAGTTAAGTTACTCAAATATTAACATTTGAATTGATAAACTATCTCTATTCCAATTTTACTAGTAGAATGTCATTGACCCTATATTTCAAATTTGAGAATCAAATATAAATCATTAAACTCATAATAATTATAATTTTTTTAATTAAATATTAATTTAAAGAAAATATAAAATTACAATTAATTTATTATTTATTTTAAACAAAAATTAGTTTTAAGTTTTAAATAAAACCCACACAATTTTAGTAAAAATCAGATTATTTTTATCCCTCGATTTATTAAATAAATTAAATAGTTAGATAATTTATTTTACACTTTTTTACAAGTAGAAATAAAATGTATAGTAGTTGAGATTTGAAGAATGTCTAGAATGGTATGTTACATCTTCTTTTTATATAAAAGAGAGATCAAATTATTTTTTTAAAAATAAATATATGAGATGCTTTGGTATAAATCCTCAGTTTTTTTTCTGATTCACATAAAAATTTCTTCAGCTTGAAGAATAATGTTGGATTCCTTTCATCTTCTTTCCAAGCTTTCTCCACCATCTCTCTCTCTAAAGTAGGCCCTTAGAAAGTAAGTAAATGAAGTCAAACAAACCCTAAATACTATTTAAGGGTGAAATGGAAAAGTATCCATTTCTACTTAATTGACCTAATCTTTAAAAAAAATACCAATTAATATAAGATATTACCACTAATCACTGAATTGCTTACACTAATAGTTTATTAGTGAATTAATTAGTTAATAGTCATATCAGAAAAATATATAGTACTTTTCAAAATTTATATAATAAAATAATGATGGAATATATGTTTATCAATGATGTAAATAGAAGTATAAATATTAATGATTCAGATAGGAAGAAATATTTATCATTTATTAAAATTTATATAATTAAAATAATGGTTGAACAAAAAACAAAACAATCATTTAAATATGGGAAAAAAAATATTTTTTATCCAAGTACAAAAAAAGTGTTACTTATTAAAAAAAGTGATACGAAATGTCATAAAATTTAAACAACTTAAATTCTTCTAACAAACTGGCTTTTACAATATCTAATAATATTTTGATTTGTTTCACAAAAATTTTTAAGTCAATTAACAAAAAGAAATATATTAGAATATTATGTAATGAAGATGAATCCATGTTTTATTCAAATTTTTCCGAGTTTCCTCGCACCATTTTCTTATACTCGCACATTTTTTTAATAAAAAAAAGTAGATTTATTTATAAAACTATAAAATAAGTTATGTTACTCAAATATTAACATTTGAATTGATAAACTATCTCTATTCCAATTTTACTAGTAGAATGTCATTGACCCTATATTTCAAATTTGTGAATCAAATATAAATCATTAAACTCATAATAATTATAATTTTTTTAATTAAATATTAATTTAAAGAAAATATAAAATTACAATTAATTTATTATTAATTTTAAACAAAAATTAGTTTTAAGTTTTAAATAAAACCCACACAATTTTAGTAAAAATCAGATTATTTATCCCTCGATTTATTAAATAAATTAAATAATTAGATAATTTATTTTACACTTTTTTAAAAGTAGAAATAAAATGTATAGTAGTTGAGATTTGAAGAATGTCTAGAATGGTATGTTACATCTTCTTTTTATATAAAAGAGAGATCAAATTATTTTTTTTAAAATAAATATATGAGATGCTTTGGTATAAATCCTCAGTTTTTTTTCTGATTCACATAAAAATTTCTTCAGCTTGAAGAATAATGTTGGATTCCTTTCATCTTCTTTCCAAGCTTTCTCCACCATCTCTCTCTCTAAAGTAGGCCCTTAGAAAGTAAGTAAATGAAGTCAAACAAACCCCAAATACTATTTAAGGGTGAAATGGAAAAGTATCCATTTCTACTTAATTGACCTAATCTTTAAAAAAAATACCATTTAATATAAGATATTACCACTAATCACTGAATTGCTTACACTAATAGTTTATTAGTGAATTAATTAGTTAGTAGTCATATCATAAAAATATATAGTACTTTTCAAAATTTATATAATAAAATAATGATGGAATATATGTTTATCAATGATGTAAATAGAAGTATAAATATTAATGATTCAGATAGGAAGAAATATTTATCATTTATTAAAATTTATATAATTAAAATAATGGTTGAACAAAAAACAAAACAATCATTTAAATATGGGAAAAAAATATTTTTTATCCAACTACAAAAAAAGTGTTACTTATTAAAAAAAGTGATACGAAATGTCATAAAATTTAAACAACTTAAATTCTTCTAACAAACTGGCTTTTACAATATCTAATAATATTTTGATTTGTTTCACATAAATTTTTAAGTCAATTAACAAAAAGAAATATATTAGAATATTATGTAATGAAGATGAATCCATGTTTTATTCAAATTTTTCCGAGTTTCCTCGCACCATTTTCTTATACTCGCACATTTTTTTAATAAAAAAAAGTAGATTTATTTATAAAACTATAAAATAAGTTATGTTACTCAAATATTAACATTTGAATTGATAAACTATCTCTATTCCAATTTTACTAGTAGAATGTCATTGACCCTATATTTCAAATTTGTGAATCAAATATAAATCATTAAACTCATAATAATTATAATTTTTTAATTAAATATTAATTTAAAGAAAATATAAAATTACAATTAATTTATTATTAATTTTAAACAAAAATTAGTTTTAAGTTTTAAATAAAACCCACACAATTTTAGTAAAAATCAGATTATTTATCCCTCGATTTATTAAATAAATTAAATAATTAGATAATTTATTTTACACTTTTTTACAAGTAGAAATAAAATGTATAGTAGTTGAGATTTGAAGAATGTCTAGAATGGTATGTTACATCTTCTTTTTATATAAAAGAGAGATCAAATTATTTTTTTTAAAATAAATATATGAGATGCTTTGGTATAAATCCTCAGTTTTTTTTCTGATTCACATAAAAATTTCTTCAGCTTGAAGAATAATGTTGGATTCCTTTCATCTTCTTTCCAAGCTTTCTCCACCATCTCTCTCTCTAAAGTAGGCCCTTAGAAAGTAAGTAAATGAAGTCAAACAAACCCCAAATACTATTTAAGGGTGAAATGGAAAAGTATCCATTTCTACTTAATTGACCTAATCTTTAAAAAAAATACCAATTAATATAAGATATTACCACTAATCACTGAATTGCTTACACTAATAGTTTATTAGTGAATTAATTAGTTAATAGTCATATCATAAAAATATATAGTACTTTTCAAAATTTATATAATAAAATAATGATGGAATATATGTTTATCAATGATGTAAATAGAAGTATAAATATTAATGATTCAGATAGGAAGAAATATTTATCATTTATTAAAATTTATATAATTAAAATAATGGTTGAACAAAAAACAAAACAATCATTTAAATATGGGAAAAAAAATATTTTTTATCCAACTACAAAAAAAGTGTTACTTATTAAAAAAAGTGATACGAAATGTCATAAAATTTAAACAACTTAAATTCTTCTAACAAACTGGCTTTTACAATATCAAATAATATTTTGATTTGTTTCACATAAATTTTTAAGTCAATTAACAAAAAGAAATATATTAGAATATTATGTAATGAAGATGAATCCATGTTTTATTCAAATTTTTCCGAGTTTCCTCGCACCATTTTCTTATACTCGCACATTTTTTTAATAAAAAAAAGTAGATTTATTTATAAAACTATAAAATAAGTTATGTTACTCAAATATTAACATTTGAATTGATAAACTATCTCTATTCCAATTTTACTAGTAGAATGTCATTGACCCTATATTTCAAATTTGTGAATCAAATATAAATCATTAAACTCATAATAATTATAATTTTTTTAATTAAATATTAATTTAAAGAAAATATAAAATTACAATTAATTTATTATTAATTTTAAACAAAAATTAGTTTTAAGTTTTAAATAAAACCCACACAATTTTAGTAAAAATCAGATTATTTATCCCTCGATTTATTAAATAAATTAAATAATTAGATAATTTATTTTACACTTTTTTACAAGTAGAAATAAAATGTATAGTAGTTGAGATTTGAAGAATGTCTAGAATGGTATGTTACATCTTCTTTTTATATAAAAGAGAGATCAAATTATTTTTTTTAAAATAAATATATGAGATGCTTTGGTATAAATCCTCAGTTTTTTTTCTGATTCACATAAAAATTTCTTCAGCTTGAAGAATAATGTTGGATTCCTTTCATCTTCTTTCCAAGCTTTCTCCACCATCTCTCTCTCTAAAGTAGGCCCTTAGAAAGTAAGTAAATGAAGTCAAACAAACCCCAAATACTATTTAAGGGTGAAATGGAAAAGTATCCATTTCTACTTAATTGACCTAATCTTTAAAAAAAATACCATTTAATATAAGATATTACCACTAATCACTGAATTGCTTACACTAATAGTTTATTAGTGAATTAATTAGTTAGTAGTCATATCATAAAAATATATAGTACTTTTCAAAATTTATATAATAAAATAATGATGGAATATATGTTTATCAATGATGTAAATAGAAGTATAAATATTAATGATTCAGATAGGAAGAAATATTTATCATTTATTAAAATTTATATAATTAAAATAATGGTTGAACAAAAAACAAAACAATCATTTAAATATGGGAAAAAAATATTTTTTATCCAACTACAAAAAAAGTGTTACTTATTAAAAAAAGTGATACGAAATGTCATAAAATTTAAACAACTTAAATTCTTCTAACAAACTGGCTTTTACAATATCTAATAATATTTTGATTTGTTTCACATAAATTTTTAAGTCAATTAACAAAAAGAAATATATTAGAATATTATGTAATGAAGATGAATCCATGTTTTATTCAAATTTTTCCGAGTTTCCTCGCACCATTTTCTTATACTCGCACATTTTTTTAATAAAAAAAAGTAGATTTATTTATAAAACTATAAAATAAGTTATGTTACTCAAATATTAACATTTGAATTGATAAACTATCTCTATTCCAATTTTACTAGTAGAATGTCATTGACCCTATATTTCAAATTTGTGAATCAAATATAAATCATTAAACTCATAATAATTATAATTTTTTTAATTAAATATTAATTTAAAGAAAATATAAAATTACAATTAATTTATTATTAATTTTAAACAAAAATTAGTTTTAAGTTTTAAATAAAACCCACACAATTTTAGTAAAAATCAGATTATTTATCCCTCGATTTATTAAATAAATTAAATAATTAGATAATTTATTTTACACTTTTTTACAAGTAGAAATAAAATGTATAGTAGTTGAGATTTGAAGAATGTCTAGAATGGTATGTTACATCTTCTTTTTATATAAAAGAGAGATCAAATTATTTTTTTTAAAATAAATATATGAGATGCTTTGGTATAAATCCTCAGTTTTTTTTCTGATTCACATAAAAATTTCTTCAGCTTGAAGAATAATGTTGGATTCCTTTCATCTTCTTTCCAAGCTTTCTCCACCATCTCTCTCTCTAAAGTAGGCCCTTAGAAAGTAAGTAAATGAAGTCAAACAAACCCCAAATACTATTTAAGGGTGAAATGGAAAAGTATCCATTTCTACTTAATTGACCTAATCTTTAAAAAAAATACCAATTAATATAAGATATTACCACTAATCACTGAATTGCTTACACTAATAGTTTATTAGTGAATTAATTAGTTAATAGTCATATCATAAAAATATATAGTACTTTTCAAAATTTATATAATAAAATAATGATGGAATATATGTTTATCAATGATGTAAATAGAAGTATAAATATTAATGATTCAGATAGGAAGAAATATTTATCATTTATTAAAATTTATATAATTAAAATAATGGTTGAACAAAAAACAAAACAATCATTTCAATATGGGAAAAAAAATATTTTTTATCCAACTACAAAAAAAGTGTTACTTATTAAAAAAAGTGATACGAAATGTCATAAAATTTAAACAACTTAAATTCTTCTAACAAACTGGCTTTTACAATATCAAATAATATTTTGATTTGTTTCACATAAATTTTTAAGTCAATTAACAAAAAGAAATATATTAGAATATTATGTAATGAAGATGAATCCATGTTTTATTCAAATTTTTCCGAGTTTCCTCGCACCATTTTCTTATACTCGCACATTTTTTTAATAAAAAAAAGTAGATTTATTTATAAAACTATAAAATAAGTTATGTTACTCAAATATTAACATTTGAATTGATAAACTATCTCTATTCCAATTTTACTAGTAGAATGTCATTGACCCTATATTTCAAATTTGTGAATCAAATATAAATCATTAAACTCATAATAATTATATTTTTTTAATTAAATATTAATTTAAAGAAAATATAAAATTACAATTAATTTATTATTAATTTTAAACAAAAATTAGTTTTAAGTTTTAAATAAAACCCACACAATTTTAGTAAAAATCAGATTATTTATCCCTCGATTTATTAAATAAATTAAATAATTAGATAATTTATTTTACACTTTTTTACAAGTAGAAATAAAATGTATAGTAGTTGAGATTTGAAGAATGTCTAGAATGGTATGTTACATCTTCTTTTTATATAAAAGAGAGATCAAATTATTTTTTTTAAAATAAATATATGAGATGCTTTGGTATAAATCCTCAGTTTTTTTTCTGATTCACATAAAAATTTCTTCAGCTTGAAGAATAATGTTGGATTCCTTTCATCTTCTTTCCAAGCTTTCTCCACCATCTCTCTCTCTAAAGTAGGCCCTTAGAAAGTAAGTAAATGAAGTCAAACAAACCCCAAATACTATTTAAGGTTGAAATGGAAAAGTATCCATTTCTACTTAATTGACCTAATCTTTAAAAAAAATACCATTTAATATAAGATATTACCACTAATCACTGAATTGCTTACACTAATAGTTTATTAGTGAATTAATTAGTTAGTAGTCATATCATAAAAATATATAGTACTTTTCAAAATTTATATAATAAAATAATGATGGAATATATGTTTATCAATGATGTAAATAGAAGTATAAATATTAATGATTCAGATAGGAAGAAATATTTATCATTTATTAAAATTTATATAATTAAAATAATGGTTGAACAAAAAACAAAACAATCATTTAAATATGGGAAAAAAATATTTTTTATCCAACTACAAAAAAAGTGTTACTTATTAAAAAAAGTGATACGAAATGTCATAAAATTTAAACAACTTAAATTCTTCTAACAAACTGGCTTTTACAATATCTAATAATATTTTGATTTGTTTCACATAAATTTTTAAGTCAATTAACAAAAAGAAATATATTAGAATATTATGTAATGAAGATGAATCCATGTTTTATTCAAATTTTTCCGAGTTTCCTCGCACCATTTTCTTATACTCGCACATTTTTTTAATAAAAAAAAGTAGATTTATTTATAAAACTATAAAATAAGTTATGTTACTCAAATATTAACATTTGAATTGATAAACTATCTCTATTCCAATTTTACTAGTAGAATGTCATTGACCCTATATTTCAAATTTGTGAATCAAATATAAATCATTAAACTCATAATAATTATAATTTTTTTAATTAAATATTAATTTAAAGAAAATATAAAATTACAATTAATTTATTATTAATTTTAAACAAAAATTAGTTTTAAGTTTTAAATAAAACCCACACAATTTTAGTAAAAATCAGATTATTTATCCCTCGATTTATTAAATAAATTAAATAATTAGATAATTTATTTTACACTTTTTTACAAGTAGAAATAAAATGTATAGTAGTTGAGATTTGAAGAATGTCTAGAATGGTATGTTACATCTTCTTTTTATATAAAAGAGAGATCAAATTATTTTTTTTAAAATAAATATATGAGATGCTTTGGTATAAATCCTCAGTTTTTTTTCTGATTCACATAAAAATTTCTTCAGCTTGAAGAATAATGTTGGATTCCTTTCATCTTCTTTCCAAGCTTTCTCCACCATCTCTCTCTCTAAAGTAGGCCCTTAGAAAGTAAGTAAATGAAGTCAAACAAACCCCAAATACTATTTAAGGGTGAAATGGAAAAGTATCCATTTCTACTTAATTGACCTAATCTTTAAAAAAAATACCAATTAATATAAGATATTACCACTAATCACTGAATTGCTTACACTAATAGTTTATTAGTGAATTAATTAGTTAATAGTCATATCATAAAAATATATAGTACTTTTCAAAATTTATATAATAAAATAATGATGGAATATATGTTTATCAATGATGTAAATAGAAGTATAAATATTAATGATTCAGATAGGAAGAAATATTTATCATTTATTAAAATTTATATAATTAAAATAATGGTTGAACAAAAAACAAAACAATCATTTCAATATGGGAAAAAAAATATTTTTTATCCAACTACAAAAAAAGTGTTACTTATTAAAAAAAGTGATACGAAATGTCATAAAATTTAAACAACTTAAATTCTTCTAACAAACTGGCTTTTACAATATCAAATAATATTTTGATTTGTTTCACATAAATTTTTAAGTCAATTAACAAAAAGAAATATATTAGAATATTATGTAATGAAGATGAATCCATGTTTTATTCAAATTTTTCCGAGTTTCCTCGCACCATTTTCTTATACTCGCACATTTTTTTAATAAAAAAAAGTAGATTTATTTATAAAACTATAAAATAAGTTATGTTACTCAAATATTAACATTTGAATTGATAAACTATCTCTATTCCAATTTTACTAGTAGAATGTCATTGACCCTATATTTCAAATTTGTGAATCAAATATAAATCATTAAACTCATAATAATTATAATTTTTTTAATTAAATATTAATTTAAAGAAAATATAAAATTACAATTAATTTATTATTAATTTTAAACAAAAATTAGTTTTAAGTTTTAAATAAAACCCACACAATTTTAGTAAAAATCAGATTATTTATCCCTCGATTTATTAAATAAATTAAATAATTAGATAATTTATTTTACACTTTTTTACAAGTAGAAATAAAATGTATAGTAGTTGAGATTTGAAGAATGTCTAGAATGGTATGTTACATCTTCTTTTTATATAAAAGAGAGATCAAATTATTTTTTTTAAAATAAATATATGAGATGCTTTGGTATAAATCCTCAGTTTTTTTTCTGATTCACATAAAAATTTCTTCAGCTTGAAGAATAATGTTGGATTCCTTTCATCTTCTTTCCAAGCTTTCTCCACCATCTCTCTCTCTAAAGTAGGCCCTTAGAAAGTAAGTAAATGAAGTCAAACAAACCCCAAATACTATTTAAGGGTGAAATGGAAAAGTATCCATTTCTACTTAATTGACCTAATCTTTAAAAAAAATACCAATTAATATAAGATATTACCACTAATCACTGAATTGCTTACACTAATAGTTTATTAGTGAATTAATTAGTTAATAGTCATATCATAAAAATATATAGTACTTTTCAAAATTTATATAATAAAATAATGATGGAATATATGTTTATCAATGATGTAAATAGAAGTATAAATATTAATGATTCAGATAGGAAGAAATATTTATCATTTATTAAAATTTATATAATTAAAATAATGGTTGAACAAAAAACAAAACAATCATTTAAATATGGGAAAAAAAATATTTTTTATCCAACTACAAAAAAAGTGTTACTTATTAAAAAAAGTGATACGAAATGTCATAAAATTTAAACAACTTAAATTCTTCTAACAAACTGGCTTTTACAATATCTAATAATATTTTGATTTGTTTCACATAAATTTTTAAGTCAATTAACAAAAAGAAATATATTAGAATATTATGTAATGAAGATGAATCCATGTTTTATTCAAATTTTTCCGAGTTTCCTCGCACCATTTTCTTATACTCGCACATTTTTTTAATAAAAAAAAGTAGATTTATTTATAAAACTATAAAATAAGTTATGTTACTCAAATATTAACATTTGAATTGATAAACTATCTCTATTCCAATTTTACTAGTAGAATGTCATTGACCCTATATTTCAAATTTGTGAATCAAATATAAATCATTAAACTCATAATAATTATAATTTTTTTAATTAAATATTAATTTAAAGAAAATATAAAATTACAATTAATTTATTATTAATTTTAAACAAAAATTAGTTTTAAGTTTTAAATAAAACCCACACAATTTTAGTAAAAATCAGATTATTTTTATCCCTCGATTTATTAAATAAATTAAATAGTTAGATAATTTATTTTACACTTTTTTACAAGTAGAAATAAAATGTATAGTAGTTGAGATTTGAAGAATGTCTAGAATGGTATGTTACATCTTCTTTTTATATAAAAGAGAGATCAAATTATTTTTTTTAAAATAAATATATGAGATGCTTTGGTATAAATCCTCAGTTTTTTTTCTGATTCACATAAAAATTTCTTCAGCTTGAAGAATAATGTTGGTTTCCTTTCATCTTCTTTCCAAGCTTTCTCCACCATTTCTCTCTCTAAAGTAGGCCCTTAGAAAGTAAGTAAATGAAGTCAAACAAACCCTAAATACTATTTAAGGGTGAAATGGAAAAGTATCCATTTCTACTTAATTGACCTAATCTTTAAAAAAAATACCAACTAATATAAGATATTACCACTAATCACTGAATTGCTTACACTAATAGTTTATTAGTGAATTAATTAGTTAATAGTCATATCAGAAAAATATATAGTACTTTTCAAAATTTATATAATAAAATAATGATGGAATATATGTTTATCAATGATGTAAATAGAAGTATAAATATTAATGATTCAGATAGGAAGAAATATTTATCATTTATTAAAATTTATATAATTAAAATAATTGTTGAACAAAAAACAAAACAATGATTTAAATATGGGAAACAAAATATTTTTTATCCAAGTACAAAAAAAGTGTTACTTATTAAAAAAAGTGATACGAAATGTCATAAAAATTAAACAACTTCAATTCTTCTAACAAACTGGCTTTTACAATATCTAATAATATTTTGATTTGTTTCACATAAATTTTTAAGTCAATTAACAAAAAGAAATATATTAGAATATTATGTAATGAAGATGAATCCATGTTTTATTCAAATTTTTCCGAGTTTCCTCGCACCATTTTCTTATACTCGCACATTTTTTTAATAAAAAAAAGTAGATTTATTTATAAAACTATAAAATAAGTTAAGTTACTCAAATATTAACATTTGAATTGATAAACTATCTCTATTCCAATTTTACTAGTAGAATGTCATTGACCCTATATTTCAAATTTGAGAATCAAATATAAATCATTAAACTCATAATAATTATAATTTTTTTAATTAAATATTAATTTAAAGAAAATATAAAATTACAATTAATTTATTATTAATTTTAAACAAAAATTAGTTTTAAGTTTTAAATAAAACCCACATAATTTTAGTTAAAATCAGATTATTTTTATCCCTCGATTTATTAAATAAATTAAATAGTTAGATAATTTATTTTACACTTTTTTACAAGTAGAAATAAAATGTATAGTAGTTGAGATTTGAAGAATGTCTAGAATGGTATGTTACATCTTGTTTTTATATAAAAGAGAGATCAAATTATTTTTTTTAAAATAAATATATGAGATGCTTTGGTATAAATCCTCAGTTTTTTTTTTCTGATTCACATAAAAATTTCTTCAACTTGAAGAATAATGTTGGTTTCCTTTCATCTTCTTTCCAAGCTTTCTCCACCATTTCTCTCTCTAAAGTAGGCCCTTAGAAAGTAAGTAAATGAAGTCAAACAAACCCTAAATACTATTTAAGGGTGAAATGGAAAAGTATCCATTTCTACTTAATTGACCTAATCTTTAAAAAAAATACCAATTAATATAAGATATTACCACTAATCACTGAATTGCTTACACTAATAGTTTATTAGTGAATTAATTAGTTAATAGTCATATCAGAAAAATATATAGTACTTTTCAAAATTTATATAATAAAATAATGATGGAATATATGTTTATCAATGATGTAAATAGAAGTATAAATATTAATGATTCAGATAGGAAGAAATATTTATCATTTATTAAAATTTATATAATTAAAATAATTGTTGAACAAAAAACAAAACAATGATTTAAATATGGGAAACAAAATATTTTTTATCCAAGTACAAAAAAAGTGTTACTTATTAAAAAAAGTGATACGAAATGTCATAAAAATTAAACAACTTCAATTCTTCTAACAAACTGGCTTTTACAATATCTAATAATATTTTGATTTGTTTCACATAAATTTTTAAGTCAATTAACAAAAAGAAATATATTAGAATATTATGTAATGAAGATGAATCCATGTTTTATTCAAATTTTTCCGAGTTTCCTCGCACCATTTTCTTATACTCGCACATTTTTTTAATAAAAAAAAGTAGATTTATTTATAAAACTATAAAATAAGTTAAGTTACTCAAATATTAACATTTGAATTGATAAACTATCTCTATTCCAATTTTACTAGTAGAATGTCATTGACCCTATATTTCAAATTTGAGAATCAAATATAAATCATTAAACTCATAATAATTATAATTTTTTTAATTAAATATTAATTTAAAGAAAATATAGAATTACAATTAATTTATTATTAATTTTAAACAAAAATTAGTTTTAAGTTTTAAATAAAACCCACATAATTTTAGTAAAAATCAGATTATTTTTATCCCTCGATTTATTAAATAAATTAAATAGTTAGATAATTTATTTTACACTTTTTTACAAGTAGAAATAAAATGTATAGTAGTTGAGATTTGAAGAATGTCTAGAATGGTATGTTACATCTTGTTTTTATATAAAAGAGAGATCAAATTATTTTTTTTAAAACAAATATATGAGATGCTTCGGTATAAATCCTCAGTTTTGTTTTTCTGATTCACATAAAAATTTCTTCAACTTGAAGAATAATGTTGGTTTCCTTTCATCTTCTTTCCAAGCTTTCTCCACCATTTCTCTCTCTAAAGTAGGCCCTTAGAAAGTAAGTAAATGAAGTCAAACAAACCCTAAATACTATTTAAGGGTGAAATGGAAAAGTATCCATTTCTACTTAATTGACCTAATCTTTAAAAAAAATACCAATTAATATAAGATATTACCACTAATCACTGAATTGCTTACACTAATAGTTTATTAGTGAATTAATTATTTAATAGTCATATCAGAAAAATATATAGTACTTTTCAAAATTTATATAATAAAATAATGATGGAATATATGTTTATCAATGATGTAAATAGAAGTATAAATATTAATGGTTCAGATAGGAAGAAATATTTATCATTTATTAAAATTTATATAATTAAAATAATGGTTGAACAAAAAACAAAACAATGATTTAAATATGGGAAACAAAATATTTTTTATCCAAGTACAAAAAAAGTGTTACTTATTAAAAAAAGTGATACGAAATGTCATAAAAATTAAACAACTTAAATTCTTCTAACAAACTGGCTTTTACAATATCTAATAATATTTTGATTTGTTTCACATAAATTTTTAAGTCAATTAACAAAAAAGAAATATATTAGAATATTATGTAATGAAGATGAATCCATGTTTTATTCAAATTTTTCCGAGTTTCCTCGCACCATTTTCTTATACTAGCACTTTTTTTTAATAAAAAAAAGTAGATTTATTTATAAAACTATAAAATAAGTTAAGTTACTCAAATATTAACATTTGAATTGATAAACTATCTCTATTCCAACTTTACTAGTAGAATGTCATTGACCCTATATTTCAAATTTGTGAATCAAATATAAATCATTAAACTCATAATAATTATAACTTTTTTAATTAAATATTAATTTAAAGAAAATATAAAATTACAATTAATTTATTATTAATTTTAAACAAAAATTAGTTTTAAGTTTTAAATAAAACCCACACAATTTTAGTAAAAATCATATTATTTTTATCCCTCGATTTATTAAATAAATTAAATAGTTAGATAATTTATTTTACACTTTTTTACAAGTAGAAATAAAATGTATAGTAGTTGAGATTTGAAGAATGTCTAGAATGGTATGTTACATCTTGTTTTTATATAAAAGAGAGATCAAATTATTTTTTTTTAAATAAATATATGAGATGCTTCGGTATAAATCCTCAGTTTTTTTTTTCTGATTCACATAAAAATTTCTTCAACTTGAAGAATAATGTTGGTTTCCTTTCATCTTCTTTCCAAGCTTTCTCCACCATTTCTCTCTCTAAAGTAGGCCCTTAGAAAGTAAGTAAATGAAGTCAAACAAACCCTAAATACTATTTAAGGGTGAAATGGAAAAGTATCCATTTCTACTTAATTGACCTAATCTTTAAAAAAAATACCAATTAATATAAGATATTACCACTAATCACTGAATTGCTTACACTAATAGTTTATTAGTGAATTAATTATTTAATAGTCATATCAGAAAAATATATAGTACTTTTCAAAATTTATATAATAAAATAATGATGGAATATATGTTTATCAATGATGTAAATAGAAGTATAAATATTAATGGTTCAGATAGGAAGAAATATTTATCATTTATTAAAATTTATATAATTAAAATAATGGTTGAACAAAAAACAAAACAATGATTTAAATATGGGAAACAAAATATTTTTTATCCAAGTACAAAAAAAGTGTTACTTATTAAAAAAAGTGATACGAAATGTCATAAAAATTAAACAACTTAAATTCTTCTAACAAACTGGCTTTTACAATATCTAATAATATTTTGATTTGTTTCACATAAATTTTTAAGTCAATTAACAAAAAAGAAATATATTAGAATATTATGTAATGAAGATGAATCCATGTTTTATTCAAATTTTTCCGAGTTTCCTCGCACCATTTTCTTATACTAGCACTTTTTTTTAATAAAAAAAAGTAGATTTATTTATAAAACTATAAAATAAGTTAAGTTACTCAAATATTAACATTTGAATTGATAAACTATCTCTATTCCAACTTTACTAGTAGAATGTCATTGACCCTATATTTCAAATTTGTGAATCAAATATAAATCATTAAACTCATAATAATTATAACTTTTTTAATTAAATATTAATTTAAAGAAAATATAAAATTACAATTAATTTATTATTAATTTTAAACAAAAATTAGTTTTAAGTTTTAAATAAAACCCACACAATTTTAGTAAAAATCATATTATTTTTATCCCTCGATTTATTAAATAAATTAAATAGTTAGATAATTTATTTTACACTTTTTTACAAGTAGAAATAAAATGTATAGTAGTTGAGATTTGAAGAATGTCTAGAATGGTATGTTACATCTTGTTTTTATATAAAAGAGAGATCAAATTATTTTTTTTTAAATAAATATATGAGATGCTTCGGTATAAATCCTCAGTTTTTTTTTTCTGATTCACATAAAAATTTCTTCAACTTGAAGAATAATGTTGGTTTCCTTTCATCTTCTTTCCAAGCTTTCTCCACCATTTCTCTCTCTAAAGTAGGCCCTTAGAAAGTAAGTAAATGAAGTCAAACAAACCCTAAATACTATTTAAGGGTGAAATGGAAAAGTATCCATTTCTACTTAATTGACCTAATCTTTAAAAAAAATACCAATTAATATAAGATATTACCACTAATCACTGAATTGCTTACACTAATAGTTTATTAGTGAATTAATTATTTAATAGTCATATCAGAAAAATATATAGTACTTTTCAAAATTTATATAATAAAATAATGATGGAATATATGTTTATCAATGATGTAAATAGAAGTATAAATATTAATGGTTCAGATAGGAAGAAATATTTATCATTTATTAAAATTTATATAATTAAAATAATGGTTGAACAAAAAACAAAACAATGATTTAAATATGGGAAACAAAATATTTTTTATCCAAGTACAAAAAAAGTGTTACTTATTAAAAAAAGTGATACGAAATGTCATAAAAATTAAACAACTTAAATTCTTCTAACAAACTGGCTTTTACAATATCTAATAATATTTTGATTTGTTTCACATAAATTTTTAAGTCAATTAACAAAAAAGAAATATATTAGAATATTATGTAATGAAGATGAATCCATGTTTTATTCAAATTTTTCCGAGTTTCCTCGCACCATTTTCTTATACTAGCACTTTTTTTTAATAAAAAAAAGTAGATTTATTTATAAAACTATAAAATAAGTTAAGTTACTCAAATATTAACATTTGAATTGATAAACTATCTCTATTCCAACTTTACTAGTAGAATGTCATTGACCCTATATTTCAAATTTGTGAATCAAATATAAATCATTAAACTCATAATAATTATAACTTTTTTAATTAAATATTAATTTAAAGAAAATATAAAATTACAATTAATTTATTATTAATTTTAAACAAAAATTAGTTTTAAGTTTTAAATAAAACCCACACATTTTTAGTAAAAATCATATTATTTTTATCCCTCGATTTATTAAATAAATTAAATAGTTAGATAATTTATTTTACACTTTTTTACAAGTAGAAATAAAATGTATAGTAGTTGAGATTTGAAGAATGTCTAGAATGGTATGTTACATCTTGTTTTTATATAAAAGAGAGATCAAATTATTTTTTTTAAAATAAATATATGAGATGCTTTGGTATAAATCCTCAGTTTTTTTTTTCTGATTCACATAAAAATTTCTTCAACTTGAAGAATAATGTTGGTTTCCTTTCATCTTCTTTCCAAGCTTTCTCCACCATTTCTCTCTCTAAAGTAGGCCCTTAGAAAGTAAGTAAATGAAGTCAAACAAACCATAAATACTATTTAAGGGTGAAATGGAAAAGTATCCATTTCTACTTAATTGACCTAATCTTTAAAAAAAATACCAATTAATATAAGATATTACCACTAATCACTGAATTGCTTACACTAATAGTTTATTAGTGAATTAATTAGTTAATAGTCATATCAGAAAAATATATAGTACTTTTCAAAATTTATATAATAAAATAATGATGGAATATATGTTTATCAATGATGTAAATAGAAGTATAAATATTAATGGTTCAGATAGGAAGAAATATTTATCATTTATTAAAATTTATATAATTAAAATAATTGTTGAACAAAAAACAAAACAATGATTTAAATATGGGAAACAAAATATTTTTTATCCAAGTACAAAAAAAGTGTTACTTATTAAAAAAAGTGATACGAAATGTCATAAAAATTAAACAACTTCAATTCTTCTAACAAACTGGCTTTTACAATATCTAATAATATTTTGATTTGTTTCACATAAATTTTTAAGTCAATTAACAAAAAGAAATATATTAGAATATTATGTAATGAAGATGAATCCATGTTTTATTCAAATTTTTCAGAGTTTCCTCGCACCATTTTCTTATACTCGCACATTTTTTTAATAAAAAAAAGTAGATTTATTTATAAAACTATAAAATAAGTTAAGTTACTCAAATATTAACATTTGAATTGATAAACTATCTCTATTCCAATTTTACTAGTAGAATGTCATTGACCCTATATTTCAAATTTGAGAATCAAATATAAATCATTAAACTCATAATAATTATAATTTTTTTAATTAAATATTAATTTAAAGAAAATATAGAATTACAATTAATTTATTATTAATTTTAAACAAAAATTAGTTTTAAGTTTTAAATAAAACCCACATAATTTTAGTAAAAATCAGATTATTTTTATCCCTCGATTTATTAAATAAATTAAATAGTTAGATAATTTATTTTACACTTTTTTACAAGTAGAAATAAAATGTATAGTAGTTGAGATTTGAAGAATGTCTAGAATGGTATGTTACATCTTGTTTTTATATAAAAGAGAGATCAAATTATTTTTTTTAAAATAAATATATGAGATGCTTCGGTATAAATCCTCAGTTTTGTTTTTCTGATTCACATAAAAATTTCTTCAACTTGAAGAATAATGTTGGTTTCCTTTCATCTTCTTTCCAAGCTTTCTCCACCATTTCTCTCTCTAAAGTAGGCCCTTAGAAAGTAAGTAAATGAAGTCAAACAAACCCTAAATACTATTTAAGGGTGAAATGGAAAAGTATCCATTTCTACTTAATTGACCTAATCTTTAAAAAAAATACCAATTAATATAAGATATTACCACTAATCACTGAATTGCTTACACTAATAGTTTATTAGTGAATTAATTAGTTAATAGTCATATCAGAAAAATATATAGTACTTTTCAAAATTTATATAATAAAATAATGATGGAATATATGTTTATCAATGATGTAAATAGAAGTATAAATATTAATGATTCAGATAGGAAGAAATATTTATCATTTATTAAAATTTATATAATTAAAATAATTGTTGAACAAAAAACAAAACAATGATTTAAATATGGGAAACAAAATATTTTTTATCCAAGTACAAAAAAAGTGTTACTTATTAAAAAAAGTGATACGAAATGTCATAAAAATTAAACAACTTCAATTCTTCTAACAAACTGGCTTTTACAATATCTAATAATATTTTGATTTGTTTCACATAAATTTTTAAGTCAATTAACAAAAAGAAATATATTAGAATATTATGTAATGAAGATGAATCCATGTTTTATTCAAATTTTTCCGAGTTTCCTCGCACCATTTTCTTATACTCGCACATTTTTTTAATAAAAAAAAGTAGATTTATTTATAAAACTATAAAATAAGTTAAGTTACTCAAATATTAACATTTGAATTGATAAACTATCTCTATTCCAATTTTACTAGTAGAATGTCATTGACCCTATATTTCAAATTTGAGAATCAAATATAAATCATTAAACTCATAATAATTATAATTTTTTTAATTAAATATTAATTTAAAGAAAATATAGAATTACAATTAATTTATTATTAATTTTAAACAAAAATTAGTTTTAAGTTTTAAATAAAACCCACATAATTTTAGTAAAAATCAGATTATTTTTATCCCTCGATTTATTAAATAAATTAAATAGTTAGATAATTTATTTTACACTTTTTTACAAGTAGAAATAAAATGTATAGTAGTTGAGATTTGAAGAATGTCTAGAATGGTATGTTACATCTTGTTTTTATATAAAAGAGAGATCAAATTATTTTTTTTAAAACAAATATATGAGATGCTTCGGTATAAATCCTCAGTTTTGTTTTTCTGATTCACATAAAAATTTCTTCAACTTGAAGAATAATGTTGGTTTCCTTTCATCTTCTTTCCAAGCTTTCTCCACCATTTCTCTCTCTAAAGTAGGCCCTTAGAAAGTAAGTAAATGAAGTCAAACAAACCCTAAATACTATTTAAGGGTGAAATGGAAAAGTATCCATTTCTACTTAATTGACCTAATCTTTAAAAAAAATACCAATTAATATAAGATATTACCACTAATCACTGAATTGCTTACACTAATAGTTTATTAGTGAATTAATTATTTAATAGTCATATCAGAAAAATATATAGTACTTTTCAAAATTTATATAATAAAATAATGATGGAATATATGTTTATCAATGATGTAAATAGAAGTATAAATATTAATGGTTCAGATAGGAAGAAATATTTATCATTTATTAAAATTTATATAATTAAAATAATGGTTGAACAAAAAACAAAACAATGATTTAAATATGGGAAACAAAATATTTTTTATCCAAGTACAAAAAAAGTGTTACTTATTAAAAAAAGTGATACGAAATGTCATAAAAATTAAACAACTTAAATTCTTCTAACAAACTGGCTTTTACAATATCTAATAATATTTTGATTTGTTTCACATAAATTTTTAAGTCAATTAACAAAAAAGAAATATATTAGAATATTATGTAATGAAGATGAATCCATGTTTTATTCAAATTTTTCCGAGTTTCCTCGCACCATTTTCTTATACTAGCACTTTTTTTTAATAAAAAAAAGTAGATTTATTTATAAAACTATAAAATAAGTTAAGTTACTCAAATATTAACATTTGAATTGATAAACTATCTCTATTCCAACTTTACTAGTAGAATGTCATTGACCCTATATTTCAAATTTGTGAATCAAATATAAATCATTAAACTCATAATAATTATAACTTTTTTAATTAAATATTAATTTAAAGAAAATATAAAATTACAATTAATTTATTATTAATTTTAAACAAAAATTAGTTTTAAGTTTTAAATAAAACCCACACAATTTTAGTAAAAATCATATTATTTTTATCCCTCGATTTATTAAATAAATTAAATAGTTAGATAATTTATTTTACACTTTTTTACAAGTAGAAATAAAATGTATAGTAGTTGAGATTTGAAGAATGTCTAGAATGGTATGTTACATCTTGTTTTTATATAAAAGAGAGATCAAATTATTTTTTTTTAAATAAATATATGAGATGCTTCGGTATAAATCCTCAGTTTTTTTTTTCTGATTCACATAAAAATTTCTTCAACTTGAAGAATAATGTTGGTTTCCTTTCATCTTCTTTCCAAGCTTTCTCCACCATTTCTCTCTCTAAAGTAGGCCCTTAGAAAGTAAGTAAATGAAGTCAAACAAACCCTAAATACTATTTAAGGGTGAAATGGAAAAGTATCCATTTCTACTTAATTGACCTAATCTTTAAAAAAAATACCAATTAATATAAGATATTACCACTAATCACTGAATTGCTTACACTAATAGTTTATTAGTGAATTAATTATTTAATAGTCATATCAGAAAAATATATAGTACTTTTCAAAATTTATATAATAAAATAATGATGGAATATATGTTTATCAATGATGTAAATAGAAGTATAAATATTAATGGTTCAGATAGGAAGAAATATTTATCATTTATTAAAATTTATATAATTAAAATAATGGTTGAACAAAAAACAAAACAATGATTTAAATATGGGAAACAAAATATTTTTTATCCAAGTACAAAAAAAGTGTTACTTATTAAAAAAAGTGATACGAAATGTCATAAAAATTAAACAACTTAAATTCTTCTAACAAACTGGCTTTTACAATATCTAATAATATTTTGATTTGTTTCACATAAATTTTTAAGTCAATTAACAAAAAAGAAATATATTAGAATATTATGTAATGAAGATGAATCCATGTTTTATTCAAATTTTTCCGAGTTTCCTCGCACCATTTTCTTATACTAGCACTTTTTTTTAATAAAAAAAAGTAGATTTATTTATAAAACTATAAAATAAGTTAAGTTACTCAAATATTAACATTTGAATTGATAAACTATCTCTATTCCAACTTTACTAGTAGAATGTCATTGACCCTATATTTCAAATTTGTGAATCAAATATAAATCATTAAACTCATAATAATTATAACTTTTTTAATTAAATATTAATTTAAAGAAAATATAAAATTACAATTAATTTATTATTAATTTTAAACAAAAATTAGTTTTAAGTTTTAAATAAAACCCACACAATTTTAGTAAAAATCATATTATTTTTATCCCTCGATTTATTAAATAAATTAAATAGTTAGATAATTTATTTTACACTTTTTTACAAGTAGAAATAAAATGTATAGTAGTTGAGATTTGAAGAATGTCTAGAATGGTATGTTACATCTTGTTTTTATATAAAAGAGAGATCAAATTATTTTTTTTTAAATAAATATATGAGATGCTTCGGTATAAATCCTCAGTTTTTTTTTTCTGATTCACATAAAAATTTCTTCAACTTGAAGAATAATGTTGGTTTCCTTTCATCTTCTTTCCAAGCTTTCTCCACCATTTCTCTCTCTAAAGTAGGCCCTTAGAAAGTAAGTAAATGAAGTCAAACAAACCCTAAATACTATTTAAGGGTGAAATGGAAAAGTATCCATTTCTACTTAATTGACCTAATCTTTAAAAAAAATACCAATTAATATAAGATATTACCACTAATCACTGAATTGCTTACACTAATAGTTTATTAGTGAATTAATTATTTAATAGTCATATCAGAAAAATATATAGTACTTTTCAAAATTTATATAATAAAATAATGATGGAATATATGTTTATCAATGATGTAAATAGAAGTATAAATATTAATGGTTCAGATAGGAAGAAATATTTATCATTTATTAAAATTTATATAATTAAAATAATGGTTGAACAAAAAACAAAACAATGATTTAAATATGGGAAACAAAATATTTTTTATCCAAGTACAAAAAAAGTGTTACTTATTAAAAAAAGTGATACGAAATGTCATAAAAATTAAACAACTTAAATTCTTCTAACAAACTGGCTTTTACAATATCTAATAATATTTTGATTTGTTTCACATAAATTTTTAAGTCAATTAACAAAAAAGAAATATATTAGAATATTATGTAATGAAGATGAATCCATGTTTTATTCAAATTTTTCCGAGTTTCCTCGCACCATTTTCTTATACTAGCACTTTTTTTTAATAAAAAAAAGTAGATTTATTTATAAAACTATAAAATAAGTTAAGTTACTCAAATATTAACATTTGAATTGATAAACTATCTCTATTCCAACTTTACTAGTAGAATGTCATTGACCCTATATTTCAAATTTGTGAATCAAATATAAATCATTAAACTCATAATAATTATAACTTTTTTAATTAAATATTAATTTAAAGAAAATATAAAATTACAATTAATTTATTATTAATTTTAAACAAAAATTAGTTTTAAGTTTTAAATAAAACCCACACATTTTTAGTAAAAATCATATTATTTTTATCCCTCGATTTATTAAATAAATTAAATAGTTAGATAATTTATTTTACACTTTTTTACAAGTAGAAATAAAATGTATAGTAGTTGAGATTTGAAGAATGTCTAGAATGGTATGTTACATCTTGTTTTTATATAAAAGAGAGATCAAATTATTTTTTTAAAATAAATATATGAGATGCTTTGGTATAAATCCTCAGTTTTTTTTTTCTGATTCACATAAAAATTTCTTCAACTTGAAGAATAATGTTGGTTTCCTTTCATCTTCTTTCCAAGCTTTCTCCACCATTTCTCTCTCTAAAGTAGGCCCTTAGAAAGTAAGTAAATGAAGTCAAACAAACCATAAATACTATTTAAGGGTGAAATGGAAAAGTATCCATTTCTACTTAATTGACCTAATCTTTAAAAAAAATACCAATTAATATAAGATATTACCACTAATCACTGAATTGCTTACACTAATAGTTTATTAGTGAATTAATTAGTTAATAGTCATATCAGAAAAATATATAGTACTTTTCAAAATTTATATAATAAAATAATGATGGAATATATGTTTATCAATGATGTAAATAGAAGTATAAATATTAATGGTTCAGATAGGAAGAAATATTTATCATTTATTAAAATTTATATAATTAAAATAATTGTTGAACAAAAAACAAAACAATGATTTAAATATGGGAAACAAAATATTTTTTATCCAAGTACAAAAAAAGTGTTACTTATTAAAAAAAGTGATACGAAATGTCATAAAAATTAAACAACTTCAATTCTTCTAACAAACTGGCTTTTACAATATCTAATAATATTTTGATTTGTTTCACATAAATTTTTAAGTCAATTAACAAAAAGAAATATATTAGAATATTATGTAATGAAGATGAATCCATGTTTTATTCAAATTTTTCAGAGTTTCCTCGCACCATTTTCTTATACTCGCACATTTTTTTAATAAAAAAAAGTAGATTTATTTATAAAACTATAAAATAAGTTAAGTTACTCAAATATTAACATTTGAATTGATAAACTATCTCTATTCCAATTTTACTAGTAGAATGTCATTGACCCTATATTTCAAATTTGAGAATCAAATATAAATCATTAAACTCATAATAATTATAATTTTTTTAATTAAATATTAATTTAAAGAAAATATAGAATTACAATTAATTTATTATTAATTTTAAACAAAAATTAGTTTTAAGTTTTAAATAAAACCCACATAATTTTAGTAAAAATCAGATTATTTTTATCCCTCGATTTATTAAATAAATTAAATAGTTAGATAATTTATTTTACACTTTTTTACAAGTAGAAATAAAATGTATAGTAGTTGAGATTTGAAGAATGTCTAGAATGGTATGTTACATCTTGTTTTTATATAAAAGAGAGATCAAATTATTTTTTTTAAAATAAATATATGAGATGCTTCGGTATAAATCCTCAGTTTTGTTTTTCTGATTCACATAAAAATTTCTTCAACTTGAAGAATAATGTTGGTTTCCTTTCATCTTCTTTCCAAGCTTTCTCCACCATTTCTCTCTCTAAAGTAGGCCCTTAGAAAGTAAGTAAATGAAGTCAAACAAACCCTAAATACTATTTAAGGGTGAAATGGAAAAGTATCCATTTCTACTTAATTGACCTAATCTTTAAAAAAAATACCAATTAATATAAGATATTACCACTAATCACTGAATTGCTTACACTAATAGTTTATTAGTGAATTAATTATTTAATAGTCATATCAGAAAAATATATAGTACTTTTCAAAATTTATATAATAAAATAATGATGGAATATATGTTTATCAATGATGTAAATAGAAGTATAAATATTAATGGTTCAGATAGGAAGAAATATTTATCATTTATTAAAATTTATATAATTAAAATAATGGTTGAACAAAAAACAAAACAATGATTTAAATATGGGAAACAAAATATTTTTTATCCAAGTACAAAAAAAGTGTTACTTATTAAAAAAAGTGATACGAAATGTCATAAAAATTAAACAACTTAAATTCTTCTAACAAACTGGCTTTTACAATATCTAATAATATTTTGATTTGTTTCACATAAATTTTTAAGTCAATTAACAAAAAAGAAATATATTAGAATATTATGTAATGAAGATGAATCCATGTTTTATTCAAATTTTTCCGAGTTTCCTCGCACCATTTTCTTATACTAGCACTTTTTTTTAATAAAAAAAAGTAGATTTATTTATAAAACTATAAAATAAGTTAAGTTAATCAAATATTAACATTTGAATTGATAAACTATCTCTATTCCAACTTTACTAGTAGAATGTCATTGACCCTATATTTCAAATTTGTGAATCAAATATAAATCATTAAACTCATAATAATTATAACTTTTTTAATTAAATATTAATTTAAAGAAAATATAAAATTACAATTAATTTATTATTAATTTTAAACAAAAATTAGTTTTAAGTTTTAAATAAAACCCACACAATTTTAGTAAAAATCATATTATTTTTATCCCTCGATTTATTAAATAAATTAAATAGTTAGATAATTTATTTTACACTTTTTTACAAGTAGAAATAAAATGTATAGTAGTTGAGATTTGAAGAATGTCTAGAATGGTATGTTACATCTTCTTTTTATATAAAAGAGAGATCAAATTATTATTTTTTTAAATAAATATATGAGATGCTTTGGTATAAATCCTCAGTTTTTTTTTTCTGATTCACATAAAAATTTCTTCAACTTGAAGAATAATGTTGGTTTCCTTTCATCTTCTTTCCAAGCTTTCTCCACCATTTCTCTCTCTAAAGTAGGCCCTTAGAAAGTAAGTAAATGAAGTCAAACAAACCCTAAATACTATTTAAGGGTGAAATGGAAAAGTATCCATTTCTACTTAATTGACCTAATCTTTAAAAAAAATACCAATTAATATAAGATATTACCACTAATCACTGAATTGCTTACACTAATAGTTTATTAGTGAATTAATTATTTAATAGTCATATCAGAAAAATATATAGTACTTTTCAAAATTTATATAATAAAATAATGATGGAATATATGTTTATCAATGATGTAAATAGAAGTATAAATATTAATGGTTCAGATAGGAAGAAATATTTATCATTTATTAAAATTTATATAATTAAAATAATGGTTGAACAAAAAACAAAACAATGATTTAAAAATGGGAAACAAAATATTTTTTATCCAAGTACAAAAAAAGTGTTACTTATTAAAAAAAGTGATACGAAATGTCATAAAAATTAAACAACTTAAATTCTTCTAACAAACTGGCTTTTACAATATCTAATAATATTTTGATTTGTTTCACATAAATTTTTAAGTCAATTAACAAAAAAGAAATATATTAGAATATTATGTAATGAAGATGAATCCATGTTTTATTCAAATTTTTCCGAGTTTCCTCGCACCATTTTCTTATACTAGCACTTTTTTTTAATAAAAAAAAGTAGATTTATTTATAAAACTATAAAATAAGTTAAGTTACTCAAATATTAACATTTGAATTGATAAACTATCTCTATTCCAACTTTACTAGTAGAATGTCATTGACCCTATATTTCAAATTTGTGAATCAAATATAAATCATTAAACTCATAATAATTATAACTTTTTTAATTAAATATTAATTTAAAGAAAATATAAAATTACAATTAATTTATTATTAATTTTAAACAAAAATTAGTTTTAAGTTTTAAATAAAACCCACACAATTTTAGTAAAAATCATATTATTTTTATCCCTCGATTTATTAAATAAATTAAATAGTTAGATAATTTATTTTACACTTTTTTACAAGTAGAAATAAAATGTATAGTAGTTGAGATTTGAAGAATGTCTAGAATGGTATGTTACATCTTCTTTTTATATAAAAGAGAGATCAAATTATTTTTTTTAAAATAAATATATGAGATGCTTTGGTATAAATCCTCAGTTTTTTTTTTCTGATTCACAAAAAAATTTCTTCAACTTGAAGAATAATGTTGGTTTCCTTTCATCTTCTTTCCAAGCTTTCTCCACCATTTCTCTCTCTAAAGTAGGCCCTTAGAAAGTAAGTAAATGAAGTCAAACAAACCCTAAATACTATTTAAGGGTGAAATGGAAAAGTATCCATTTCTACTTAAATGACCTAATCTTTAAAAAAAATACCAATTAATATAAGATATTACCACTAATCACTGAATTGCTTACACTAATAGTTTATTAGTGAATTAATTATTTAATAGTCATATCAGAAAAATATATAATACTTTTCAAAATTTATATAATAAAATAATGATGGAATATATGTTTATCAATGATGTAAATAGAAGTATAAATATTAATGGTTCAGATAGGAAGAAATATTTATCATTTATTAAAATTTATATAATTAAAATAATGGTTGAACAAAAAACAAAACAATGATTTAAATATGGGAAACAAAATATTTTTTATCCAAGTACAAAAAAAGTGTTACTTATTAAAAAAAGTGATACGAAATGTCATAAAAATTAAACAACTTAAATTCTTCTAACAAACTGGCTTTTACAATATCTAATAATATTTTGATTTGTTTCACATAAATTTTTAAGTCAATTAACAAAAAAGAAATATATTAGAATATTATGTAATGAAGATGAATCCATGTTTTATTCAAATTTTTCCGAGTTTCCTCGCACCATTTTCTTATACTAGCACTTTTTTTTAATAAAAAAAAGTAGATTTATTTATAAAACTATAAAATAAGTTAAGTTACTCAAATATTAACATTTGAATTGATAAACTATCTCTATTCCAACTTTACTAGTAGAATGTCATTGACCCTATATTTCAAATTTGTGAATCAAATATAAATCATTAAACTCATAATAATTATAACTTTTTTAATTAAATATTAATTTAAAGAAAATATAAAATTACAATTAATTTATTATTAATTTTAAACAAAAATTAGTTTTAAGTTTTAAATAAAACCCACACAATTTTAGTAAAAATCATATTATTTTTATCCCTCGATTTATTAAATAAATTAAATAGTTAGATAATTTATTTTACACTTTTTTACAAGTAGAAATAAAATGTATAGTAGTTGAGATTTGAAGAATGTCTAGAATGGTATGTTACATCTTCTTTTTATATAAAAGAGAGATCAAATTATTATTTTTTTAAATAAATATATGAGATGCTTTGGTATAAATCCTCAGTTTTTTTTTTCTGATTCACATAAAAATTTCTTCAACTTGAAGAATAATGTTGGTTTCCTTTCATCTTCTTTCCAAGCTTTCTCCACCATTTCTCTCTCTAAAGTAGGCCCTTAGAAAGTAAGTAAATGAAGTCAAACAAACCCTAAATACTATTTAAGGGTGAAATGGAAAAGTATCCATTTCTACTTAATTGACCTAATCTTTAAAAAAAATACCAATTAATATAAGATATTACCACTAATCACTGAATTGCTTACACTAATAGTTTATTAGTGAATTAATTATTTAATAGTCATATCAGAAAAATATATAGTACTTTTCAAAATTTATATAATAAAATAATGATGGAATATATGTTTATCAATGATGTAAATAGAAGTATAAATATTAATGGTTCAGATAGGAAGAAATATTTATCATTTATTAAAATTTATATAATTAAAATAATGGTTGAACAAAAAACAAAACAATGATTTAAAAATGGGAAACAAAATATTTTTTATCCAAGTACAAAAAAAGTGTTACTTATTAAAAAAAGTGATACGAAATGTCATAAAAATTAAACAACTTAAATTCTTCTAACAAACTGGCTTTTACAATATCTAATAATATTTTGATTTGTTTCACATAAATTTTTAAGTCAATTAACAAAAAAGAAATATATTAGAATATTATGTAATGAAGATGAATCCATGTTTTATTCAAATTTTTCCGAGTTTCCTCGCACCATTTTCTTATACTAGCACTTTTTTTTAATAAAAAAAAGTAGATTTATTTATAAAACTATAAAATAAGTTAAGTTACTCAAATATTAACATTTGAATTGATAAACTATCTCTATTCCAACTTTACTAGTAGAATGTCATTGACCCTATATTTCAAATTTGTGAATCAAATATAAATCATTAAACTCATAATAATTATAACTTTTTTAATTAAATATTAATTTAAAGAAAATATAAAATTACAATTAATTTATTATTAATTTTAAACAAAAATTAGTTTTAAGTTTTAAATAAAACCCACACAATTTTAGTAAAAATCATATTATTTTTATCCCTCGATTTATTAAATAAATTAAATAGTTAGATAATTTATTTTACACTTTTTTACAAGTAGAAATAAAATGTATAGTAGTTGAGATTTGAAGAATGTCTAGAATGGTATGTTACATCTTCTTTTTATATAAAAGAGAGATCAAATTATTTTTTTTAAAATAAATATATGAGATGCTTTGGTATAAATCCTCAGTTTTTTTTTTCTGATTCACAAAAAAATTTCTTCAACTTGAAGAATAATGTTGGTTTCCTTTCATCTTCTTTCCAAGCTTTCTCCACCATTTCTCTCTCTAAAGTAGGCCCTTAGAAAGTAAGTAAATGAAGTCAAACAAACCCTAAATACTATTTAAGGGTGAAATGGAAAAGTATCCATTTCTACTTAAATGACCTAATCTTTAAAAAAAATACCAATTAATATAAGATATTACCACTAATCACTGAATTGCTTACACTAATAGTTTATTAGTGAATTAATTATTTAATAGTCATATCAGAAAAATATATAATACTTTTCAAAATTTATATAATAAAATAATGATGGAATATATGTTTATCAATGATGTAAATAGAAGTATAAATATTAATGGTTCAGATAGGAAGAAATATTTATCATTTATTAAAATTTATATAATTAAAATAATGGTTGAACAAAAAACAAAACAATGATTTAAATATGGGAAACAAAATATTTTTTATCCAAGTACAAAAAAAGTGTTACTTATTAAAAAAAGTGATACGAAATGTCATAAAAATTAAACAACTTAAATTCTTCTAACAAACTGGCTTTTACAATATCTAATAATATTTTGATTTGTTTCACATAAATTTTTAAGTCAATTAACAAAAAAGAAATATATTAGAATATTATGTAATGAAGATGAATCCATGTTTTATTCAAATTTTTCCGAGTTTCCTCGCACCATTTTCTTATACTAGCACTTTTTTTTAATAAAAAAAAGTAGATTTATTTATAAAACTATAAAATAAGTTAAGTTACTCAAATATTAACATTTGAATTGATAAACTATCTCTATTCCAACTTTACTAGTAGAATGTCATTGACCCTATATTTCAAATTTGTGAATCAAATATAAATCATTAAACTCATAATAATTATAACTTTTTTAATTAAATATTAATTTAAAGAAAATATAAAATTACAATTAATTTATTATTAATTTTAAACAAAAATTAGTTTTAAGTTTTAAATAAAACCCACACAATTTTAGTAAAAATCATATTATTTTTATCCCTCGATTTATTAAATAAATTAAATAGTTAGATAATTTATTTTACACTTTTTTACAAGTAGAAATAAAATGTATAGTAGTTGAGATTTGAAGAATGTCTAGAATGGTATGTTACATCTTCTTTTTATATAAAAGAGAGATCAAATTATTTTTTTTTAAAATAAATATATGAGATGCTTTGGTATAAATCCTCAGTTTTTTTTTTCTGATTCACATAAAAATTTCTTCAACTTGAAGAATAATGTTGGTTTCCTTTCATCTTCTTTCCAAGCTTTCTCCACCATTTCTCTCTCTAAAGTAGGCCCTTAGAAAGTAAGTAAATGAAGTCAAACAAACCCTAAATACTATTTAAGGGTGAAATGGAAAAGTATCCATTTCTACTTAATTGACCTAATCTTTAAAAAAAATACCAATTAATATAAGATATTACCACTAATCACTGAATTGCTTACACTAATAGTTTATTAGTGAATTAATTATTTAATAGTCATATCAGAAAAATATATAGTACTTTTCAAAATTTATATAATAAAATAATGATGGAATATATGTTTATCAATGATGTAAATAGAAGTATAAATATTAATGGTTCAGATAGGAAGAAATATTTATCATTTATTAAAATTTATATAATTAAAATAATGGTTGAACAAAAAACAAAACAATGATTTAAAAATGGGAAACAAAATATTTTTTATCCAAGTACAAAAAAAGTGTTACTTATTAAAAAAAGTGATACGAAATGTCATAAAAATTAAACAACTTAAATTCTTCTAACAAACTGGCTTTTACAATATCTAATAATATTTTGATTTGTTTCACATAAATTTTTAAGTCAATTAACAAAAAAGAAATATATTAGAATATTATGTAATGAAGATGAATCCATGTTTTATTCAAATTTTTCCGAGTTTCCTCGCACCATTTTCTTATACTAGCACTTTTTTTTAATAAAAAAAAGTAGATTTATTTATAAAACTATAAAATAAGTTAAGTTACTCAAATATTAACATTTGAATTGATAAACTATCTCTATTCCAACTTTACTAGTAGAATGTCATTGACCCTATATTTCAAATTTGTGAATCAAATATAAATCATTAAACTCATAATAATTATAACTTTTTTAATTAAATATTAATTTAAAGAAAATATAAAATTACAATTAATTTATTATTAATTTTAAACAAAAATTAGTTTTAAGTTTTAAATAAAACCCACACAATTTTAGTAAAAATCATATTATTTTTATCCCTCGATTTATTAAATAAATTAAATAGTTAGATAATTTATTTTACACTTTTTTACAAGTAGAAATAAAATGTATAGTAGTTGAGATTTGAAGAATGTCTAGAATGGTATGTTACATCTTCTTTTTATATAAAAGAGAGATCAAATTATTTTTTTTAAAATAAATATATGAGATGCTTTGGTATAAATCCTCAGTTTTTTTTTTCTGATTCACAAAAAAATTTCTTCAACTTGAAGAATAATGTTGGTTTCCTTTCATCTTCTTTCCAAGCTTTCTCCACCATTTCTCTCTCTAAAGTAGGCCCTTAGAAAGTAAGTAAATGAAGTCAAACAAACCCTAAATACTATTTAAGGGTGAAATGGAAAAGTATCCATTTCTACTTAAATGACCTAATCTTTAAAAAAAATACCAATTAATATAAGATATTACCACTAATCACTGAATTGCTTACACTAATAGTTTATTAGTGAATTAATTATTTAATAGTCATATCAGAAAAATATATAATACTTTTCAAAATTTATATAATAAAATAATGATGGAATATATGTTTATCAATGATGTAAATAGAAGTATAAATATTAATGGTTCAGATAGGAAGAAATATTTATCATTTATTAAAATTTATATAATTAAAATAATGGTTGAACAAAAAACAAAACAATGATTTAAATATGGGAAACAAAATATTTTTTATCCAAGTACAAAAAAAGTGTTACTTATTAAAAAAAGTGATACGAAATGTCATAAAAATTAAACAACTTAAATTCTTCTAACAAACTGGCTTTTACAATATCTAATAATATTTTGATTTGTTTCACATAAATTTTTAAGTCAATTAACAAAAAAGAAATATATTAGAATATTATGTAATGAAGATGAATCCATGTTTTATTCAAATTTTTCCGAGTTTCCTCGCACCATTTTCTTATACTAGCACTTTTTTTTAATAAAAAAAAGTAGATTTATTTATAAAACTATAAAATAAGTTAAGTTACTCAAATATTAACATTTGAATTGATAAACTATCTCTATTCCAACTTTACTAGTAGAATGTCATTGACCCTATATTTCAAATTTGTGAATCAAATATAAATCATTAAACTCATAATAATTATAACTTTTTTAATTAAATATTAATTTAAAGAAAATATAAAATTACAATTAATTTATTATTAATTTTAAACAAAAATTAGTTTTAAGTTTTAAATAAAACCCACACAATTTTAGTAAAAATCATATTATTTTTATCCCTCGATTTATTAAATAAATTAAATAGTTAGATAATTTATTTTACACTTTTTTACAAGTTGAAATAAAATGTATAGTAGTTGAGATTTGAAGAATGTCTAGAATGGTATGTTACATCTTCTTTTTATATAAAAGAGAGATCAAATTATTTTTTTTTAAAATAAATATATGAGATGCTTTGGTATAAATCCTCAGTTTTTTTTTTCTGATTCACATAAAAATTTCTTCAACTTGAAGAATAATGTTGGTTTCCTTTCATCTTCTTTCCAAGCTTTCTCCACCATTTCTCTCTCTAAAGTAGGCCCTTAGAAAGTAAGTAAATGAAGTCAAACAAACCCTAAATACTATTTAAGGGTGAAATGGAAAAGTATCCATTTCTACTTAATTGACCTAATCTTTAAAAAAAATACCAATTAATATAAGATATTACCACTAATCACTGAATTGCTTACACTAATAGTTTATTAGTGAATTAATTATTTAATAGTCATATCAGAAAAATATATAGTACTTTTCAAAATTTATATAATAAAATAATGATGGAATATATGTTTATCAATGATGTAAATAGAAGTATAAATATTAATGGTTCAGATAGGAAGAAATATTTATCATTTATTAAAATTTATATAATTAAAATAATGGTTGAACAAAAAACAAAACAATGATTTAAATATGGGAAACAAAATATTTTTTATCCAAGTACAAAAAAAGTGTTACTTATTAAAAAAAGTGATACGAAATGTCATAAAAATTAAACAACTTAAATTCTTCTAACAAACTGGCTTTTACAATATCTAATAATATTTTGATTTGTTTCACATAAATTTTTAAGTCAATTAACAAAAAAGAAATATATTAGAATATTATGTAATGAAGATGAATCCATGTTTTATTCAAATTTTTCCGAGTTTCCTCGCACCATTTTCTTATACTAGCACTTTTTTTTAATAAAAAAAAGTAGATTTATTTATAAAACTATAAAATAAGTTAAGTTACTCAAATATTAACATTTGAATTGATAAACTATCTCTATTCCAACTTTACTAGTAGAATGTCATTGACCCTATATTTCAAATTTGTGAATCAAATATAAATCATTAAACTCATAATAATTATAACTTTTTTAATTAAATATTAATTTAAAGAAAATATAAAATTACAATTAATTTATTATTAATTTTAAACAAAAATTAGTTTTAAGTTTTAAATAAAACCCACACAATTTTAGTAAAAATCATATTATTTTTATCCCTCGATTTATTAAATAAATTAAATAGTTAGATAATTTATTTTACACTTTTTTACAAGTAGAAATAAAATGTATAGTAGTTGAGATTTGAAGAATGTCTAGAATGGTATGTTACATCTTCTTTTTATATAAAAGAGAGATCAAATTATTTTTTTTAAAATAAATATATGAGATGCTTTGGTATAAATCCTCAGTTTTTTTTTTCTGATTCACATAAAAATTTCTTCAACTTGAAGAATAATGTTGGTTTCCTTTCATCTTCTTTCCAAGCTTTCTCCACCATTTCTCTCTCTAAAGTAGGCCCTTAGAAAGTAAGTAAATGAAGTCAAACAAACCCTAAATACTATTTAAGGGTGAAATGGAAAAGTATCCATTTCTACTTAATTGACCTAATCTTTAAAAAAAATACCAATTAATATAAGATATTACCACTAATCACTGAATTGCTTACACTAATAGTTTATTAGTGAATTAATTATTTAATAGTCATATCAGAAAAATATATAGTACTTTTCAAAATTTATATAATAAAATAATGATGGAATATATGTTTATCAATGATGTAAATAGAAGTATAAATATTAATGGTTCAGATAGGAAGAAATATTTATCATTTATTAAAATTTATATAATTAAAATAATGGTTGAACAAAAAACAAAACAATGATTTAAATATGGGAAACAAAATATTTTTTATCCAAGTACAAAAAAAGTGTTACTTATTAAAAAAAGTGATACGAAATGTCATAAAAATTAAACAACTTAAATTCTTCTAACAAACTGGCTTTTACAATATCTAATAATATTTTGATTTGTTTCACATAAATTTTTAAGTCAATTAACAAAAAAGAAATATATTAGAATATTATGTAATGAAGATGAATCCATGTTTTATTCAAATTTTTCCGAGTTTCCTCGCACCATTTTCTTATACTAGCACTTTTTTTTAATAAAAAAAAGTAGATTTATTTATAAAACTATAAAATAAGTTAAGTTACTCAAATATTAACATTTGAATTGATAAACTATCTCTATTCCAACTTTACTAGTAGAATGTCATTGACCCTATATTTCAAATTTGTGAATCAAATATAAATCATTAAACTCATAATAATTATAACTTTTTTAATTAAATATTAATTTAAAGAAAATATAAAATTACAATTAATTTATTATTAATTTTAAACAAAAATTAGTTTTAAGTTTTAAATAAAACCCACACAATTTTAGTAAAAATCATATTATTTTTATCCCTCGATTTATTAAATAAATTAAATAGTTAGATAATTTATTTTACACTTTTTTACAAGTAGAAATAAAATGTATAGTAGTTGAGATTTGAAGAATGTCTAGAATGGTATGTTACATCTTCTTTTTATATAAAAGAGAGATCAAATTATTTTTTTAAAAATAAATATATGAGATGCTTTGGTATAAATCCTCAGTTTTTTTTTTCTGATTCACATAAAAATTTCTTCAACTTGAAGAATAATGTTGGTTTCCTTTCATCTTCTTTCCAAGCTTTCTCCACCATTTCTCTCTCTAAAGTAGGCCCTTAGAAAGTAAGTAAATGAAGTCAAACAAACCCTAAATACTATTTAAGGGTGAAATGGAAAAGTATCCATTTCTACTTAATTGACCTAATCTTTAAAAAAAATACCAATTAATATAAGATATTACCACTAATCACTGAATTGCTTACACTAATAGTTTATTAGTGAATTAATTATTTAATAGTCATATCAGAAAAATATATAGTACTTTTCAAAATTTATATAATAAAATAATGATGGAATATATGTTTATCAATGATGTAAATAGAAGTATAAATATTAATGGTTCAGATAGGAAGAAATATTTATCATTTATTAAAATTTATATAATTAAAATAATGGTTGAACAAAAAACAAAACAATGATTTAAATATGGGAAACAAAATATTTTTTATCCAAGTACAAAAAAAGTGTTACTTATTAAAAAAAGTGATACGAAATGTCATAAAAATTAAACAACTTAAATTCTTCTAACAAACTGGCTTTTGCAATATCTAATAATATTTTGATTTGTTTCACATTAATTTTTAAGTCAATTAACAAAAAAGAAATATATTAGAATATTATGTAATGAAGATGAATCCATGTTTTATTCAAATTTTTCCGAGTTTCCTCGCACCATTTTCTTATACTAGCACTTTTTTTAATAAAAAAAAGTAGATTTATTTATAAAACTATAAAATAAGTTAAGTTACTCAAATATTAACATTTGAATTGATAAACTATCTCTATTCCAACTTTACTAGTAGAATGTCATTGACCCTATATTTCAAATTTGTGAATCAAATATAAATCATTAAACTCATAATAATTATAACTTTTTTAATTAAATATTAATTTAAAGAAAATATAAAATTACAATTAATTTATTATTAATTTTAAACAAAAATTAGTTTTAAGTTTTAAATAAAACCCACACAATTTTAGTAAAAATCATATTATTTTTATCCCTCGATTTATTAAATAAATTAAATAGTTAGATAATTTATTTTACACTTTTTTACAAGTAGAAATAAAATGTATAGTAGTTGAGATTTGAAGAATGTCTAGAATGGTATGTTACATCTTCTTTTTATATAAAAGAGAGATCAAATTATTTTTTTAAAAATAAATATATGAGATGCTTTGGTATAAATCCTCAGTTTTTTTTTCTGATTCACATAAAAATTTCTTCAACTTGAAGAATAATGTTGGTTTCCTTTCATCTTCTTTCCAAGCTTTCTCCACCATTTCTCTCTCTAAAGTAGGCCCTTAGAAAGTAAGTAAATGAAGTCAAACAAACCCTAAATACTATTTAAGGGTGAAATGGAAAAGTATCCATTTCTACTTAATTGACCTAATCTTTAAAAAAAATACCAATTATTATAAGATATTACCAATAATCACTGAATTGCTTACACTAATAGTTTATTAGTGAATTAATTAGTTAATAGTCATATCAGAAAAATATATAGTACTTTTCAAAATTTATATAATAAAATAATGATGGAATATATGTTTATCAATGATGTAAATAGAAGTATAAATATTAATGATTCAGATAGGAAGAAATATTTATCATTTATTAAAATTTATATAATTAAAATAATGGTTGAACAAAAAAAAAACAATGATTTAAATATGGGAAACAAAATATTTTTTATCCAAGTACAAAAAAAGTGTTACTTATTAAAAAAAGTGATACGAAATGTCATAAAAATTAAACAACTTAAATTCTTCTAACAAACTGGCTTTTACAATATCTAATAATATTTTGATTTGTTTCACATAAATTTTTAAGTCAATTAACAAAAAGAAATATATTAGAATATTATGTAATGAAGATGAATCCATGTTTTATTCAAATTTTTCCGAGTTTCCTCGCACCATTTTCTTATACTCGCACATTTTTTTAATAAAAAAAAGTAGATTTATTTATAAAAATATAAAATAAGTTAAGTTACTCAAATATTAACATTTGAATTGATAAACTATCTCTATTCCAATTTTACTAGTAGAATGTCATTGACCTATATTTCAAATTTGTGAATCAAATATAAATCATTAAACTCATAATAATTATAACTATTTTAATTAAATATTAATTTAAAGAAAATATAAAATTACAATTAATTTATTATTAATTTTAAACAAAAATTAGTTTTAAGTTTTAAATAAAACCCACACAATTTTAGTAAAAATCATATTATTTTTATCCCTTGATTTATTAAATAAATTAAATAGTTAGATAATTTATTTTACACTTTTTTACAAGTAGAAATAAAATGTATAGTAGTTGAGATTTGAAGAATGTCTAGAATGGTATGTTACATCTTCTTTTTATATAAAAGAGAGATCAAATTATTTTTTTAAAAATAAATATATGAGATGCTTTGGTATAAATCCTCAGTTTTTTTTTCTGATTCACATAAAAATTTCTTCAACTTGAAGAATAATGTTGGTTTCCTTTCATCTTCTTTCCAAGCTTTCTCCACCATTTCTCTCTCTAAAGTAGGCCCTTAGAAAGTAAGTAAATGAAGTCAAACAAACCCTAAATACTATTTAAGGGTGAAATGGAAAAGTATCCATTTCTACTTAATTGACCTAATATTTAAAAAAAATACCAATTAATATAAGATATTACCACTAATCACTGAATTGCTTACACTAATAGTTTATTAGTGAATTAATTAGTTAATAGTCATATCAGAAAAATATATAGTACTTTTCAAAATTTATATAATAAAATAATGATGGAATATATGTTTATAATGATGTAAATAGAAGTATAAATATTAATGATTCAGATAGGAAGAAATATTTATCATTTATAAAAATTTATATAATTAAAATAATGGTTGAACAAAAAACAAAACAATCATTTAAATATGGGAAACAAAATATTTTTTATCCAAGTACAAAAAAAGTGTTACTTATTAAAAAAAGTGATACGAAATGTCATAAAAATTAAACAACTTAAATTCTTCTAACAAACTGGCTTTTACAATATCTAATAATATTTTGATTTGTTTCACATAAATTTTTAAGTCAATTAACAAAAAGAAATATATTAGAATATTATGTAATGAAGATGAATCCATGTTTTATTCAAATTTTTCCGAGTTTCCTCGCACCATTTTCTTATACTCGCACATTTTTTTAATAAAAAAAAGTAGATTTATTTATAAAAATATAAAATAAGTTAAGTTACTCAAATATTAACATTTGAATTGATAAACTATCTCTATTCCAATTTTACTAGTAGAATGTCATTGACCTATATTTCAAATTTGTGAATCAAATATAAATCATTAAACTCATAATAATTATATCTTTTTTAATTAAATATTAATTTAAAGAAAATATAAAATTACAATTAATTTATTATTAATTTTAAACAAAAATTAGTTTTAAGTTTTAAATAAAACCCACACAATTTTAGTAAAAATCATATTATTTTTATCCCTCGATTTATTAAATAAATTAAATAGTTAGATAATTTATTTTACACTTTTTTACAAGTAGAAATAAAATGTATAGTAGTTGAGATTTGAAGAATGTCTAGAATGGTATGTTACATCTTCTTTTTATATAAAAGAGAGATCAAATTATTTTTTTTAAAATAAATATATGAGATGCTTTGGTATAAATCCTCAGTTTTTTTTTCTGATTCACATAAAAATTTCTTCAACTTGAAGAATAATGTTGGTTTCCTTTCATCTTCTTTCCAAGCTTTCTCCACCATTTCTCTCTCTAAAGTAGGCCCTTAGAAAGTAAGTAAATGAAGTCAAACAAACCCTAAATACTATTTAAGGGTGAAATGGAAAAGTATCCATTTCTACTTAATTGACCTAATATTTTAAAAAAATACCAATTAATATAAGATATTACCACTAATCACTAAATTGCTTACACTAATAGTTTATTAGTGAATTAATTAGTTAATAGTCATATCAGAAAAATATATAGTACTTTTCAAAATTTATATAATAAAATAATGATGGAATAAATGTTTATAATGATGTAAATAGAAGTATAAATATTAATGATTCAGATAGGAAGAAATATTTATCATTTATTAAAATTTATATAATTAAAATAATGGTTGAACAAAAAACAAAACAATCATTTAAATATGGGAAACAAAATATTTTTTATCCAAGTACAAAAAAAGTGTTACTTATTAAAAAAAGTGATACGAAATGTCATAAAAATTAAACAACTTAAATTCTTCTAACAAACTGGCTTTTACAATATCTAATAATATTTTGATTTGTTTCACATAAATTTTTAAGTCAATTAACAAAAAGAAATATATTAGAATAGTATGTAATGAAGATGAATCCATGTTTTATTCAAATTTTTCCGAGTTTCCTCGCACCATTTTCTTATACTCGCACATTTTTTTAATAAAAAAAAGTAGATTTATTTATAAAACTATAAAATAAGTTAAGTTACTCAAATATTAACATTTGAATTGATAAACTATCTCTATTCCAACTTTACTAGTAGAATGTCATTGGCCCTATATTTCAAATTTGTGAATCAAATATAAATCATTAAACTCATAATAATTATAATTATTTTAATTAAATATTAATTTAAAGAAAATATAAAATTACAATTAATTTATTATTAATTTTAAACAAAAATTAGTTTTAAGTTTTAAATAAAACCCACACAATTTTAGTAAAAATCATATTATTTTTATCCCTTGATTTATTAAATAAATTAAATAGTTAGATAATTTATTTTACACTTTTTTACAAGTAGAAATAAAATGTATACTAGTTGAGATTTGAAGAAGGTCTAGAATGGTATGTTACATCTTCTTTTTATATAAAAGAGAGATCAAATTATTTTTTTTAAAATAAATATATGAGATGCTTTGGTATAAATCCTCAGTTTTTTTTTTCTGATTCACATAAAAATTTCTTCAACTTGAAGAATAATGTTGGTTTCCTTTCATCTTCTTTCCAAGCTTTCTCCACCATTTCTCTCTCTAAAGTAGGCCCTTAGAAAGTAAGTAAATGAAGTCAAACAAACCCTAAATACTATTTAAGGGTGAAATGGAAAAGTATCCATTTCTACTTAATTGACCTAATCTTTAAAAAAAATATCAATTAATATAAGATATTACCACTAATCACTGAATTGCTTACACTAATAGTTTATTAGTGAATTAATTAGTTAATAGTCATATCAAAAATATATAGTACTTTTCAAAATTTATATAATAAAATAATGATGGAATATATGTTTATCAATGATGTAAATAGAAGTATAAATATTAATGATTCAGATAGGAAGAAATATTTATCATTTATTAAAATTTATATAATTAAAATAATGGTTGAACAAAAAACAAAACAATGATTTAAATATGGGAAACAAAATATTTTTTATCCAATTACAAAAAAAGTGTTACTTATTCAAAAAAGTGATACGAAATGTCATAAAAATTAAACAACTTAAATTCTTCTAACAAACTGGCTTTTACAATATCTAATAATATTTTGATTTATTTCACATAAATTTTTAAGTCAATTAAAAAAAAGAAATATATTAGAATATTATGTAATGAAGATGAATCCATGTTTTATTCAAATTTTTCCGAGTTTCCTCGCACCATTTTCTTATACTCGCACATTTTTTTAATAAAAAAAAGTAGATTTATTTATAAAAATATAAAATAAGTTAAGTTACTCAAATATTAACATTTGAATTGATAAACTATCTCTATTCCAATTTTACTAGTAGAATGTCATTGACCTATATTTCAAATTTGTGAATCAAATATAAATCATTAAACTCATAATAATTAAAACTTTTTTAATTAAATATTAATTTAAAGAAAATATAAAATTACAATTAATTTATTATTAATTTTAAACAAAAATTAGTTTTAAGTTTTAAATAAAACCCACACAATTTTAGTAAAAATCATATTATTTTTATCCCTCGATTTATTAAATAAATTAAATAGTTAGATAATTTATTTTACACTTTTTTACAAGTAGAAATAAAATGTATAGTAGTTGAGATTTGAAGAATGTCTAGAATGGTATGTTACATCTTCTTTTTATATAAAAGAGAGATCAAATTATTTTTTTAAAAATAAATATATGAGATGATTTGGTATAAATCCTCAGTTTTTTTTTTCTGATTCACATAAAAATTTCTTCAACTTGAAGAATAATGTTGGTTTCCTTTCATCTTCTTTCCAAGCTTTCTCCACCATTTCTCTCTCTAAAGTAGGCCCTTAGAAAGTAAGTAAATGAAGTCAAACAAACCCTAAATACTATTTAAGGGTGAAATGGAAAAGTATCCATTTCTACTTAATTGACCTAATCTTTAAAAAAAATACCAATTAATATAAGATATTACCACTAATCACTGAATTGCTTACACTAATAGTTTATTAGTGAATTAATTAGTTAATAGTCATATCAGAAAAATATATAGTACTTTTCAAAATTTATATAATAAAATAATGATGGAATATATGTTTATCAATGATGTAAATAGAAGTATAAATATTAATGATTCAGATAGGAAGAAATATTTATCATTTATTAAAATTTATATAATTAAAATAATGGTTGAACAAAAAACAAAACAATAATTTAAATATGGGAAACAAAATATTTTTTATCCAAGTACAAAAAAAGTGTTACTTATTAAAAAAAAGTGATACGAAATGTCATAAAAATTAAACAACTTAAATTCTTCTAACAAACTGGCTTTTACAATATCTAATAATATTTTGATTTGTTTCACATAAATTTTTAAGTCAATTAACAAAAAGAAATATATTAGAATATTATGTAATGAAGATGAATCCATGTTTTATTCAAATTTTTCCGAGTTTCCTCGCACCATTTTCTTATACTCGCACATTTTTTTAATAAAAAAAAGTAGATTTATTTATAAAAATATAAAATAAGTTAAGTTACTCAAATATTAACATTTGAATTGATAAACTATCTCTATTCCAATTTTACTAGTAGAATGTCATTGACCTATATTTCAAATTTGTGAATCAAATATAAATCATTAAACTCATAATAATTATAACTTTTTTAATTAAATATTAATTTAAAGAAAATATAAAATTACAATTAATTTATTATTAATTTTAAACAAAAATTAGTTTTAAGTTTTAAATAAAACCCACACAATTTTAGTAAAAATCATATTATTTTTATCCCTCGATTTATTAAATAAATTAAATAGTTAGATAATTTATTTTACACTTTTTTACAAGTAGAAATAAAATGTATAGTAGTTGAGATTTGAAGAATGTCTAGAATGGTATGTTACATCTTCTTTTTATATAAAAGAGAGATCAAATTATTTTTTTTAAAATAAATATATGAGATGCTTTGGTATAAATCCTCAGTTTTTTTTTCTGATTCACATAAAAATTTCTTCAACTTGAAGAATAATGTTGGTTTCCTTTCATCTTCTTTCCAAGCTTTCTCCACCATTTCTCTCTCTCTAAAGTAGGCCCTTAGAAAGTAAGTAAATGAAGTCAAACAAACCCTAAATACTATTTAAGGGTGAAATGGAAAAGTATCCATTTCTACTTAATTGACCTAATCTTTAAAAAAAATACCAATTAATATAAGATATTACCACTAATCACTGAATTGCTTACACTAATAGTTTATTAGTGAATTAATTAGTTAATAGTCATATCAGAAAAATATATAGTACTTTTCAAAATTTATATAATAAAATAATGATGGAATATATGTTTATCAATGATGTAAATAGAAGTATAAATATTAATGATTCAGATAGGAAGAAATATTTATCATTTATTAAAATTTATATAATTAAAATAATGGTTGAACAAAAAACAAAACAATGATTTAAATATGGGAAACAAAATATTTTTTATCCAAGTACAAAAAAAGTGTTACTTATTAAAAAAAGTGATACGAAATGTCATAAAAATTAAACAACTTAAATTCTTCTAACAAACTGGCTTTTACAATATCTAATAATATTTTGATTTGTTTCACATAAATTTTTAAGTCAATTAACAAAAAGAAATATATTAGAATATTATGTAATGAAGATGAATCCATGTTTTATTCAAATTTTTCCGAGTTTCCTCGCACCATTTTCTTATACTCGCACATTTTTTTAATAAAAAAAAGTAGATTTATTTATAAAACTATAAAATAAGTTAAGTTACTCAAATATTAACATTTGAATTGATAAACTATCTCTATTCCAATTTTACTAGTAGAATGTCATTGACCTATATTTCAAATTTGTGAATCAAATATAAATCATTAAACTCATAATAATTATAACTTTTTTAATTAAATATTAATTTAAAGAAAATATAAAATTACAATTAATTTATTATTAATTTTAAACAAAAATTAGTTTTAAGTTTTAAATAAAACCCACACAATTTTAGTAAAAATCATATTATTTTTATCCCTCGATTTATTAAATAAATTAAATAGTTAGATAATTTATTTTACACTTTTTTACAAGTAGAAATAAAATGTATAGTAGTTGAGATTTGAAGAATGTCTAGAATGGTATGTTACATCTTCTTTTTATATAAAAGAGAGATCAAATTATTTTTTTTAAAATAAATATATGAGATGCTTTGGTATAAATCCTCAGTTTTTTTTTCTGATTCACATAAAAATTTCTTCAACTTGAAGAATAATGTTGGTTTCCTTTCATCTTCTTTCCAAGCTTTCTCCACCATTTCTCTCTCTCTAAAGTAGGCCCTTAGAAAGTAAGTAAATGAAGTCAAACAAAACCTAAATACTATTTAAGGGTGAAATGGAAAAGTATCCATTTCTACTTAATTGACCTAATCTTTAAAAAAATACCAATTAATATAAGATATTACCACTAATCACTGAATTGCTTACACTAATAGTTTATTAGTGAATTAATTAGTTAATAGTCATATCAGAAAAATATATAGTACTTTTCAAAATTTATATAATAAAATAATGATGGAATATATGTTTATCAATGATGTAAATAGAAGTATAAATATTAATGATTCAGATAGGAAGAAATATTTATCATTTAATAAAATTTATATAATTAAAATAATGGTTGAACAAAAAACAAAACAATGATTTAAATATGGGAAACAAAATATTTTTTATCCAAGTACAAAAAAAGTGTTACTTATTAAAAAAAGTGATACGAAATGTCATAAAAATTAAACAACTTAAATTCTTCTAACAAACTGGCTTTTACAATATCTAATAATATTTTGATTTGTTTCACATAAATTTTTAAGTCAATTAACAAAAAGAAATATATTAGAATATTATGTAATGAAGATGAATCCATGTTTTATTCAAATTTTTCCGAGTTTCCTCGCACCATTTTCTTATACTCGCACATTTTTTTAATAAAAAAAAGTAGATTTATTTATAAAACTATAAAATAAGTTAAGTTACTCAAATATTAACATTTGAATTGATAAACTATCTCTATTCCAATTTTACTAGTAGAATGTCATTGACCCTATATTTCAAATTTGTGAATCAAATATAAATCCTTAAACTCATAATAATTATAATTTTTTTAATTAAATATTAATTTAAAGAAAATATAAAATTACAATTAATTTATTATTAATTTTAAACAAAAATTAGTTTTAAGTTTTAAATAAAACCCACACAATTTTAGTAAAAATCAGATTATTTTTATCCCTCGATTTATTAAATAAATTAAATAGTTAGATAATTTATTTTACACTTTTTTACAAGTAGAAATAAAATGTATAGTAGTTGAGATTTGAAGAATGTCTAGAATGGTATGTTACATCTTCTTTTTATATAAAAGAGAGATCAAATTATTTTTTTTAAAAATAAATATATGAGATGCTTTGGTATAAATCCTCAGTTTTTTTTTTCTGATTCACATAAAAATTTCTTCAACTTGAAGAATAATGTTGGTTTCCTTTCATCTTCTTTCCAAGCTTTCTCCACCATTTCTCTCTCTAAAGTAGGCCCTTAGAAAGTAAGTAAATGAAGTCAAACAAACCCTAAATACTATTTAAGGGTGAAATGGAAAAGTATCCATTTCTACTTAATTGACCTAATCTTTAAAAAAAATACCAATTAATATAAGATATTACCACTAATCACTGAATTGCTTACACTAATAGTTTATTAGTGAATTAATTATTTAATAGTCATATCAGAAAAATATATAGTACTTTTCAAAATTTATATAATAAAATAATGATGGAATATATGTTTATCAATGATGTAAATAGAAGTATAAATATTAATGATTCAGATAGGAAGAAATATTTATCATTTTTTAAAATTTATATAATTAAAATAATGGTTGAACAAAAAACAAAACAATGATTTAAATATGGGAAACAAAATATTTTTTATCCAAGTACAAAAAAAGTGTTACTTATTAAAAAAAGTGATACGAAATGTCATAAAAATTAAACAACTTAAATTCTTCTAACAAACTGGCTTTTACAATATCTAATAATATTTTGATTTGTTTCACATAAATTTTTAAGTCAATTAACAAAAAGAAATATATTAGAATATTATGTAATGAAGATGAATCCATGTTTTATTCAAATTTTTCCGAGTTTCCTCGCACCATTTTTTTATACTCGCACATTTTTTTAATAAAAAAAAGTAGATTTATTTATAAAACTATAAAATAAGTTAGGTTACTCAAATATTAACATTTGAATTGATAAACTATCTCTATTCCAACTTTACTAGTAGAATGTCATTGACCCTATATTTCAAATTTGTGAATCAAATATAAATCATTAAACTCATAATAATTATAATTTTTTTAATTAAATATTAATTTAAAGAAAATATAAAATTACAATTAATTTATTATTAATTTTAAACAAAAATTAGTTTTAAGTTTTAAATAAAACCCACACAATTTTAGTAAAAATCAGATTATTTTTATCCCTCGATTTATTAAATAAATTAAATAGTTAGATAATTTATTTTACACTTTTTTACAAGTAGAAATAAAATGTATAGTAGTTGAGATTTGAAGAATGTCTAGAATGGTATGTTACATCTTCTTTTTATATAAAAGAGAGATCAAATTATTTTTTTTAAAATAAATATATGAGATGCTTTGGTATAAATCCTCAGTTTTTTTTTTTCTGATTCACATAAAAATTTCTTCAACTTGAAGAATAATGTTGGTTTCCTTTCATCTTCTTTCCAAGCTTTCTCCACCATTTCTCTCTCTAAAGTAGGCCCTTATAAAGTAAGTAAATGAGTTCAAACAAACCCTAAATACTATTTAAGGGTGAAATGGAAAAGTATACATTTCTACTTAATTGACCTAATCTTTAAAAAAAATACCAATTAATATAAGATATTACCACTAATCACTGAATTGCTTACACTAACAGTTTATTAGTGAGTTAATTATTTAATAGTCATATCAGAAAAATATATAGTACTTTTCAAAATTTATATAATAAAATAATGATGGAATATATGTTTATCAATGATGTAAATAGAAGTATAAATATTAATGATTCAGATAGGAAGAAATATTTATCATTTTTTAAAATTTATATAATTAAAATAATGGTTGAACAAAAAACAAAACAATGATTTAAATATGGGAAACAAAATATTTTTTATCCAAGTACAAAAAAAGTGTTACTTATTAAAAAAAGTGATACGAAATGTCATAAAAATTAAACAACTTAAATTCTTCTAACAAACTGGCTTTTACAATATCTAATAATATTTTGATTTGTTTCACATAAATTTTTAAGTCAATTAACAAAAAGAAATATATTAGAATATTATGTAATGAAGATGAATCCATGTTTTATTCAAATTTTTCCGAGTTTCCTCGCACCATTTTTTTATACTCGCACATTTTTTTAATAAAAAAAAGTAGATTTATTTATAAAACTATAAAATAAGTTAAGTTACTCAAATATTAACATTTGAATTGATAAACTATCTCTATTCCAACTTTACTAGTAGAATGTCATTGACCCTATATTTCAAATTTGTGAATCAAATATAAATCATTAAACTCATAATAATTATAATTTTTTTAATTAAATATTAATTTAAAGAAAATATAAAATTACAATTAATTTATTATTAATTTTAAACAAAAATTAGTTTTAAGTTTTAAATAAAACCCACACAATTTTAGTAAAAATCAGATTATTTTTATCCCTCGATTTATTAAATAAATTAAATAGTTAGATAATTTATTTTACACTTTTTTACAAGTAGAAATAAAATGTATAGTAGTTGAGATTTGAAGAATGTCTAGAATGGTATGTTACATCTTCTTTTTATATAAAAGAGAGATCAAATTATTTTTTTTAAAATATATATATGAGATGCTTTGGTATAAATCCTCAGTTTTTTTTTTCTGATTCACATAAAAATTTCTTCAACTTGAAGAATAATGTTGGTTTCCTTTCATCTTCTTTCCAAGCTTTCTCCACCATTTCTCTCTCTAAAGTAGGCCCTTAGAAAGTAAGTAAATGAAGTCAAACAAACCCTAAATACTATTTAAGGGTGAAATGGAAAAGTATGCATTTCTACTTAATTGACCTAATCTTTAAAAAAAATAACAATTAATATAAGATATTACCACTAATCACTGAATTGCTTACACTAATAGTTTATTAGTGAATTAATTATTTAATAGTCATATCATAAAAATATATAGTACTTTTCAAAATTTATATAATAAAATAATGATGGAATATACGTTTATCAATGATGTAAATAGAAGTATAAATATTAATGATTCAGATAGGAAGAAATATTTATCATTTTTTAAAATTTATATAATTAAAATAATGGTTGAACAAAAAACAAAACAATGATTTAAATATGGGAAACAAAATATTTTTTATCCAAGTACAAAAAAAGTGTTACTTATTAAAAAAAGTGATACGAAATGTCATAAAAATTAAACAACTTAAATTCTTCTAACAAACTGGCTTTTACAATATCTAATAATATTTTGATTTGTTTCACATAAATTTTTAAGTCAATTAACAAAAAGAAATATATTAGAATATTATGTAATGAAGATGAATCCATGTTTTATTCAAATTTTTCCGAGTTTCCTCGCACCATTTTTTTATACTCGCACATTTTTTTAATAAAAAAAAGTAGATTTATTTATAAAACTATAAAATAAGTTAAGTTACTCAAATATTAACATTTGAATTGATAAACTATCTCTATTCCAATTTTACTAGTAGAATGTCATTGACCTATATTTCAAATTTGTGAATCAAATATAAATCATTAAACTCATAATAATTATATCTTTTTTAATTAAATATTAATTTAAAGAAAATATAAAATTACAATTAATTTATTATTAATTTTAAACAAAAATTAGTTTTAAGTTTTAAATAAAACCCACACAATTTTAGTAAAAATCATATTATTTTTATCCCTCGATTTATTAAATAAATTAAATAGTTAGATAATTTATTTTACACTTTTTTACAAGTAGAAATAAAATGTATAGTAGTTGAGATTTGAAGAATGTCTAGAATGGTATGTTACATCTTCTTTTTATATAAAAGAGAGATCAAATTATTTTTTTTAAAATAAATATATGAGATGCTTTGGTATAAATCCTCAGTTTTTTTTTCTGATTCACATAAAAATTTCTTCAACTTGAAGAATAATGTTGGTTTCCTTTCATCTTCTTTCCAAGCTTTCTCCACCATTTCTCTCTCTAAAGTAGGCCCTTAGAAAGTAAGTAAATGAAGTCAAACAAACCCTAAATACTATTTAAGGGTGAAATGGAAAAGTATCCATTTCTACTTAATTGACCTAATATTTTAAAAAAATACCAATTAATATAAGATATTACCACTAATCACTAAATTGCTTACACTAATAGTTTATTAGTGAATTAATTAGTTAATAGTCATATCAGAAAAATATATAGTACTTTTCAAAATTTATATAATAAAATAATGATGGAATAAATGTTTATAATGATGTAAATAGAAGTATAAATATTAATGATTCAGATAGGAAGAAATATTTATCATTTATTAAAATTTATATAATTAAAATAATGGTTGAACAAAAAACAAAACAATCATTTAAATATGGGAAACAAAATATTTTTTATCCAAGTACAAAAAAAGTGTTACTTATTAAAAAAAGTGATACGAAATGTCATAAAAATTAAACAACTTAAATTCTTCTAACAAACTGGCTTTTACAATATCTAATAATATTTTGATTTGTTTCACATAAATTTTTAAGTCAATTAACAAAAAGAAATATATTAGAATAGTATGTAATGAAGATGAATCCATGTTTTATTCAAATTTTTCCGAGTTTCCTCGCACCATTTTCTTATACTCGCACATTTTTTTAATAAAAAAAAGTAGATTTATTTATAAAACTATAAAATAAGTTAAGTTACTCAAATATTAACATTTGAATTGATAAACTATCTCTATTCCAACTTTACTAGTAGAATGTCATTGGCCCTATATTTCAAATTTGTGAATCAAATATAAATCATTAAACTCATAATAATTATAATTATTTTAATTAAATATTAATTTAAAGAAAATATAAAATTACAATTAATTTATTATTAATTTTAAACAAAAATTAGTTTTAAGTTTTAAATAAAACCCACACAATTTTAGTAAAAATCATATTATTTTTATCCCTTGATTTATTAAATAAATTAAATAGTTAGATAATTTATTTTACACTTTTTTACAAGTAGAAATAAAATGTATACTAGTTGAGATTTGAAGAAGGTCTAGAATGGTATGTTACATCTTCTTTTTATATAAAAGAGAGATCAAATTATTTTTTTTAAAATAAATATATGAGATGCTTTGGTATAAATCCTCAGTTTTTTTTTTCTGATTCACATAAAAATTTCTTCAACTTGAAGAATAATGTTGGTTTCCTTTCATCTTCTTTCCAAGCTTTCTCCACCATTTCTCTCTCTAAAGTAGGCCCTTAGAAAGTAAGTAAATGAAGTCAAACAAACCCTAAATACTATTTAAGGGTGAAATGGAAAAGTATCCATTTCTACTTAATTGACCTAATCTTTAAAAAAAATATCAATTAATATAAGATATTACCACTAATCACTGAATTGCTTACACTAATAGTTTATTAGTGAATTAATTAGTTAATAGTCATATCAAAAATATATAGTACTTTTCAAAATTTATATAATAAAATAATGATGGAATATATGTTTATCAATGATGTAAATAGAAGTATAAATATTAATGATTCAGATAGGAAGAAATATTTATCATTTATTAAAATTTATATAATTAAAATAATGGTTGAACAAAAAACAAAACAATGATTTAAATATGGGAAACAAAATATTTTTTATCCAATTACAAAAAAAGTGTTACTTATTCAAAAAAGTGATACGAAATGTCATAAAAATTAAACAACTTAAATTCTTCTAACAAACTGGCTTTTACAATATCTAATAATATTTTGATTTATTTCACATAAATTTTTAAGTCAATTAAAAAAAAGAAATATATTAGAATATTATGTAATGAAGATGAATCCATGTTTTATTCAAATTTTTCCGAGTTTCCTCGCACCATTTTCTTATACTCGCACATTTTTTTAATAAAAAAAAGTAGATTTATTTATAAAAATATAAAATAAGTTAAGTTACTCAAATATTAACATTTGAATTGATAAACTATCTCTATTCCAATTTTACTAGTAGAATGTCATTGACCTATATTTCAAATTTGTGAATCAAATATAAATCATTAAACTCATAATAATTAAAACTTTTTTAATTAAATATTAATTTAAAGAAAATATAAAATTACAATTAATTTATTATTAATTTTAAACAAAAATTAGTTTTAAGTTTTAAATAAAACCCACACAATTTTAGTAAAAATCATATTATTTTTATCCCTCGATTTATTAAATAAATTAAATAGTTAGATAATTTATTTTACACTTTTTTACAAGTAGAAATAAAATGTATAGTAGTTGAGATTTGAAGAATGTCTAGAATGGTATGTTACATCTTCTTTTTATATAAAAGAGAGATCAAATTATTTTTTTAAAAATAAATATATGAGATGATTTGGTATAAATCCTCAGTTTTTTTTTTCTGATTCACATAAAAATTTCTTCAACTTGAAGAATAATGTTGGTTTCCTTTCATCTTCTTTCCAAGCTTTCTCCACCATTTCTCTCTCTAAAGTAGGCCCTTAGAAAGTAAGTAAATGAAGTCAAACAAACCCTAAATACTATTTAAGGGTGAAATGGAAAAGTATCCATTTCTACTTAATTGACCTAATCTTTAAAAAAAATACCAATTAATATAAGATATTACCACTAATCACTGAATTGCTTACACTAATAGTTTATTAGTGAATTAATTAGTTAATAGTCATATCAGAAAAATATATAGTACTTTTCAAAATTTATATAATAAAATAATGATGGAATATATGTTTATCAATGATGTAAATAGAAGTATAAATATTAATGATTCAGATAGGAAGAAATATTTATCATTTATTAAAATTTATATAATTAAAATAATGGTTGAACAAAAAACAAAACAATAATTTAAATATGGGAAACAAAATATTTTTTATCCAAGTACAAAAAAAGTGTTACTTATTAAAAAAAAGTGATACGAAATGTCATAAAAATTAAACAACTTAAATTCTTCTAACAAACTGGCTTTTACAATATCTAATAATATTTTGATTTGTTTCACATAAATTTTTAAGTCAATTAACAAAAAGAAATATATTAGAATATTATGTAATGAAGATGAATCCATGTTTTATTCAAATTTTTCCGAGTTTCCTCGCACCATTTTCTTATACTCGCACATTTTTTTAATAAAAAAAAGTAGATTTATTTATAAAAATATAAAATAAGTTAAGTTACTCAAATATTAACATTTGAATTGATAAACTATCTCTATTCCAATTTTACTAGTAGAATGTCATTGACCTATATTTCAAATTTGTGAATCAAATATAAATCATTAAACTCATAATAATTATAACTTTTTTAATTAAATATTAATTTAAAGAAAATATAAAATTACAATTAATTTATTATTAATTTTAAACAAAAATTAGTTTTAAGTTTTAAATAAAACCCACACAATTTTAGTAAAAATCATATTATTTTTATCCCTCGATTTATTAAATAAATTAAATAGTTAGATAATTTATTTTACACTTTTTTACAAGTAGAAATAAAATGTATAGTAGTTGAGATTTGAAGAATGTCTAGAATGGTATGTTACATCTTCTTTTTATATAAAAGAGAGATCAAATTATTTTTTTTAAAATAAATATATGAGATGCTTTGGTATAAATCCTCAGTTTTTTTTTCTGATTCACATAAAAATTTCTTCAACTTGAAGAATAATGTTGGTTTCCTTTCATCTTCTTTCCAAGCTTTCTCCACCATTTCTCTCTCTCTAAAGTAGGCCCTTAGAAAGTAAGTAAATGAAGTCAAACAAACCCTAAATACTATTTAAGGGTGAAATGGAAAAGTATCCATTTCTACTTAATTGACCTAATCTTTAAAAAAAATACCAATTAATATAAGATATTACCACTAATCACTGAATTGCTTACACTAATAGTTTATTAGTGAATTAATTAGTTAATAGTCATATCAGAAAAATATATAGTACTTTTCAAAATTTATATAATAAAATAATGATGGAATATATGTTTATCAATGATGTAAATAGAAGTATAAATATTAATGATTCAGATAGGAAGAAATATTTATCATTTATTAAAATTTATATAATTAAAATAATGGTTGAACAAAAAACAAAACAATGATTTAAATATGGGAAACAAAATATTTTTTATCCAAGTACAAAAAAAGTGTTACTTATTAAAAAAAGTGATACGAAATGTCATAAAAATTAAACAACTTAAATTCTTCTAACAAACTGGCTTTTACAATATCTAATAATATTTTGATTTGTTTCACATAAATTTTTAAGTCAATTAACAAAAAGAAATATATTAGAATATTATGTAATGAAGATGAATCCATGTTTTATTCAAATTTTTCCGAGTTTCCTCGCACCATTTTCTTATACTCGCACATTTTTTTAATAAAAAAAAGTAGATTTATTTATAAAACTATAAAATAAGTTAAGTTACTCAAATATTAACATTTGAATTGATAAACTATCTCTATTCCAATTTTACTAGTAGAATGTCATTGACCTATATTTCAAATTTGTGAATCAAATATAAATCATTAAACTCATAATAATTATAACTTTTTTAATTAAATATTAATTTAAAGAAAATATAAAATTACAATTAATTTATTATTAATTTTAAACAAAAATTAGTTTTAAGTTTTAAATAAAACCCACACAATTTTAGTAAAAATCATATTATTTTTATCCCTCGATTTATTAAATAAATTAAATAGTTAGATAATTTATTTTACACTTTTTTACAAGTAGAAATAAAATGTATAGTAGTTGAGATTTGAAGAATGTCTAGAATGGTATGTTACATCTTCTTTTTATATAAAAGAGAGATCAAATTATTTTTTTTAAAATAAATATATGAGATGCTTTGGTATAAATCCTCAGTTTTTTTTTCTGATTCACATAAAAATTTCTTCAACTTGAAGAATAATGTTGGTTTCCTTTCATCTTCTTTCCAAGCTTTCTCCACCATTTCTCTCTCTCTAAAGTAGGCCCTTAGAAAGTAAGTAAATGAAGTCAAACAAAACCTAAATACTATTTAAGGGTGAAATGGAAAAGTATCCATTTCTACTTAATTGACCTAATCTTTAAAAAAATACCAATTAATATAAGATATTACCACTAATCACTGAATTGCTTACACTAATAGTTTATTAGTGAATTAATTAGTTAATAGTCATATCAGAAAAATATATAGTACTTTTCAAAATTTATATAATAAAATAATGATGGAATATATGTTTATCAATGATGTAAATAGAAGTATAAATATTAATGATTCAGATAGGAAGAAATATTTATCATTTAATAAAATTTATATAATTAAAATAATGGTTGAACAAAAAACAAAACAATGATTTAAATATGGGAAACAAAATATTTTTTATCCAAGTACAAAAAAAGTGTTACTTATTAAAAAAAGTGATACGAAATGTCATAAAAATTAAACAACTTAAATTCTTCTAACAAACTGGCTTTTACAATATCTAATAATATTTTGATTTGTTTCACATAAATTTTTAAGTCAATTAACAAAAAGAAATATATTAGAATATTATGTAATGAAGATGAATCCATGTTTTATTCAAATTTTTCCGAGTTTCCTCGCACCATTTTCTTATACTCGCACATTTTTTTAATAAAAAAAAGTAGATTTATTTATAAAACTATAAAATAAGTTAAGTTACTCAAATATTAACATTTGAATTGATAAACTATCTCTATTCCAATTTTACTAGTAGAATGTCATTGACCCTATATTTCAAATTTGTGAATCAAATATAAATCCTTAAACTCATAATAATTATAATTTTTTTAATTAAATATTAATTTAAAGAAAATATAAAATTACAATTAATTTATTATTAATTTTAAACAAAAATTAGTTTTAAGTTTTAAATAAAACCCACACAATTTTAGTAAAAATCAGATTATTTTTATCCCTCGATTTATTAAATAAATTAAATAGTTAGATAATTTATTTTACACTTTTTTACAAGTAGAAATAAAATGTATAGTAGTTGAGATTTGAAGAATGTCTAGAATGGTATGTTACATCTTCTTTTTATATAAAAGAGAGATCAAATTATTTTTTTTAAAAATAAATATATGAGATGCTTTGGTATAAATCCTCAGTTTTTTTTTTCTGATTCACATAAAAATTTCTTCAACTTGAAGAATAATGTTGGTTTCCTTTCATCTTCTTTCCAAGCTTTCTCCACCATTTCTCTCTCTAAAGTAGGCCCTTAGAAAGTAAGTAAATGAAGTCAAACAAACCCTAAATACTATTTAAGGGTGAAATGGAAAAGTATCCATTTCTACTTAATTGACCTAATCTTTAAAAAAAATACCAATTAATATAAGATATTACCACTAATCACTGAATTGCTTACACTAATAGTTTATTAGTGAATTAATTATTTAATAGTCATATCAGAAAAATATATAGTACTTTTCAAAATTTATATAATAAAATAATGATGGAATATATGTTTATCAATGATGTAAATAGAAGTATAAATATTAATGATTCAGATAGGAAGAAATATTTATCATTTTTTAAAATTTATATAATTAAAATAATGGTTGAACAAAAAACAAAACAATGATTTAAATATGGGAAACAAAATATTTTTTATCCAAGTACAAAAAAAGTGTTACTTATTAAAAAAAGTGATACGAAATGTCATAAAAATTAAACAACTTAAATTCTTCTAACAAACTGGCTTTTACAATATCTAATAATATTTTGATTTGTTTCACATAAATTTTTAAGTCAATTAACAAAAAGAAATATATTAGAATATTATGTAATGAAGATGAATCCATGTTTTATTCAAATTTTTCCGAGTTTCCTCGCACCATTTTTTTATACTCGCACATTTTTTTAATAAAAAAAAGTAGATTTATTTATAAAACTATAAAATAAGTTAGGTTACTCAAATATTAACATTTGAATTGATAAACTATCTCTATTCCAACTTTACTAGTAGAATGTCATTGACCCTATATTTCAAATTTGTGAATCAAATATAAATCATTAAACTCATAATAATTATAATTTTTTTAATTAAATATTAATTTAAAGAAAATATAAAATTACAATTAATTTATTATTAATTTTAAACAAAAATTAGTTTTAAGTTTTAAATAAAACCCACACAATTTTAGTAAAAATCAGATTATTTTTATCCCTCGATTTATTAAATAAATTAAATAGTTAGATAATTTATTTTACACTTTTTTACAAGTAGAAATAAAATGTATAGTAGTTGAGATTTGAAGAATGTCTAGAATGGTATGTTACATCTTCTTTTTATATAAAAGAGAGATCAAATTATTTTTTTTAAAATAAATATATGAGATGCTTTGGTATAAATCCTCAGTTTTTTTTTTTCTGATTCACATAAAAATTTCTTCAACTTGAAGAATAATGTTGGTTTCCTTTCATCTTCTTTCCAAGCTTTCTCCACCATTTCTCTCTCTAAAGTAGGCCCTTATAAAGTAAGTAAATGAGTTCAAACAAACCCTAAATACTATTTAAGGGTGAAATGGAAAAGTATCCATTTCTACTTAATTGACCTAATCTTTAAAAAAAATACCAATTAATATAAGATATTACCACTAATCACTGAATTGCTTACACTAACAGTTTATTAGTGAGTTAATTATTTAATAGTCATATCAGAAAAATATATAGTACTTTTCAAAATTTATATAATAAAATAATGATGGAATATATGTTTATCAATGATGTAAATAGAAGTATAAATATTAATGATTCAGATAGGAAGAAATATTTATCATTTTTTAAAATTTATATAATTAAAATAATGGTTGAACAAAAAACAAAACAATGATTTAAATATGGGAAACAAAATATTTTTTATCCAAGTACAAAAAAAGTGTTACTTATTAAAAAAAGTGATACGAAATGTCATAAAAATTAAACAACTTAAATTCTTCTAACAAACTGGCTTTTACAATATCTAATAATATTTTGATTTGTTTCACATAAATTTTTAAGTCAATTAACAAAAAGAAATATATTAGAATATTATGTAATGAAGATGAATCCATGTTTTATTCAAATTTTTCCGAGTTTCCTCGCACCATTTTTTTATACTCGCACATTTTTTTAATAAAAAAAAGTAGATTTATTTATAAAACTATAAAATAAGTTAAGTTACTCAAATATTAACATTTGAATTGATAAACTATCTCTATTCCAACTTTACTAGTAGAATGTCATTGACCCTATATTTCAAATTTGTGAATCAAATATAAATCATTAAACTCATAATAATTATAATTTTTTTAATTAAATATTAATTTAAAGAAAATATAAAATTACAATTAATTTATTATTAATTTTAAACAAAAATTAGTTTTAAGTTTTAAATAAAACCCACACAATTTTAGTAAAAATCAGATTATTTTTATCCCTCGATTTATTAAATAAATTAAATAGTTAGATAATTTATTTTACACTTTTTTACAAGTAGAAATAAAATGTATAGTAGTTGAGATTTGAAGAATGTCTAGAATGGTATGTTACATCTTCTTTTTATATAAAAGAGAGATCAAATTATTTTTTTTAAAATATATATATGAGATGCTTTGGTATAAATCCTCAGTTTTTTTTTTCTGATTCACATAAAAATTTCTTCAACTTGAAGAATAATGTTGGTTTCCTTTCATCTTCTTTCCAAGCTTTCTCCACCATTTCTCTCTCTAAAGTAGGCCCTTAGAAAGTAAGTAAATGAAGTCAAACAAACCCTAAATACTATTTAAGGGTGAAATGGAAAAGTATGCATTTCTACTTAATTGACCTAATCTTTAAAAAAAATAACAATTAATATAAGATATTACCACTAATCACTGAATTGCTTACACTAATAGTTTATTAGTGAATTAATTATTTAATAGTCATATCATAAAAATATATAGTACTTTTCAAAATTTATATAATAAAATAATGATGGAATATACGTTTATCAATGATGTAAATAGAAGTATAAATATTAATGATTCAGATAGGAAGAAATATTTATCATTTTTTAAAATTTATATAATTAAAATAATGGTTGAACAAAAAACAAAACAATGATTTAAATATGGGAAACAAAATATTTTTTATCCAAGTACAAAAAAAGTGTTACTTATTAAAAAAAGTGATACGAAATGTCATAAAAATTAAACAACTTAAATTCTTCTAACAAACTGGCTTTTACAATATCTAATAATATTTTGATTTGTTTCACATAAATTTTTAAGTCAATTAACAAAAAGAAATATATTAGAATATTATGTAATGAAGATGAATCCATGTTTTATTCAAATTTTTTCGAGTTTCCTCACACCATTTTCTTATACTCGCACATTTTTTTAATAAAAAAACGTAGATTTATTTATAAAACTATAAAATAAGTTAAGTTACTCAAATATTAACATTTGAATTGATAAACTATCTCTATTCCAACTTTACTAGTAGAATGTCATTGACCCTATATTTCAAATTTGTGAATCAAATATAAATCATTAAACTCATAATAATTATAATTTTTTTAATTAAATATTAATTTAAAGAAAATATAAAATTACAATTAATTTATTATTAATTTTAAACAAAAATTAGTTTTAAGTTTTAAATAAAACCCACACAATTTTAGTAAAAATCAGATTATTTTTATCCCTCGATTTATTAAATAAATTAAATAGTTAGATAATTTATTTTACACTTTTTTACAAGTAGAAATAAAATGTATAGTAGTTGAGATTTGAAGAATGTCTAGAATGGTATGTTACATCTTCTTTTTATATAAAAGAGAGATCAAATTATTTTTTTTAAAATATATATATGAGATGCTTTGGTATAAATCCTCAGTTTTTTTTTTTCTGATTCACATAAAAATTTCTTCAACTTGAAGAATAATGTTGGTTTCCTTTCATCTTCTTTCCAAGCTTTCTCCACCATTTCTCTCTTAAAAGTAGGCCCTTAGAAAGTAAGTAAATGAAGTCAAACAAACCCTAAATACTATTTAAGGGTGAAATGGAAAAGTATGCATTTCTACTTAATTGACCTAATCTTTAAAAAAAATAACAATTAATATAAGATATTACCACTAATCACTGAATTGCTTACACTAATAGTTTATTAGTGAATTAATTATTTAATAGTCATATCATAAAAATATATAGTACTTTTCAAAATTTATATAATAAAATAATGATGGAATATACGTTTATCAATGATGTAAATAGAAGTATAAATATTAATGATTCAGATAGGAAGAAATATTTATCATTTTTTAAAATTTATATAATTAAAATAATGGTTGAACAAAAAACAAAAAAATGGTTTAAATATGGGAAACAAAATATTTTTATCCAAGTACAAAAAAAGTGTTACTTATTAAAAAAAAGTGATACGAAATGTCATAAAAATTAAACAACTTAAATTCTTCTAACAAACTGGCTTTTACAATATCTAATAATATTTTGATTTGTTTCACATAAATTTTTAAGTCAATTAACAAAAAGAAATATATTAGAATATTATGTAATGAAGATGAATCCATGTTTTATTCAAATTTTTCCGAGTTTCCTCGCACCATTTTCTTATACTCGCACATTTTTTTAATAAAAAAACGTAGATTTATTTATAAAACTATAAAATAAGTTAAGTTACTCAAATATTAACATTTGAATTGATAAACTATCTCTATTCCAATTTTACTAGTAGAATGTCATTGACCCTATATTTCAAATTTAAGAATCAAATATAAATCATTAAACTCATATTAATTATAATTTTTTAATTAAATATTAATTTAAAGAAAATATAAAATTACAATTAATTTATTATTAATTTTAAACAAAAATTAGTTTTAAGTTTTAAATAAAACCCACACAATTTTAGTAAAAATCATATTATTTATCCCTCGATTTATTAAATAAATTAAATAGTTAGATAATTTATTTTACACTTTTTTAGAAGTAGAAATAAAATGTATAGTAGTTGAGATTTGAAGAATGTCTAGAATGGTATGTTACATCTTCTTTTTATATAAAGAGAGATCAAATTATTTTTTTTAAAATAAATATATGAGATGCTTTGGTATAAATCCTCAGTTTTTTTTTCTGATTCACATAAAAATTTCTTCAGCTTGAAGAATAATGTTGGTTTCCTTTCATCTTCTTTCCAAGCTTTCTCCACCATTTCTCTCTCTAAATTAGGCCCTTAGATAGTAAGTAAATGAAGTCAAACAAACCCTAAATACTATTTAAGGGTGAAATGGAAAAGTATCCATTTCTACTTAATTGACCTAATCTTTAAAAAAAATACCAATTAATATAAGATTTACCACTAATCACTGAATTCCTTACACTAATAGTTTATTAGTGAATTAATTAGTTAATAGTCATATCAGAAAAATATATAGTACTTTTCAAAAATTTATATAATAAAATAATGATGGAATATATGTTTATCAATGATGTAAATAGAAGTTTAAATATTAATGATTCAGATAGGAAGAAATATTTATCATTTATTAAAATTTATATAATTAAAATAATGGTTGAACAAAAAACAAAACAATGATTTAAATATGGGAAACAAAATATTTTTTATCCTAGTACAAAAAAAGTGTTACTTATTAAAAAAAGTGATACGAAATGTCATAAAAATTAAACAACTTAAATTCTTCTAACAAACTGGCTTTTACAATATCTAATAATATTTTGATTTGTTTCACATAAATTTTTAAGTCAATTAACAAAAAGAAATATATTAGAATATTATGTAATGAAGATGAATCCATGTTTTATTCAAATTTTTTCGAGTTTCCTCACACCATTTTCTTATACTCGCACATTTTTTTAATAAAAAAACGTAGATTTATTTATAAAACTATAAAATAAGTTAAGTTACTCAAATATTAACATTTGAATTGATAAACTATCTCTATTCCAATTTTACTAGTAGAATGTCATTGACCCTATATTTCAAATTTAAGAATCAAATATAAATCATTAAACTCATATTAATTATAATTTTTTAATTAAATATTAATTTAAAGAAAATATAAAATTACAATTAATTTATTATTAATTTTAAACAAAAATTAGTTTTAAGTTTTAAATAAAACCCACACAATTTTATTAAAAATCAGATTATTTATCCCTCGATTTATTAAATAAATTAAATAGTTAGATAATTTATTTTACACTTTTTTAGAAGTAGAAATAAAATGTATAGTAGTTGAGATTTGAAGAATGTCTAGAATGGTATGTTACATCTTCTTTTTATATAAAAGAGAGATCAAATTATTTTTTTAAAAATAAATATATGAGATGCTTTGGTATAAATCCTCAGTTTTTTTTTCTGATTCACATAAAAATTTCTTCAGCTTGAAGAATAATGTTGGTTTCCTTTCATCTTCTTTCCAAGCTTTCTCCACCATTTCTCTCTCTAAATTAGGCCCTTAGATAGTAAGTAAATGAAGTCAAACAAACCCTAAATACTATTTAAGGGTGAAATGGAAAAGTATCCATTTCTACTTAATTGACCTAATCTTTAAAAAAAATACCAATTAATATAACATATTACCACTAATCACTGAATTGCTTAGACTAATAGTTTATTAGTGAATTAATTAGTTAATAGTCATATCAGAAAAATTTATAGTACTTTTCAAAATTTATATAATAAAATAATGATGGAATATATGTTTATCAATGATGTAAATAGAAGTATAAATATTAATGATTCAGATAGGAAGAAATATTTATCATTTTTTAAAATTTATATAATTAAAATAATGGTTGAACAAAAAACAAAACAATGATTTAAATATGGGAAACAAAATATTTTTTATCCAAGTACAAAAAAAGTGTTACTTATTAAAAAAAGTGATACGAAATGTCATAAAAATTAAACAACTTAAATTCTTCTAACAAACTGGCTTTTACAATATCTAATAATATTTTGATTTGTTTCACATAAATTTTTAAGTCAATTAACAAAAAGAAATATATTAGAATATTATGTAATGAAGATGAATCCATGTTTTATTCAAATTTTTCCGAGTTTCCTCGCACCATTTTTTTATACTCGCACATTTTTTTAATAAAAAAAAGTAGATTTATTTATAAAACTATAAAATAAGTTAGGTTACTCAAATATTAACATTTGAATTGATAAACTATCTCTATTCCAACTTTACTAGTAGAATGTCATTGACCCTATATTTCAAATTTGTGAATCAAATATAAATCATTAAACTCATAATAATTATAATTTTTTTAATTAAATATTAATTTAAAGAAAATATAAAATTACAATTAATTTATTATTAATTTTAAACAAAAATTAGTTTTAAGTTTTAAATAAAACCCACACAATTTTAGTAAAAATCAGATTATTTTTATCCCTCGATTTATTAAATAAATTAAATAGTTAGATAATTTATTTTACACTTTTTTACAAGTAGAAATAAAATGTATAGTAGTTGAGATTTGAAGAATGTCTAGAATGGTATGTTACATCTTCTTTTTATATAAAAGAGAGATCAAATTATTTTTTTTAAAATAAATATATGAGATGCTTTGGTATAAATCCTCAGTTTTTTTTTTCTGATTCACATAAAAATTTCTTCAACTTGAAGAATAATGTTGGTTTCCTTTCATCTTCTTTCCAAGCTTTCTCCACCATTTCTCTCTCTAAATTAGGCCCTTAGATAGTAAGTAAATGAAGTCAAACAAACCCTAAATACTATTTAAGGGTGAAATGGAAAAGTATCCATTTCTACTTAATTGACCTAATCTTTAAAAAAAATACCAATTAATATAAGATATTACCACTAATCACTGAATTGCTTACACTAACAGTTTATTAGTGAGTTAATTAGTTAATAGTCATATCAGAAAAATTTATAGTACTTTTCAAAATTTATATAATAAAATAATGATGGAATATATGTTTATCAATGATGTAAATAGAAGTATAAATATTAATGATTCAGATAGGAAGAAATATTTATCATTTTTTAAAATTTATATAATTAAAATAATGGTTGAACAAAAAACAAAACAATGATTTAAATATGGGAAACAAAATATTTTTTATCCAAGTACAAAAAAAGTGTTACTTATTAAAAAAAGTGATACGAAATGTCATAAAAATTAAACAACTTAAATTCTTCTAACAAACTGGCTTTTACAATATCTAATAATATTTTGATTTGTTTCACATAAATTTTTAAGTCAATTAACAAAAAGAAATATATTAGAATATTATGTAATGAAGATGAATCCATGTTTTATTCAAATTTTTCCGAGTTTCCTCGCACCATTTTTTTATACTCGCACATTTTTTTAATAAAAAAAAGTAGATTTATTTATAAAACTATAAAATAAGTTAGGTTACTCAAATATTAACATTTGAATTGATAAACTATCTCTATTCCAACTTTACTAGTAGAATGTCATTGACCCTATATTTCAAATTTGTGAATCAAATATAAATCATTAAACTCATAATAATTATAATTTTTTTAATTAAATATTAATTTAAAGAAAATATAAAATTACAATTAATTTATTATTAATTTTAAACAAAAATTAGTTTTAAGTTTTAAATAAAACCCACACAATTTTAGTAAAAATCAGATTATTTTTATCCCTCGATTTATTAAATAAATTAAATAGTTAGATAATTTATTTTACACTTTTTTACAAGTAGAAATAAAATGTATAGTAGTTGAGATTTGAAGAATGTCTAGAATGGTATGTTACATCTTCTTTTTATATAAAAGAGAGATCAAATTATTTTTTTTAAAATAAATATATGAGATGCTTTGGTATAAATCCTCAGTTTTTTTTTTCTGATTCACATAAAAATTTCTTCAACTTGAAGAATAATGTTGGTTTCCTTTCATCTTCTTTCCAAGCTTTCTCCACCATTTCTCTCTCTAAAGTAGGCCCTTATAAAGTAAGTAAATGAGTTCAAACAAACCCTAAATACTATTTAAGGGTGAAATGGAAAAGTATCCATTTCTACTTAATTGACCTAATCTTTAAAAAAAAATACCAATTAATATAAGATATTACCACTAATCACTGAATTGCTTACACTAACAGTTTATTAGTGAGTTAATTATTTAATAGTCATATCAGAAAAATATATAGTACTTTTCAAAATTTATATAATAAAATAATGATGGAATATATGTTTATCAATGATGTAAATAGAAGTATAAATATTAATGATTCAGATAGGAAGAAATATTTATCATTTTTTAAAATTTATATAATTAAAATAATGGTTGAACAAAAAAACAAAACAATGATTTAAATATGGGAAACAAAATATTTTTTATCCAAGTACAAAAAAAGTGTTACTTATTAAAAAAAGTGATACGAAATGTCATAAAAATTAAACAACTTAAATTCTTCTAACAAACTGGCTTTTACAATATCTAATAATATTTTGATTTGTTTCACATAAATTTTTAAGTCAATTAACAAAAAGAAATATATTAGAATATTATGTAATGAAGATGAATCCATGTTTTATTCAAATTTTTCCGAGTTTCCTCGCACCATTTTTTTATACTCGCACATTTTTTTAATAAAAAAAAGTAGATTTATTTATAAAACTATAAAATAAGTTAAGTTACTCAAATATTAACATTTGAATTGATAAACTATCTCTATTCCAACTTTACTAGTAGAATGTCATTGACCCTATATTTCAAATTTGTGAATCAAATATAAATCATTAAACTCATAAAAATTATAATTTTTTTAATTAAATATTAATTTAAAGAAAATATAAAATTACAATTAATTTATTATTAATTTAAACAAAAATTAGTTTTAAGTTTTAAATAAAACCCACACAATTTTAGTAAAAATCAGATTATTTTTATCCCTCGATTTATTAAATAAATTAAATAGTTAGATAATTTATTTTACACTTTTTTACAAGTAGAAATAAAATGTATAGTAGTTGAGATTTGAAGAATGTCTAGAATGGTATGTTACATCTTCTTTTTATATAAAAGAGAGATCAAATTATTTTTTTTAAAATATATATATGAGATGCTTTGGTATAAATCCTCAGTTTTTTTTTTCTGATTCACATAAAATTTCTTCAACTTGAAGAATAATGTTGGTTTCCTTTCATCTTCTTTCCAAGCTTTCTCCACCATTTCTCTCTCTAAAGTAGGCCCTTAGAAAGTAAGTAAATGAAGTCAAACAAACCCTAAATACTATTTAAGGGTGAAATGGAAAAGTATGCATTTCTACTTAATTGACCTAATCTTTAAAAAAAAATACCAATTAATATAAGATATTACCACTAATCACTGAATTGCTTACACTAATAGTTTATTAGTGAATTAATTATTTAATAGTCATATCATAAAAATATATAGTACTTTTCAAAATTTATATAATAAAATAATGATGGAATATACGTTTATCAATGATGTAAATAGAAGTATAAATATTAATGATTCAGATAGGAAGAAATATTTATCATTTTTTAAAATTTATATAATTAAAATAATGGTTGAACAAAAAACAAAACAATGATTTAAATATGGGAAACAAAATATTTTTTATCCAAGTACAAAAAAAGTGTTACTTATTAAAAAAAGTGATACGAAATGTCATAAAAATTAAACAACTTAAATTCTTCTAACAAACTGGCTTTTACAATATCTAATAATATTTTGATTTGTTTCACATAAATTTTTAAGTCAATTAACAAAAAGAAATATATTAGAATATTATGTAATGAAGATGAATCCATGTTTTATTCAAATTTTTCCGAGTTTCCTCGCACCATTTTTTTATACTCGCACATTTTTTTAATAAAAAAAAGTAGATTTATTTATAAAACTATAAAATAAGTTAAGTTACTCAAATATTAACATTTGAATTGATAAACTATCTCTATTCCAACTTTACTAGTAGAATGTCATTGACCCTATATTTCAAATTTGTCAATCAAATATAAGTCATTAAACTCATAATAATTATAATTTTTTTAATTAAATATTAATTTAAAGAAAATATAAAATTACAATTAATTTATTATTAATTTTAAACAAAAATTAGTTTTATGTTTTAAATAAAACCCACACAATTTTAGTAAAAATCATATTATTTTTATCCCTCGATTTATTAAATAAATTAAATAGTTAGATAATTTATTTTACACTTTTTTACAAGTAGAAATAAAATGTATAGTAGTTGAGATTTGAAGAATGTCTAGAATGGTATGTTACATCTTCTTTTTATATAAAAGAGAGATCAATTATTTTTTTTTAAATAAATATATGAGATGCTTTGGTATAA
>CATIWC010002566.1:0-378463 GCA_948472305.1 Vicia faba | reverse complement strand
GGTGTACAAATTATAAATGGGGAATTGCAAGAAATTAAATCTAAATAATTATTACAACCATATTGAATTCGAATAAATATACAAAATTGAATAAGTAAAGATGCAAGAATGTAAATGTAAAAAAAAAGAAATGTGATTCTTGTTTGGTTTTTCATGAAAATGGTTTTTTGACTTAATTAATTAAAGTAAAATAATTAACTAAAAATAAGAAAATTAATATTAAGTTAGTAAAATAAATTAATTTAAAGAAAACAAGTTTTTTAGGGTTTTTGTGAATTTAATTAAATTAGTAAATAAAAAAAATTAAATAAAAGTCCTAAATTCTAAATTGATTTTAATTTACAAGAAAAATAATAATTAAAATTTATTATCTAAGTATTAAAAAAAGGAAATTAATTAAAGAAAATGTTTTTGTTCTTTTAGTTTTATGAAAAATAAACTAAATAAAAATGAATAATAAAAATATAAATATTTTTGGATTTTTTATTAATGAAAATAATAATAATAATAATAATAATAATAATAATAATAATAATAATAATAATAATAATAATAATAATAATATTTATAATAATATTAACAATAAAAAAAATGTAAAGTGAAAATAAAATAAAAAAAAGAAAGAAAATAAAATAACAAAAGAAAAATAAATGGGTCAGGGAGGTTGATAAGTGAAACAAGGAGTATTGTTAAGAAAAAAGTCAGGCCCAAGGTATTACTGGCCAAAACGCTTCCTGAAAGGAGAAATGGCAAAAAATGTGGAAAAATCAAAAGGCGACGCACTGAGGTTCGAACCCATGACCTCTTGGTTACAGCGCGTTGTCTTACCACTGGGGTGGCTATACATTCGTTAATATAACTGAAATGATAAATATATAATACAAAACAAGTCCTGAATACACTTCATCTTCAACATCCAGTCAGACCACCTGTAACTTCACCATTTCTCAACAAAAATGGTAAATGTAAACATGAAAGTTGTTCCATTTTTCCATACGAATCCAACCATATAAATATCATAAATTATAAATCAAAGATGAATGAGAATTTTTGAAAGTACCAAATTCTGACCTAATTATTTTCAGAGGTTCAGATTTAAAATTCTAACTACTCAAGCAACAATAATGAAATCTAAGGATATGGTTAGCTTCAGGACAATGATATCTATATTTCTTATTCACAAATAAACCATTAATGATGCTTGTATGAAGAGTTCAAAAGTCAGAAAACTCACCTTGCAAGAGGGTATTGTGTTTTGAGTTTGAGCAGCTTTTGATGAGTTCTAGTGATTGGGTTAGCTTCCTCAAGTTCCCAGGAAGCTAATGTGATACTTAGCTTGAGCTGAAAGTGGCTGAGGAGTTCCAGAGAAGTCAAGGTGCAAGGTGCTGTTTTTGAAAATGGTGGATGGTGATGGAGGTGTTACCGTCGTGTTGCAGGTGTTGGAATTGTTTATATATGTTATTTGGAAGCTTTTGAAAGTAAAAGGCCAAAAAACGCACGAGCAAATTTGGAGATTGGATTCAAAACTCAGAAATGGCAAGTTTTGAGATGTTTTTGGTGGTTCTGTGTTTTAGGAGGTTTCAGGGCTTGAGCATGCGTGTCTTTTATTGCATATGACTTGTGTTTATGTATGGAAAAGTTTTGGATACATGAGGTGGCCAGAAGTACAAGATCACATGTTTTGGCTTCTTGACTTGTTTTTGAAGTAAGGTTGACAAACATGGTTTCAATGCATAGTACAAAGCTATCTAGAGTGGTTACCAACTTTAGACATGCTTATCTTACTTTATAGAGGAATTTTGTGCAGAAGGAACAAGTGCAAAGCTCAATGCAAGTTGACTTTGCATAAAGCTTGCTTTATGTAAATGGCAATGGTGCCTTTGTGCCATTAATGGAAAATTGTCTTGGATAAAGCTTGAATCAAATGGATAATAGCTCAAAATCAAGTGTAATCTTCTGATTAGGGAAAGATATTGAGGTTTAGAGGCCTGCAAAGCAATATTGTGCATCATAGGCTTGAGTTTTGAATTCTTGTTCATCAAAAATGACCTATAATTTCAGTTTGAAAACCCTAACTTCCTCTCTTAGATTCTCCTTGCTCAAGAATGATCTCAAGGAGTTCTTAGACATTTTGGAAATCTTGTAATGTGCTCTACAACCCATATTTGAATCACTTTTGGAAATTCCCCTTGGAACTATATGAAAAATTGCCATGAAGTTAGGTTTAAAATCCTGCCTAAAATAGGACGAAATTTTCACTAAGTGTTTAGTTTCATGACCATGACTTCATGGATTAATATCTTGAGATTCAAGCATTTCTAGGAGAAGTTGTGTAAAGAAATGTTGTAGATATCATGTAGATCTATAACTTTCATGTTGAAAGTTTCTTTTGAATCATCTTGCATCATGGTGAAAAATTGGCTCAAAGTTTTGAAAAATATGAAGTTTTTAACACTTAGACAAATTTCTAAGTTTGAAAACTTTTGACTTTTCAAAATGAAATCTTGACTTTTTGATTTCTTGATAAACAAGTTTCATATTTTGACATGTTTTGATGAATTGTGATCTTTGACACTTGATTTTGACCAAAAAGTTAAAGTTTGACTTTTCAGTGTAGAGGAATTTTCAGTGTACAGTTGACTTTTGATTAGTTGGCTGAAAATCAACTATCAATCCAATTGATCTTGAGCAATGTTTTGAGTCATGCCATTAGGTAAAAATGATGCAATTGAACTCTTTAGATCATGCCTCAAACCAATTAATCATTTTCTAGGTCAAAATAAAAAATTACCCTTTCTCAGCCAAAACCCTAATTTTGACCATTTTGCCCTTTTGATGATCTAATCAAATTTCTTGAGGAATTGTGGTCCAAACTTGATCAAATGATACATATGAGTTTATAATGTTGATAAGGATAAAAAATTATGAGGTTTGACTGTAAATTGGACACAGTTGACTTTATTCCCAATACAATTGATTTTTAGGTCAACTAGTCAATTGATTGAGCAAAAATGTGATCCAAGACTTGAAACTTGACATGAGCAATCTTGGGGGTCCATAATGGTCCATTAAATTCATATGAGGCATTAAAAGTTCAATTATCCTTGTGCAATCTCAAACCCTAATTTCAGTCATCAATGCTTAAGGAGGTGTCTTGAGCTGATCAACCCTTGTGCAATCTTGAACCGAAGGAGATCTAGTGAGAAAATATTTGATAAATGAGAGAGAAAATTTTGAGGTACAACAGCTGCCCCTGTTCAATCTTCTTAAACCTGAAGAGTTAGATTGGCGGATCCTCCATTCGTGACTTGAAGGTGGAAGATGATTGGACACTAGAGTGCCTAGAAATTTGTACTCGAAGATGAATTGTGAATGGGCTTATAGATGCCATTTGGAGGAATGATGGAGATTTTCCAGAGATGGGCTTTTAGATGCCATCCAAAGGTGATTGCTGACAGAAAATGGACTAAGCCTGAACTTGAGTTCAACTGGAAAAGAATCAGAATAAGTCTTTGGGAGCGATTTATCTGAACTAGAGGAAGCCTTGTATGCTGTTTGACTGGGAAGAATCAGAATAAATCTTTGAGCAATTTATCTGAACCAGAGGTGTTCCTTTGGAAAGTATCAGGATAAACCGTTGAGGGGTTTAAACTGAACCAAAAGAGATCTTGAATATTCTTTAACTAGAAAGAATCAGAATAAATATTTTGAGTGATTTATCTGAACCAGAGAAAGTGTCCGCAGGAAACAATCAGAATACATCATTGGGAGATTTATCTGAATCCGAAGTGTTCCTTTGGAAAGCATCAGGATAAACCGTTGAGGGGTTTAAACTGAACCAAAAGAGATCTTTAATATTCTTTAACTGGAAAGAATCAGAGTAAATCTTTGTGCGATTTATCTGAACCAGATAAAGTGTCTGCGAGAAAGAATCAGAATAAATCATTGGGAGATTTATCTGAACCCAAAGTGTTCCTTTGGAAAGTATCAGGACAAACTGTTGAGGGTTTTAAAATGAACCAAAAGAGATCTTGGATGTTCTTTAACTGGAAAGAATCAAAGTAAATCTTTGTGCAATTTATCTGAACCAGAGAAAGTGTCTGCAGGAAAGAATCAGAATAAATCATTGGGAGATTTATCTGTACCCGAAGTGTTCCTTTGGAAAGTATCAGGACAAACCGTTGAGGGGTTTAAACCGAACCAAAAGAGATCTTGGATGTTCTTTAACTGGAAAGAATCAGATTAAATCTTTGTGTGGTTTATCTGAACCAGAGAAAGTGTCTGCAGAAAAGAATCTGAATAAATCGTTGAGAGGTTTATACTAAACCGGCAGGGGTCTGGAGAAGAATCAGAATAAATTGTTGAGAGATTTATCTGAACCAGAGAAGATGTCTACGGGAAAGAATCAGAATAAATCATTGGGAGATTTATCTGAACCCGAAGTGTTCCTTTGGAAAGTATCAGGACAAACCGTTGAGGGGTTTAAACTGAACCAAAAGTGATCTTGGATGTTCTTTAACTAGAAAGAATCAAAGTAAATCTTTGTGAGATTTATCTGAACCAGAGAAAGTGTCTGTGGGAAAGAATCAGAATAAACAATTGAGAGGTTTATACTGAACCGGCAGGGGTCTGGAGAAGAATCAAAATAAATCATTGAGAGATTTATCTGAGCCAGAGAAGATGTCTGTGGGAAAGAATTAGAATATACCGTTGAGAGGTTTAAGCTAAACCGGCAGGGGTCTGAAATAAATATCTGTTAGATGGTTGACCAATCCTTTCTTGGGAATTGATCTGTAATTGACTTGTTGAAAATTTGACGATAATTTTCTGTTGGTTGATCTTTCCTGAAAAGATGAAAGGTTAGTTGTATACAATGTCATGATGTATGAAATGAATGGTATGATGATGTTCTCAAAATGAATGAGATTATTTCATATGTATATGTGTTGTCAATGCTATGACATATGGATGTAATGTATGGACACATTAATTGTTATGCCGCAGTGTTGCTGGAGTCGGGGAAAATAGATCCCTGAGTACTGCTGGGAATAAGGAGTGCAGGTCTTCATGTCTTGAAGTGTTGATGGTTCCATTTGCTAGAGAAATAAACTATGTTGTGTAAGGGGAAACTCCATGTACCGCTTGTAGTGTTGATGGTTCCATTTTCTAGAGAAATAAACTCTGTTGTGTAAGGGGAAACGTCGTGTACCGCTTGTAGACTTCGTGAAATTCTGTTGACGAATCCTGAGAAGCTGGGAGACTTTTACCGGGGAATCTTTAGAGCGGTAACTGGAATTTTTATCCTGAGAGAAGCTTGATATCATTAAGCTGCAGAACTGTGGGGGTTTTTTTTATGGAATATTATAAAGATATTATCCTATTTCTTAAAGCCATTAGTGATTGTCTTTTATTTTTTTTCTCATTTGTAAACAGTAGTTACGTTCAAATGCATATATTCCAAAATAAATCATTGGACGTTTTTGTAAACAAAACACAGAAATAAAGAAAAATAGATATTTTTGCACTTTCAAAGGAATATCTTTGTATTAATAAGTATTTTGTACAATGAGATGAACATCCTAGTAAGAGAATGTCGTCGTAAAAATGAAATTTTGATACAAAGAAAAGATAGTTATGTGAAATAATCCCATGGGGTTCCCATTCTGCTATAGCCTTTGTGTCTCTGAGCGTCTTGTCCACTTGTTGTCTTGTCCGAAGTTGATTGGATTGATCAGAAATGTTGAGTTTGTCAGTATATGCTAAAGGTTGTCTGTAAGGTTATCCAACGGGACATAGTCATACGCTTTAATTCCTTAACTTTTTCCTGGACCTCCCTTTCGAGTTTTCAGTCCACCGGGATACCCTTTTTTTCCCAAGCCGCCTTTTTAGGTTTTCAGCTTGCCGGGTGTACAGATTTTTTGTATTTTATCCCTAATTTTTGCCCAAACCTTTGTGGTTCGCCGGGATTCCCTTTTTTTGCCTAGGTGTGTCAACCTAGCGGGTCTCTTGTGCATAGTATCTTTTGACTATGTCCGCATTCACAAGGTGTGGAAGGTCGTCGCCATCCATATTGGTTAGGATCATTGCTCCACCAGAAAATATGCTTTTGATAAAAAATGTTCCTTCGTATGTAGGAGTCAATTTGCCCCTGGGGTCACCTTGTGGTAATATGATATGCTTGATTACCAAGTCACCAACCTGATATACCTGACGTCGGACCTTTTTGTTAAAAGCTTTGGTCATACGTTTTTGGTACATCTGGCCATGATAGACAGCCGTAAGCCTCTTCTCATCAATTAGGTTCAACTAGTCAAGTCGAGTTTGGATCCAATCGTCTTCACTCAGCCCTGCATCATTTGTGATTCTTAGCGAAGGTATTTGTACTTTAATTGGTAGAACAGCTTCCATGTCGTATACCAAGGAGAAGGGAGTTTCCCCTGTTGATGTGCGCACCGTGGTATGGTAACCGTGGAGAGCGAATGGTAGCATCTCATGCCAGTTCTTGTAGGTTACTGTCATTTTTTATATGATCTTTTTGATGTTCTTATTTGCGGCTTCGACAACACCATTCATCTTCAGCCAGTAAGGGAAAGAATTATGACGCTGGATCCACAATTGTGCGCACAGTGCGGTGGTCATAGTATTGTTGAGATTCGTACCATTGTTTGTGATGATTCTCTCTGGGATACCATACTGACAGATGAGATTCTGTTTAATGAACCGGGTGACAACATTCTTGGTAACAAAAGTGAAAGAAGTTGCCTTAACCCACTTTGTGAAGTAGTCAATGGCCACCAAGATGAAGCAGTGCCCATTAGAAGTTGTTGGTTTGACTTCTTCAATCATATTGATGCCCCACATCGCGAATGTCCAGGGAGCAGTTAGGACGTTTAAAGGAACTAGAGGTATATGCACTTTGTCAGCATAGATTTGACATTTGTGGCAGGTTCGTGAATGCTGGTAGCAATCTGCTTCCATGGTAGACCAGTAATACTCTGCCCGCAGGATCTTCTTTTCCATCGTATGCCCACTGGAATGGATGCCAAAAGTGCACTCATGTAGATCAGCCATGATATTTTCTGCCTCAACCTTATCTATGCAACGAAGCAAAATAAAGTCGTGGTTGTGTTTATAGAGAATGCCATTGCTGATGAAGAACTTAGCAGAGAGTCTTCTCAAGAACTTCTTATCATTGAATGAAGCTCATTTCGGATACTCTTGAGCCTCGAGATACCTCTTAATTTCATGGAACTAAGGTTGGTCCACTACTTCTTCAATATCGATCTCGTGACAGTAAGCTGGTTCACCCATCCGTTCAATGGTGATCTGGGGAGCCTCGTTACCCCACTTGAGTTTAAACATGGATGACATGGTGGCTAGCGCGTCCGCTAGTTGATTTTCCTCTCGTGGAAAATGCTCAAAGGTAATTTCCTTAAAATATGGGATTAATGTCAACACATGCTCTTTGTAGGGGATAAGGTTAGGGTGCTTAGTGTCTCATTCTCCTTTGATCTGACTGACGACCAAGGCTGGATCTCCAAACACACTTAAAGACTTAATTCCCAAATCTATGGCAGCTTTGAGACTAAAAATACACGCTTCATACTCTACCATGTTATTTGTACAGTTGAAGCAAAGTCTTGCAGTGAAGGGAGTATGACATCCTTCCGGGGATATGATTACAGCACTTATGCCATTGCCGAGTGCGTTGGACGCCCCATCAAAAACCAAGGTCCATCGGGATCCTTGTTCAGGTCCGTCATATGGTCTAAGTTCTTCATAGTTGTTTACCATCATGATGTCTTCATTTGGGAATTCGAATTTCATGGACTGATAGTCATCCACAGCTTGATGAACAAGGTGATCGGCTAACACACTCCCCTTTATTGCTTTTTGGGTAGTGTACTGAATATCGTATTCTGTCAGGATAATCTGCCATCTTGCTATTCTCCCAGAGAGGGCAGGCTTCTCGAATATGTATTTTATTGGATCCATCTTGGATATCAATAAGGTAGTATGGGTCAGCATATACTCTCTTAGCCAGTGAGCTGCCCATGCGAGAGCACTGCAAGTTTTCTCGAGCAGTGAATATCTGGTTTCACAATCGGTAAACTTTTTGCTTAGGTAATAAATAGCATGCTCTTTTCGGCCAGACTCGTCATGCTGCCCCAACACACACACCATTGAATTATCCAAAACAGTTAGATACATGATCAGGGGTCTTCCCTCGACCGGTGGCATCAAAACAGGAGGATCTTGAAGGTAATTTTTGATCTTATCGAAGGCAGCTTGGCACTCATCATTCCATTTTACTACTTGATCTTTCTCCAGTAATTTGAAGATTGGTTCACAAGTAGCGGTTAAGTGAGAAATGAATCTGGCAATATAGTTAAACCGTCCTAAGAATCCTCTGACTTCCTTCTCGGTGCGAGGAGCAGGAATTTCTTATATTACTTTTACCTTGGCAGGGTCCACTTTGATACCTTTACCGCTGACGACGAAGCCTAGGATTTTACCGGACCTCACCCCAAATGTGCATTTATTCGGGTTCAACCTCAGCTTGTATTTCTTTAGTCTCTCAAACAGTTTCTGCAAATGGTCAAGATGTTCCTCTTCAGTTTGAGATATGGCTATCATGTCATCCACATAGACCTCTATTTCATGATGGATCATGTCGTGAAATAGAGCTACCATGGCATGCTGATAAGTTTCCCCAGCATTCTTCAACCCGAATGGCATAACCTTGTAATAGAATGTACCCCACTATGTGACGAAGGTTGTTTTTTCCATGTCCTCAGGTGCCATTTTGATTTGGTTATATCCTGAGAAACCGTCCAGAAATGAGAACACTTTATGTTGTGCGGTATTGTCAACCAGAATGTCGATATGGGGAAGCGGGAAATCATCCTTGGGACTTGCCCTATTCAAATCTCTGTAGTCCATGCATATTCGTACTTTGTCGTCCTTTTTAGGCACTAGAACAACATTGGAGACCCATTGTGGATAGGAGGTGTTGTACCCCAAAATTTTCCCTCTCACTTAGCAAGAATTTTCTCACAAGATCTCCTTGGGCTCTAGACTGCACTAGGGTCTGATCAGCTCAAGACACCTCCTTATGAACTAATGACCAAAATTACGGTTTGAGTTTGCACAAGGATTTTGAACTATCAATGATTCATATGACTTTCATGGATCATTATCAACCCCCAATATTACTTATGTCAAGTTTCAAGCCTTGGATCACACTTTTGATCAATCAATTGAACAGTTGACCTAAAAATCAGTTGTATTGGGGAAAAAGTCAACCATGGCCAATTTACAGTCAAACATCATAATTTTTGATCCACATCTACATTTTAGATTCATATGTATCATTTGATCAAGTTTGGACCATAATTCCTCAAGCAATTTGATCAAATCTCCAAAAGGGAAAAATGGTCAAGATTAGGGTTTTGATTGGGAAAGGGAAATTTCTGATTTTTGACCTAGCAAATGGTCAATTGGTTTAAGGCATGATCTCAAGAGTCCAATTGCATCATTTTTACCTAATTACATGATTCAAAACATTACAAATTCATTGGATTGACAGATGAATTTTGCAGTCAACTGATCAAAGGTCAACTGTATACTGAAAAGTCAAACTTTGACTTTTTGGTCAAATTCAAGTGCCAAAGCTCACAATTCATCAAAACATGTCAAAATAGGAAACTTATTCATCAATAAATCAAGAAATCAAGATTTCATTTTGAAAAGTCAAAATTTCTAAACTTAGAAATTTTTTCTAAGTGTTGAGCAATTTTTTCATTATGATTCAAAGGAAACTTCCAACATGAAAGTTGTAGATCTCCATGAAATCTACAACTTTGCTTAACACAACTTCTTCTAAAAGTTCTTGGATCTCAAGTTATAATTTTATGAATACATGCTCATGAACTAAAAATGACTTAGTGAAATTTTTGCCCTAGTTAGGCAGAATTTTGACCTAACTTCATGTCAATTTTTCACATAGCTCCAAGGGGAATCTTCAAAATCAATTCAAATATGAGTTGAAGATAACATTGAAAGCTTTCCAAAATGTCCAAGAACTCCTTGATATCATTCTTGATCAAGGAGAATCGAAGGCAAGAAGTTAGGGTTTTCAAACTTGAATTACAAGCCATTTTGTGAAGAACACTTGATCCAATCTTCAAGCATGTTGTACAAATATTGCTTTGCAGGTTTCAAACTTGCTAATAACTCAATAATTTAATGTTTACACAACGGATAGAGCCATTGTCCAAGCATTTGAGCCATTATCCAAGTTGCATTTCCATTTTGGGAAGAAAGTCACCACTTCCATTTTGGAAAAGTGACTTTAATCACAATGTCAACTCTTCTTGAGCCCATACATTATTGTTTCTGACTCCAAAACATTTAAAAGCATGAAGCAACATATCTACAGCCTGCTAACCACCCTACAAATCCTTGTACTTCACATTGAAACCATGTTTGTCAACTTTGCTTCAAAATCAAGTAATCAAGCCATAACATGTGATTTCAATTTCTGAGTTGTTTCAAGCCTCAAAACCTCTTGCCTATAAGTACATATACTATTTGCAAGCTAACGAACAAGCTTGAAGCATCCTAAAACTCTCCAAAACACCATTGTTGTACAAAACTTCCCAACTTGACAGTTTGGAGCAAAAACTCATGATCTTCATTTCCACTCGTGCGTTTTGAAAACCAATCATTCAAACACCTTCTATACATCATACCAAAGTAATCCAGGCCCCTGTTTCAAGACTGTAAATCCTCCATCACTATCCACCATTTTTAAAAATCAAGCTTGCAGGTTGACTTGAGTAAAGAGATTCAGGGACTTTCAAGGCAAAGTAGGAGTTGGAATACACTCAAGGAAGTCCAGGCAAGCTAAACAGATCCTCGGGCCATCTCAAAAGTTGCTCAAACTCTATTCACGACTCCAGCTGCAAGATGTAAGTTTTCAAACTTCCATATCTTTATACATGCATCGTTTGTTTCTGATTTGTGAAGATAAAATATAGATAGCATTGCTCTAAAACTGACCATGTTCATAGTTCCCATTTATATTGACTGTGTATAGAGAATTTTAGATTTGAAATTTCTGAGAACATTAGGTTTCAATTTAGGGCCAGAAAAATTAATCTTCATCTTTGACTTTTAGCTTACATAAGTTATATGGTTAGATTCGTGAGGAAAAATAGCACAACTTTCATGTTTTCATTTTCCATTTTTATTGAGAAATGAATGAGATACAGGTGGTCCGGCTAGCTGAAGGTTGGAGACGAAGTACAGGCCATGGAAACGTTTTACCTTATGTATTTATTCTTTCATTTAAGTTAACAGATGTACAACCACCCCAGTGGTAAGGCAGCGCGCGTTATTGATAGAGGTCGTGGGTTCGAACCTCAGCGCTTCCTTTTGCAAATGTTTTTACATTTTCTGTCTTTTTTGGTTCCTTCCAGCGCATGGGCCTCCCCCATCCTGGGCCTGACTTTTTTCTAACCTTCCCCCCTGCTTCATATTTGCAACCTGGCCCATTTGTATTTATTTATTTGTTTATTTATTTCATTTTTATTTTTCTTAAATATTTCTTTTCTAAAATACTAAAAATCATAAAAAATACAAAAAAAATGATATATTTTATATTTTGACTTATTTTATTTTCCCATGAACAAAAATATTTTATTTACTATATTTTATTTATTTTTCTTATAAACTTAATTAATGTTATATTATTTATTTTTCTTCATACCATTTAAAAATATATTATTTAAATACCAAAAAAGACTACAAACATTTTTAAAGCTATAAATATTTTCAAGATAAAAATGCCAAAAATACTTTCCTTAAAAATTATTTTCTTTTGATTAATTAATATAATTAGGGTTTTCTTTTAAAAATATTTTTTCTTAATAAGTTCAAATTTAATCAATTATTTTCTTTATTTAAATTAGGTTAAGACCAAAAATCTTTCTTTACGAAAATCAAACAAAATTCCTTTCTTTACATTTTTTATCCTTATACATTTATCCATCATTATACTTTGCATTTATGTAATTCTTGTACAAATTTAATTTGGTTGTAATAGATTGTTGTACCCCAAAATTTGCCCTCCCATTTCCTCAACATTTTCTCATCACAAGACCTTTGAAGATCAAGATCCAGTTAGGGTTTCCTCTGCTCAAGACTTCTCCTTGCACTGTGGACTCAAATTAGGGTTTGTGTTTGCCTAAGGATGTTTTGACCTAAAATGCCTAAGATGACTTTCATGCTTCATGTTGGACTCCCAAGTTTACCTATACCAAGTTTCAAGTCTTGATTCCAAGTTTTGCCCAGTCAATTGGACAGTTGACCTAGAAATCAGCTGTATTGGGGAAAAAGTCAACTGTGGCCAATTGACAGTCAAACCTCATGAAATTTGATCCACATCAACATTATGAACTCATATAGACCATTTGATCAAGTTTGGGTCACAATTCCCCAAGAAATTTGATCAGATCATCAAAAGGGCAAAATGGTCATTTTTAGGGTTTTGACTGCACAAAGGCAATTTTTGACTGTTTGACCTAGCCAATGGCAAACCAAGCTCACATATGGACTCAAGGACCCCATGGAATTATCTTGACATGTTCATCAAGCTCAAAAGATCCCAAGTACACAAGATTGACAGTTGAATTTCCCAGTCAATTGATCAATTTTGACTGTATACTGAAAAGTCAAACTTTGACTTTTTGGTCAAAATCAAGAGTCAAGATTCATTTTTCATCAAAACATGCCAAATCATGAAACTTGTTCACCAAGAAATCTCAAAATGCAAATTAGGGTTTGAAAATGGAATTTTTCATAACTTAGAATTTTTCTAAGTTATGAAAAACCCTAATTTTTTCCCAACTTTGCCCCATCTTTTCACCATGATCCATTTGGATTCAAACAAAAGTCAAAACATGAAAGTTGTAGCTTATTGCATAATCTACAACTTTGATTCACAAAGTTTTCTCATTTGAAGCTTGTATCTCAAGTTATAATTTTTTGAATAAGGGCACTAAACCATCTTTTAACTTAGTGAAATTTGACCTATTTTGACAAGGTTTTCTACCCTACTTCAAGGCCACTTTTCATACCCTTCCACTTGGAATTTTGATTTGCATTTCAAAGATGGATTGTAGTAAACATTCCAAGCTTTCCAAAATGTCCAAGAACTCATCAAACAACCTCATAACTTGAGAGATTCGAATTTCACAAGTTGGCAAAAATTCACTTTTGTTCTTCATCAAGACATGTTCATAATCTTGCCAATTTGAAATCAGTTTGCTTTATGCTTGATTACAGGTCCTTGAACCATTTCATACTCAATAATTTAATGCATATTCAATGTGTTAAGGTCATGTTCTTTGTGTTCTAACATTGCATAATGGTTTAATCCTAAACTAGATAAAGTGAAATTTCCATTTTTGAAAAGTTTAGCTTTATGTCAAGTTTGTAATCCAACAAGTACATGAAAGATCTGCTTTGCACAAGATTATGTGCATAACACACTGATCAAGAGAGGCTTATGCAGCACATTAGGAGGCCCCCTACTAATCTAAAACAACCAACTTGCTTTTGTAGCTTAAGTGTGAAGAAAGGTCTATAACTTATCACAACTCTCATCTCAGCTGAAAAACAGAAGAACAAAGTTATCAAACACATTCCATAGACCAAATCCAAGCTAACACACGAGCCCTTGCCATCTGAAACACTCTCCATCTCAAAATCACCTTGAAACTGCACAAACAGGGGAGCCCCTGCAGATTGAGTGCAAACTCCCACTTCCCTCGAGCATTCTCACCAAAATCAATTCATACACCTTCCATACAACATATGCAAACTAACCATGGCCTAAAACCTGACCTGTAATCACTCTAACAGTTCCCACCATTTTTAATTTCTCCTTTTGCAGTTGAAGTTCTGCAGCTTGATACAAGAAGGTTCAAGACAAAGTGAGCATTGAAAAAGCATCCCTGGACCTCAAGGAAGCTTTTCCAATCATTACATTGCACTGAAAGTTCCTCATTCTCCAGATTGAAGTTCAACTGCACAGGTAAAACTTTGAACTCGTATCTCTCTTATCATGCATCTTTAGCCTTAAGTTTGTGAAGAAACAAGGTTCTACTCATAGCCCTGAACATGCTCATATGTTTAGATTTCATTTATATTTCGTGTGCTTAGAGAATTTCATGTCTGAACATTGATGAAAAGTTAGGTCAGAAATGGGGGGGAGAGAAATTCTCCCTCATCTTAGAGAGATAGGTCATGTTCTTTATATGGTTGAAACCGTCTCTTAATGCTCTACACTTTTCATGTTATGAGTTTTGCTTAAAAGTCCAGGAATCCAGAGATAAAAAACGCGTGTTTTTGGTTGAAGAAGGTTGTACAGAGGTTGAAGAAGAAGTGGTCTGGGCTGGGCCTGGATTTATTTTCTTTTCACACCCCATTTCCATGTTTACACCCCCCTGAGCCCATTTGTTCATTTCTTAACATTTTTGACTTTTTCTTTTTTGGATGACTTTGTTTATTTTTTCTCATGGTATTAAAAAATTAAAAATATTTTTTCCATCATTTTTTGCATTTATTGCATATTTATTTGTTTATTTTCTTTGTTTGTACATAAATATATATATATATATACCATTATTAAAATAAAATAGAAAAATGGTGTAAATACATTTTTATTTTTATTTACTTTCTGAAAATATTTCACACAAAAAATACTCTTTTATTTATTTTATTAAAATATTAAATAAATATTTATTTTGTGTATAATACATATTTAGGGCTTAACATATATATATATATATGTGATTATTAATACATTTGAGACAAAAATATAAAAATACTTGATTTTTTTATTTTTTATAAATATTTGATATAAAAATACCTTTTTCCATAATACATTTCATTTTATTTTATTTCTATAAATAATGAATAAATAGTTGTATTAAATTAGAAAATAATACCTTTTTCTTTAAAAATTAGGTTTTTTTTTACCCTAAGTTCAAAATACCCAAAAAATAATACTTTTTTATTTCTTTTCTCTTTTACATAAATAATATTTTTTCATACATTTACAAAACATTTTTTGTGCATCTTACATTTTTATTTAATTTTTGTACATTATTTAAATTGCAAATATTCAATTGATGTAATAATTTAGATTTAAATTCTTGTCAATATCCCCCATTTGAACATGTGTACCCCCTTCCCATATTTGGTTTTGTAATAGCTTAGTAATTTTAATTTCGCACTTTATTGCTTTCTAATGATAACATGTTAGAATTAGGGTTTGTATGCGAAAAAACGATTAAAAAAAATAGTTTGACCTAATACAAGATAAACAAGCATGAAAATGGACACACAAATCACACTGGCACCCCCTAGGGTATTCCACTTGTTGCCTTCAAATAAATGGGCCATATTGTATGTTGAACTTCTTTGGGCAAAGCAAACAATTTAAATGATCATAGTCCCTCGACAAAACTTTTCAAAACAAACAAAAACAAATGATCAAGTCCCTTAAAAAAATTGCCCAAAGACATTTAACGTCGTTACAATTATGGTCTAAACGATGACCCGCGCCTGTCCCTTTCACATCCTAACACAAGGTTGCCCACCAAATACAATGGTGGATCAAACTTGTTAAAAGGGTTAAAGTATAGCAATAATCTTTTGAGAAATTTAGGAGTAGATAACCTCTTAGTTACTTGAATCAACTTGCAAAACAAAACACTTGCCTAATTTCAAAATCACACATCACTACACTTTCAAAACAACTTTCAAAAACAAATGAAAACTTTTTCAAAAGACATACATCTTTGTATACATCCCCACATGGATCATTACAAAGGTTGCCACCACATTGGCCTCTTTTCAAAACATTTTCAAACCCACACACTCAAGCACCATTTAAAACAATTGAAAACAAAAGGCAAGTGATCTAAGCAAGTAACTAAGAGCCCATGGATAACCATGGATAGAAAGGGTGCTAATACCTTCCCTTTCTATAATCTACTCCCCGAACCCAAGAAAACATCTCAAAAGGTTTTTGCTGTGCTTTTTAACCTTTCCTTAGGATAAAATAAAAAGTCGGTGGCGACTCTTGCTAACCGCAACATTTGCGAATACAAACGTAAACCTCAAGTCAGTTCTCCCACCGTATCACAGAACTGGCGACTCTGCTGGGGAGATTGACTTAAAAGTGGAGTAACCTTAGGGTTTAGATCACCTTTGTTTTCAATTGATTGTCTTGTTTGCTTTTACATTTGTGGGCTTTGTATCGGAGTTTTATAGATCCTAACCCGGATCTGGGATACCTTCTTAGAAAGTAGCAACAAGGCTGTGAGGGAACTGTGCGGGGTATACCGACATGGTTGAAACAGTCTGCTACGTTGATGTGGCACTTTGGTGTGTACCGGTAACCCTTGAGTTCAGTCAAGGAGAGTACGGGGCCGCCGCGTGGTGTCGTGAAGCATCAACTGACCTTAGGAACCTTAATTGAACCATCTTGGCCTTTTTAGGGTAGTGAGATAACTGACTTTGGTGCAGTCCGAGGTTGGTTGATACTCGATACTACACTCAATTGAGGGTTGCTTTCCTGGAATATTTCGGTCGCCAGTTCAGTGGCTAAATCGAAACGATGAACAATGAAAGTAATCCAGTGATATTGGGACCTTTAGAACCCGGTTACTTTTGATAGGACAGGCTGAGCCCACCAAACTTCAAGAGGGTAATACCCAGACCCCGTGCAGGCCTAAACTCTAAGGGCTTGTGTGACTTGTGTGCCTTACCATGATTGCCTTTGTGAATATTTATGGTGTATTTAATCATCACATCATTACATCATACAAACATCATGAGCATTGACTAACCATTTCAAGGGTTTCGAGTCTTCATCTTTGTTCTTGTTTTATAGGACATGGAAACTGCTCGCAGAAAGACAATTCAGATTGGCCTTGTAAAGATCCCTCCTCAGCTTAAGGAACTTCTGTCCAGGATTCCCGAGGGTTCTTCATTCAGTGAGAGACATGGAAGACTCATCAACTTGGTTAACACCAACATTGAGGAGGACTTGATAAAGGTCCTGTTCCAATTCTTTGACCCTCTGCATCACTGCTTCACCTTCCCGGATTATCAGTTGGTGCCTACATTGGAAGAGTTCTCCCGACTTCTGAAAGTCCCTATCCTTGATCAACTACCCTACAACGGTACGGAAGAGGAACCCAAGCTTGAAGAGATTGCTAAAGCCTTGCACCTACAGTCATCTGACCTCAAGGGACATTGGGAAGTTAGAAGTGGTATCAAGGGTTTCTTAGCCAGGTTTCTGTTTGAGAAGGCCCAAGAATGTTGGAACTCTCTTGACCTACGAGCTTTTGAAGAAGTTGTGGCCCTTCTTGTCTATGGTTTGGTGTTGTTCCCTAACCCAGATCAACTTATTGATATCAGTTCCGTCCAGATCTTCATGACCAAGAATCCTATACCTACGTTGCTGGGGGACATCCTTCACTCATGTTACACTTGAACCATGAGAAGAAGGGGTGTCCTTATGTGTTGCACTCCTCTCTTGGGAAGGTGGTTTATTTCGCATCTTCCACAATCAGTTTTGAAGAACGAGCGGGGTTTGAGATGGTCACAACGGTTAATGACTCTCACGCATGCAGATATACATTGGTGCCCTAGGTCTAGGGAAGACGTCACTATCATTGATCGTTGCGGGGAGTACCCTAATGTTCCTTTATTTGGAATCAAAGGAGGTATTACCTACAACCCATGCCTGGCTTGGAGACAGTTTGGTTATGCTCGGAGGGATGGCCCTCATGACATGTTAATTCCTGACATAGTTTTCGACTTCGACAACGATACTCAAGGACTTCGTCAGAAATTTATCAGAGCTTGGAGGATGCCAAGTAGGATAGACAGCAAGACATTGGGGCACCGGAACTCCATCCCGTTGGAACCTTATCTCAAGTGGGTACGAGCCCGCTCCCAGAAATTAGTGATGCCTTATCCTCATATGCTTCCTGTGATCAAAGAACCAGTCTTGGAAGGAGAGGTGTCCCACACCATTCAACATCCTGACATGCCCACCTCCTGGGAAGAAATGCAGAAGAGCTGGGTCCAGCTTAAGGAAGAACGGAATTCTCTTGAGACCAGTCTACATGCTAGTGAAAAGAAGGTCCTGGAACTCACCCGCCTATTGCACGAGGAAAGGAATCTCAACACCTACATCGCGCCAAAGAGGATGCGCAATGTTTTTTTACCTTAAGGAGTTATTTTGTAATATTTGGCCCATGAGGCATTTATGTACTAACGAATTTCTCCTTATTTATATGATGTGCGTTCCTTTTTTGTCTACAACAAATTTTGAATATTCTAAATCCTTGAATGCATTGCATACATACGCATTCCATTGCACCATATGCATAGCAGGTACCCTATTTCGCAGGATGCTTAATTTTCTTCGCTGTTTGTGTGCACAGTCATCATGAATCCAGAATCCTCCAGTGAGCAAGCAATCAAGGCCCTTCAGGCCCAAAGTGCACAATTTCAAGAGATGGTCCTAAGCCTAGCCCAAGGCCAACAAGAGTTGAAGACTCTACTCATGAAGAAGAAGAAGAAAAAGAGGACCGCATTGTTCAACACCGGACGCCGATTTGGGAACACACTCCACAATGAAGCTGATCCAACCACCTCTTCTGCTGAGAAAAACAGTCCCCAAGGGGGAGGAGCTCCTAGTCCCGCAGTCTCCGACAACGAGACGGACTATAATGACGAACAATACCCACCTGCTGCTGACAGATACAAACAATTGGAGGACCGCTTGAGCGCCATGGAAATTTAGAATGTGCCAGGACTGGATTTCGGAGATTTGGGGTTATCTTCTGGGGTAGTCATTCCACACAAGTTTAAGGCGCCTGCCTTCGCCAAGTATGATGGGGTCTCCTGCCCAAAGCTGCATCTAAGGTCGTACGTAAGGAAAATCCAACCTTACACGGCGGATAAGAACCTCTGGATTCACTTCTTCCAAGATAGCCTCTCGGGGTCGCAGCTTGAATGGTTCTACCAGTTGGATGGAGCTAGCATCCGACACTGGGAGGATTTGGCAACCGCATTCTACAGACAATACCAATACAATTCTGATCTCGCTCCTACACGTACCCAACTTCAGGGTATGTCTCTAGGAACGGGTGAAGGGTTCAAAGAGTACGCTCAAAAATGGAGAGATTTGGCTGGCAGGGTGCAGCCTCCATTAACTGATCGAGAGTTGGTTGATATGTTTCTGGGGACGTTGTCTGGTCCGTTTTTCAATCATTTGGTTGGTAACTCCTCCGCTGGATTTACAGATTTGATATTAACGGGAGAAAGAATTGAAGCTGGCATCAGGTCAGGAAAAATACAGAAGGCTGCCTCTACAAGTGCTGAGAAGAGGCCGTTTAAGAAAGAAGCAAGTGCCGTCTATGGTCCTAGAAGACAAGTCAAGCCCGAAAGTCGCCAAGCCGTCAATGCTTTGGTCATCTCCAAACCAGTTGCTGCTCCTCAGCAGTACAATCAACAAAGAAGTGAAAGGCCCAAGAGGCAGTATACCCGACTGAGTATGACATTATCTCAAATTTTACCCCAACTGTTATCCACCAACCTGGTGACCCTCAAAGAAGCTCCTAAGGTCGTCAACACTGCGTCTCCTAAATATAACCCAAATGCCCGGTGTGCTTATCATTCTGATAGTCCCGGGAACACTACTGATGATTGCTGGGCCTTGAGAAACAAAGTGCAAGATCTGATCGACGCAAAGGAAATTCAGTTTGAAGCGCCAGAAAGACCAAATGTTGTAACGGCTCCTATGCCCCAGCATAGGGTAAATGCCATCGAAGAAGAAGTGTACACTGTTTCGGTAGATGAAGTTGTTACCCCTCTGAAGACTGTTAAGAAGAACCTACTGCGGGCCGGTTTATTTCCGGGATGCGGTGAAGGTTGCCTGTTCTGTGCCATTTCCCCATCTGATTGTCCCTTGCTAAGGTTAGGCATCCAAGGCCTAATGGATAGCAAGGAAATTCTATTCAAAAAGACTGCTGTTCAATTGGTTCCGATGAAAGAAGTTTATGTGATTACCATCTTCAAGAATCCAATCAAGGCTCCCCCGAAGAAGCCTATTCAAATCATGACAGTTGCGCCTGTGATCATTACTGTTTCGGGACCCCTCTCTTACGTATCTGATAAAGCTGTCCCCTAGCATTATGGGGCAGACGTGTATGTAAATGGAATCAAACAAGAATTTGACACTAGCGCCAGTATCTGCGATATCACTGGTCCAGCCAAAGTTACCCGCAGTGGCAGGCTCTTCTCGCCTGACATTGCGCCACCCGCTATTCGAAAACCCCTCCTCATAAAACCTACAAGTTTACCTAGTCCTGTTGCTGATCAAGTTGTTTCCCCTGCTGCCGAGTCATCAAATGCTCGGGGCAAAGGGATTGAAGAAGAGCCTGCCCGGATGGAGGCACCAATACCCGTAAATGCTGAGGCCTCCCGACAAGAAATGGAGGAGATTCTGAAAATAATAAAGAAAAGTGATTTTAATGTTGTCGAGCAGTTGGGGCATACACCCTCCAAGATCTCCATGCTCTCCTTATTGCTATGCTCTGAGGCCCATGCTAAGGCCTTGATCTCATTTCTCAAGACGGCCCATGTGCCGCAGGAAACGTCTACAGTCCAGTTCACTGATTGCATAGCGAATCTAACAGCGGACAATGGCTTGGGATTTTCAGATGCTGACCTGACCGCAAAGGGAAGAGACCACAATGATGCCCTGCATGTCTCCATCGAATGCAGGGGCACTACTCTGGCGCATGTATTGGTGGATACTGGTTCTTCCTTGAATGTTCTACCGAAAAAGGCTTTAGACCGTCTGGATTATGAAGGCCTGGAGTTGAAACCCAGCAATATCATCGTCAAGGCCTTTGACGGTTCCAAAAGGATGGTTCATGGAGAGGTTAACATCCCTATTCGTGTGGGCTCTCAAGTGTTTGACTCTACCTTTTATGTGATGGATATACGTCCATCGTACTCTTGTCTGTTGGGTCGACCTTGGATCCATAAAGCTGGGGCAGTGACCTCCACCTTGCACCAGAAGCTGAAGTATCCCGTCAGGGGGAAGATCGTCACTGTGCAAGGAGAAGAGGAGTATATGGTGAGCCATTTGAATTCCTTCAGGTACATTGAGATGGACGGAGAGTTCATTGAAACCCCCTTTCAGCATTTCGAGGAGGTGCATCCAATTTCAGCCGCTGCGGAGACAATAGCCGAAGAGAATGATTCCTTGAAGATGACTTCCCTAAGGGATGCCCGGGCTGTGGTTCAGAAAGGCAATTGTGCACACTGGGGTCAGCTTCCTGACTTCACTCAGAAGAACGACAAGTTTGGGCTAGGCTTTACTGCAGAGGCTCAGAAGGCGGTGCGCAAAGAGAAGATCGGAAAGGCTCCGGTGTTTATTTCCAGCTCAAGGGTGAATGCTATCGAGGAGGATGTGGAGGAAGCTGAGTTTGACAGTTGGATCTACCCGACTACCAGCAACGGACCAAGCAACTGGACGGCAAAGGATTTTACCCCTATCACATTTGTCACGCAGTAATTGATTTCTTTTGATTTCCAATTTGTAACAAACAATATGTTAAAACTTTGTTGGCTCGGTGTCCTACCCGGGGCATCGTAGCTCCATTTGTGAGGGCTTTTGTATGACATTTTCATATATCATCAATCAAAACATTGGACGTTTATTGCATTTCAAATCTTGCGCTCTTTTCCTTTCTGTGTTATATATATATTGCAAAACAGCTATATTTACACACACTCACTTATACAGGTTTCAATCCACTCTGGATCTTACTGGTAACAGCTCTGCTACCGCCAGTTATGACTTCGAAAATCCGATCAACTTGGCCGAAGACGAAGGTGAAGATGATTGCGAAGTGCCTGGTGAACTCGCAAGATTGCTACTCCAGGAAGAGAGAGCTATTCAGCCACATGAAGAGCCTGTGGAGACAATTAACCTGGGTACTGAGACAGATAGGAAAGAGGTCAAGATTGGTGCCAATCTAGAGCTCAGCGTGAAGCAACGATTGATCCAGATGCTACAGGACTACATGGAGGTCTTTGCTTGGTCCTATGAAGATATGCCTGGTTTGGATGCCGACATTGTAGTTCACCTCCTGCCGACCAAGGAAGATTGCCCTCCGGTAAAGCAAAAAGTCCGACGGATGCGTCCAGAGATGTCCGAAAAGATCAAGGCAGAGGTTATGAAGCAGTTTGATGCCGGGTTCCTTGCAGTGACTTCTTACCCTCAGTGGGTTGCCAATGTAGTGCCAGTGCCGAAGAAGGACGGAAAAGTCATAATGTGTGTTGACTACAGGGATCTGAACAGGGCCAGCCCCAAGGATGACTTCCCCCTACCTCACATTGATGTCCTTGTTGACAATACGGCTCAACACAAGGTGTTCTCCTTCATGGATGGTTTTTCAGGGTATAATCAGATCAAGATGGCTCCAGAGGATATGGAGAAGACTACCTTTGTGACTCAGTGGGGCACCTTCTGTTATAAGGTCATGCCGTTCGGATTGAAAAATGTTGGGGCAACCTATCAACGTGCCATGGTTGCTTTGTTTCATGATATGATCCATCATGAAATTGAGGTATACGTTGATGACATGATTGCAAGGTCTCAAACTGAGGAGGAGCACCTTGACCATCTGAGGAAGTTGTTTGACCGACTCAAGTTATACAAGCTGAGGTTGAATCCCAACAAATGCACCTTTGGGGTAAGATCCGGAAAGTTGCTAGGTTTCATTGTAAGTGATAAAGGTATTCAGGTGGATCCTGCCAAGGTTAAAGCTATTCAAGAGATGCCGACTCCAAAGACAGAGAAAGAAGTCAGAGGTTTCCTAGGACGACTGAATTACATTGCTCGATTCATCTCGCATCTGACTGCTACTTGTGAGCCAATCTTCAAATTGCTGAAGAAAGATCAAGTAGTACGCTGGAATGATGAATGTCAGGCCGCCTTTGAAAGGATAAAGGAATATCTCCAAGAGCCACCCATTCTTATGCCTCCGGTGGAAGGAAGACCTCTGATACTATACTTGACGGTACTTGATAATTCAATGGGGTGTGTGCTGGGGCAGCATGACGAGTCTGGCCGAAAAGAGCACGCTATTTATTACTTGAGCAAAAAGTTTACCGACTGTGAGTCTCGTTACTCACTGCTTGAGAAAACTTGCTGCGCTCTTGTATGGGCTGCTCGCCGGCTGAGACAGTATATGCTGACTCACACTACTTTATTGATTTCAAAGATGGATCCCATAAAGTACATATTTGAAAAGCCCGCTCTGTCTGGGAGAATAGCGAGATGGCAAATGATCTTGACAGAATATGATATCCAGTATACAACTCAGAAAGCAATTAAGGGAAGTGTACGGGCAGATCATTTGGCACACCAACCTGTGGACGATTACCAATCATTAAACTTTGATTTTCCGGATGAAGACATCATGGTGGTAACTGACTGTGAAGTACCTGGACCGGATGAAGGACCTGAGGAAGGATCCCGACGGTCTATGCATTTTGATGGAGCCTCCAATGCTTTGGGTAACGGCGTCGGCGCCGTAATCATATCTCCCAAAGGAACTCATACTCCCCTCACCGCCCGATTATGTTTCAGCTGCACCAACAATATGGCAGAATATGAGGCATGCATCATGGGTTTACAAGCTGCAATCGACTTAAGGATCAAATTTCTAAGTGTTTTCGGAGATTCCGCTCTCATGATCAATCAGATCAAAGGCGAGTGGGATACGAAACACCCGAACCTTATTCCTTACAAGGAGTATGTGTCGACCTTGCTCCCTCACTTTGAAGAGATAACTTTTGAGCATTTCCCCAGAGAGGAGAATCAGCTAGCGGACGCACTAGCCATGATGTCTTCAATGTTCAAAGTTAAATGGGACAATGAGGCTCCCCGAATCATTATCTGGAAGTTGGATGAACCGGCATACTGCTGTGAGCTCGAGGCTGAGAAGGTGACTGAAAAACCCTGGTATCATGAGGTGAAGAGGTACTTGGAAGCTCAGGAATACCCTGAAGGTGCATCTGTCAATGATAAGAAGTTCACGAGAAGGTTTGCTGCAAAATTCTTCCTCAGCAACGGCATTCTCTACAAACGGAATCATGATTCGACTCTGCTGCGTTGTGTGGATAAGGCTGAAGCGGAGAAAATCATGATGGAACTGCATGAAGGTACATTTGGAACACATTCCAGTGGACACACCATGGCTAAGAAAATCCTTCGGGCAGGATATTTCTGGTCCACAATGGAAGCCGATTGTTACCAACACTCCCGAACTTGTCATAAATGCCAGATCTATGCTGACAAGGTGCATATCCCTCCGGTTCCTTTGAATGTCCTGACGGCACCTTGGCCTTTCGCAATGTGGGGCATCGATATGATCGTTGAGATCCGACCGACGGCATCCAATGGGCATCGCTTCATCTTGGTGGCGATCGATTACTTCACGAAATGGGTTGAGGCAGCTTCCTATGCCACAGTAACCAAGAGCGTCGTGGCGCGTTTCATCCGGCATAATCTGATCTGTCGGTACGGCGTCCCAGAAAGAATCATTACGGACAATGGTACCAATCTCAATAACAAAATGATCACTGAACTCTGTGAACAATTCAAGATACAGCACCACAATTCTTCTCCCTACCGGCCGAAGATGAATGGGGCTGTAGAGGCAGCCAATAAAAATATCAAGAAAATTGTGCAGAAGATGACAGTGACCTATAAAGATTGGCACGAGATGTTACCGTTCGCTCTTCATGGGTACCGCACCTCAGCAAGGACATCAACCGGGGCAACTCCTTTCTCTTTGGTCTATGGCATGGAGGCAGTCTTGCCAATCGAAATCCAGATACCCTCTCTCCGGATAATGAAGGATGCAGACTTGAATGAAGATGATTGGATCCAGACTCGACTTGATCAATTAAATCTGATTGACGAAAAGAGACTCACTGCTATCTGTCACGGTCAAACGTATCAAAAACGGATGATCAGGGCATTTAACAAGAAAGTCAGACCACAAGAGTATCAAGTTAGGGACCTGGTAATCAAACGCATCATCCTTCCTCAGAGTGATCCCAGGGGCAAATGGACCCCTACCTATGAAGGGCCATTTGTGGTTAAGCGTGTGTTCTCAAGAGGAGCCATGATCCTAACCACCATGGATGGTGACGACCTTCCTCACCCCGCCAATGCAGACATAGTGAAAAAATACTACGCATAAATAAAAGACTCGCTAGGTTGACATACCTAGGCAAAATAAGGGCTTCCCGGCGAACCAAAAGGGTTCGGGCAAAAATAAGGGATGAAATGAAAAAAATCTGTACACCCGGCAAGTCGAAAACCTGAAAGGGCGGCTTGGGCAAAAATGGGTATCCCGGTGGACTGAAAACCCGAAAGGGCGGTCCAGGCAAAAGTTAGGGATAAAAGCGTAACACTATGTCTCATTGGATCACTTCGCATCCGGAATTCGGCATCAACTATCTGGCTCCAGATTTCGGCATTGACCAATCAGCCTCATCTTCAACTAGGTAGCAAAGCGATGAGACGTTCGAAGACATAAAGGCAATAGCAGAGTTGGAACCCAGTGGGATTGTTCACATAGCTGTTTTGTTTCCTTTTTCAAATTGTAAACTCTATACTATTTGGCGATGTCCTCTTACTAGGATGTCAGCCTCTTGTACAAAAACGCCTTTTCACAGGCAAAGTTGAAATCAATACAAATTCACTTGTCCATACAAATTATCATTGTTTTCTCTTTTTTGTTTTGTCTTGCGAAGAACGTCCAAAGTTCATTTTTGATATATGCATTCGACATTAAATTGCTGATTCATAAATATTTGCATATGAAACGAGAGATCGATTACAGGTGACATCAGAAACAGGGGCAATATGGAGTTGTCTAATACAGTCTGGTTGTTTGGTCCGCCAAGGCACCAAGGTAGGTTCAACTGAAGAATGTGGCCAGATCATCTCAATTCCCCGCAGAGTAAAACAGGATGCGACAATACTTTCCCCAGGCAGAGTTGGTCCCCCGTCGATCCTAAAAAGGCACAACATTCCCCGGCAGGTCTTAAAAGCTCATCCCCAGTAGATTCTGCAAGCTTATCCCCGGCGAAGTACGGACGTCTCTCCCGAGTTTTATTTAGAGTTATTTCCTCACAAGGACTTATAACTGGTTTATCCTCAACTAAAAGCCACGGAAGATCGCTCTCGGCAAAGTTCCTTCAATCCCCAGCGAAGTCTATCTTTGGTATTCCCAAGCAGAGTTTATCTTTGGAGTTCCCCAGTGGAGTTTATCATCATTATCCTCAGCGGAATCCATCGTTAAAGTCCTCAGCAGGCCTCTCATCAGAACTTCGGCCAAGTATCTCTTCCACAGAGCAGCTTCCCGGCCGTTCGTCAAGGATTTATTTTCCTAAGATGAAATTACACTCATAAACATTTCACATTTTCATACATCTTGCTTACATACATGATGAAACGCATACAACATCTCATGTTGAACATCATGATGTCATGCATATCATACATCATGACATTGCATACAACTTACGTTCTTGCCTTTTCAGGAAAAAGACAATCCCAAAAACAATTACCGTCAACTGTCGCAATTCCAGATCCGATACCTGTATCTAGCTAGGGCACATCTGAGAGTGATCAGTTTCCAGACTCGATTCCTGTATCTAGCCAGGGCACGTCTGAAGAGTTCGAAGATTCGATTCCTGTATCCAGCCAGGGCACATCTATCAACTACAATAGCTCCAGATTCGATTCATGTATCCAGCCAGGGCATATCTGTTGACCACGTATCCAGACTCGACTCCTGTATCTAGCCAGGGCACGTCTGAAGAGTTCGAAGATTCGATTCTTGTATCCAGCCAGGGCACATCTATTAAACGACTATTTCCAGATTCGACTCCTGTATCCAGCCAGGGCACATATATGAGCAACCGATTGTAGATTTGATACCTGTATCTAGCCAGGGCATATCTGCATAAGGAGACTGAAGATCAAACACCTGTAACAAGCCAGGAAAACATCCTCCTTCCTCAAATACACAAGTTTCTCGCAAAGGAATCTCTTATGCGACCGACACTTCCAAATGGCATCTATAAGCCCATTCCCCAACAAGGTTCTGTCACCCCTCCAAATGGCATCTATAAGCCCATTCCCGACACCACGTTGTTGAGACTCCAGCATGCGAGTGCAAATTTCTGGGCACTCTAGTGTCCAATCTCCTTTTACCCTCGAGTCACGAAAGGCAAACTTGCCAATCTAACTCTTCAGGTCCAAGAAGATTGAACAGGGGCAACTGTTGTACCCCAAAATTTGCCCTCCCATTTCCTCAACATTTTCTCATCACAAGACCTTTGAAGATCAAGATCCAGTTAGGGTTTCCTCTACTCAAGACTTCTCCTTGCAATGTGGACTCAAATTAGGGTTTGTGTTTGCCTAAGGATGTTTTGACCTAAAATGCCTAAGATGACTTTCATGCTTCATGTTGGACTCCCAAGTTTACCTATACCAAGTTTCAAGTCTTGATTCCAAGTTTTGCCCAGTCAATTGGACAATTGACCTAGAAATCAGCTGTATTGGGGAAAAAGTCAACTGTGGCCAATTGACAGTCAAACCTCATGAAATTTGATCCACATCAACATTATGAACTCATATAGACCATTTTATCAAGTTTGGGTCACAATTCCCCAAGAAATTTGATCAGATCATCAAAAGGGCAAAATGGTCATTTTTAGGGTTTTGACTGCACAAAGGCAATTTTTGACTGTTTGACCTAGCCAATGGCAAACCAAGCTCACATATGGACTCAAGGACCCCATGGAATTATCTTGACATGTTCATCAAGCTCAAAAGATCCCAAGTACACAAGATTGACAGTTGAATTTCCCAGTCAATTGATCAATTTTGACTGTATACTGAAAAGTCAAACTTTGACTTTTTGGTCAAAATCAAGAGTCAAGATTCATTTTTCATCAAAACATGCCAAATCATGAAACTTGTTCACCAAGAAATCTCAAAATGCAAATTAGGGTTTGAAAATGGAATTTTTCATAACTTAGAATTTTTCTAAGTTATGAAAAACCCTAATTTTTTCCCAACTTTGCCCCATCTTTTCACCATGATCCATTTGGATTCAAACAAAAGTCAAAACATGAAATTTGTAGCTTGTTGCATAATCTACAACTTTGATTCACAAAGTTTTCTCATTTGAAGCTTGTATCTCAAGTTATAATTTTTTGAATAAGGGCACTAAACCATCTTTTAACTTAGTGAAATTTGACCTATTTTGACAAGGTTTTCTACCCTACTTCAAGGCCACTTTTCATACCCTTCCACTTGGAATTTTGATTTGCATTTCAAAGATGGATTGTAGTACACATTCCAAGCTTTCCAAAATGTCCAAGAACTCATCAAACAACCTCATAACTTGAGAGATTCGAATTTCACAAGTTGGCAAAAATTCACTTTTGTTCTTCATCAAGACATGTTCATAATCTTGCCAATTTGAAATCAGTTTGCTTTATGCTTGATTACAGGTCCTTGAACCATTTCATACTCAATAATTTAATGCATATTCAATGTGTTAAGGTCATGTTCTTTGTGTTCTAACATTGCATAATGGTTTAATCCTAAACTAGATAAAGTGAAATTTCCATTTTTGAAAAGTTTAGCTTTATGTCAAGTTTGTAATCCAACAAGTACATGAAAGATCTGCTTTGCACAAGATTATATGCATAACACACTGATCAAGAGAGGCTTATGCAGCACATTAGGAGGCCCCCTACTAATCTAAAACAACCAACTTGCTTTTGTAGCTTAAGTGTGAAGAAAGGTCTATAACTTATCACAACTCTCATCTCAGCTGAAAAACAGAAGAACAAAGTTATCAAACACATTCCATAGACCAAATCCAAGCTAACACACGAGCCCTTGCCATCTGAAACACTCTCCATCTCAAAATCACCTTGAAACTGCACAAACAGGGGAGCCCCTGCAGATTGAGTGCAAACTCCCACTTCCCTCGAGCATTCTCACCAAAATCAATTCATACACCTTCCATACAACATATGCAAACTAACCATGGCCTAAAACCTGACCTGTAATCACTCTAACAGTTCCCACCATTTTTAATTTCTCCTTTTGCAGTTGAAGTTCTGCAGCTTGATACAAGAAGGTTCAAGACAAAGTGAGCATTGAAAAAGCATCCCTGGACCTCAAGGAAGCTTTTCCAATCATTACATTGCACTGAAAGTTCCTCATTCTCCAGATTGAAGTTCAACTGCACAGGTAAAACTTTGAACTCGTATCTCTCTTATCATGCATCTTTAGCCTTAAGTTTGTGAAGAAACAAGGTCCTACTCATAGCCCTGAACATGCTCATATGTTTAGATTTCATTTATATTTCGTGTGCTTAGAGAATTTCATGTCTGAACATTGATGAAAAGTTAGGTCAGAAATGGGGGGGAGAGAAATTCTCCCTCATCTTAGAGAGATAGGTCATGTTCTTTATATGGTTGAAACCGTCTCTTAATGCTCTACACTTTTCATGTTATGAGTTTTGCTTAAAAGTCCAGGAATCCAGAGATAAAAAACGCGTGTTTTTGGTTGAAGAAGGTTGTACAGAGGTTGAAGAAGAAGTGGTCTGGGCTGGGCCTGGATTTATTTTCTTTTCACACCCCATTTCCATGTTTACACCCCCCTGAGCCCATTTGTTCATTTCTTAACATTTTTGACTTTTTCTTTTTTGGCTGACTTTGTTTATTTTTTCTCATGGTATTAAAAAATTAAAAATATTTTTTCCATCATTTTTTGCATTTATTGCATATTTATTTGTTTATTTTCTTTGTTTGTACATAAATATATATATATACCATTATTAAAATAAAATAGAAAAATGGTGTAAATACATTTTTATTTTTATTTACTTTCTGAAAATATTTCACACAAAAAATACTCTTTTATTTATTTTATTAAAATATTAAATAAATATTTATTTTGTGTATAATACATATTTAGGGCTTAACATATATATATATGTGATTATTAATACATTTGAGACAAAAATATAAAAATACTTGATTTTTTTATTTTTTATTAATATTTGATATAAAAATACCTTTTTCCATAATACATTTCATTTTATTTTATTTCTATAAATAATGAATAAATAGTTGTATTAAATTAGAAAATAATACCTTTTTCTTTAAAAATTAGGTTTTTTTTTACCCTAAGTTCAAAATACCCAAAAAATAATACTTTTTTATTTCTTTTCTCTTTTACATAAATAATATTTTTTCATACATTTACAAAACATTTTTTGTGCATCTTACATTTTTATTTAATTTTTGTACATTATTTAAATTGCAAATATTCAATTGATGTAATAATTTAGATTTAAATTCTTGTCAATATCCCCCATTTGAACATTTGTACCCCCCTTCCCATATTTGGTTTTGTAATAGCTTAGTAATTTTAATTTCGCACTTTATTGCTTTCTAATGATAACATGTTAGAATTAGGGTTTGTATGCGAAAAAACGATAAAAAAAATAGTTTGACCTAATACAAGATAAACAAGCATGAAAATGGACACACAAATCACACTGGCACCCCCTAGGGTATTCCACTTGTTGCCTTCAAATAAATGGGCCATATTGTATGTTGAACTTCTTTGGGCAAAGCAAACAATTTAAATGATCATAGTCCCTCGACAAAACTTTTCAAAACAAACAAAAACAAATGATCAAGTCCCTTAAAAAAATTGCCCAAAGACATTTAACGTCGTTACAATTATGGTCTAAACGATGACCCGCGCCTGTCCCTTTCACATCCTAACACAAGGTTGCCCACCAAATACAATGGTGGAGCAAACTTGTTAAAAGGGTTAAAGTATAGCAATAATCTTTTGAGAAATTTAGGAGTAGATAACCTCTTAGTTACTTGAATCAACTTGCAAAACAAAACACTTGCCTAATTTCAAAATCACACATCACTACACTTTCAAAACAACTTTCAAAAACAAATGAAAACTTTTTCAAAAGACATACATCTTTGTATACATCCCCACATGGATCATTACAAAGGTTGCCACCACATTGGCCTCTTTTCAAAACATTTTCAAACCCACACACTCAAGCACCATTTAAAACAATTGAAAACAAAAGGCAAGTGATCTAAGCAAGTAACTAAGAGCCCATGGATAACCATGGATAGAAAGGGTGCTAATACCTTCCCTTTCTATAATCTACTCCCCGAACCCAAGAAAACATCTCAAAAGGTTTTTGCTGTGCTTTTTAACCTTTCCTTAGGATAAAATAAAAAGTCGGTGGCGACTCTTGCTAACCGCAACATTTGCGAATACAAACGCAAACCTCAAATCAGTTCTCCCACCGTATCACATAGATTAATTAGGTTTATATTCTTGCAATCCCCATTTACCAATTGTACACCCCCTCCCCACAAATGTTGTAATAGCGTAGTAACTTTAAATTTCGCAATTTATCGCTTTTACATAATATGCTAGTAATTAGGGTTTATATAGCAAGAATAAAATCAATCAAATAGAAAACCTAATTCAGGAAAAAAAACAAGCATGAAAACAACACACTTGCACACAAGCACCCCTAGGGTAAAATCCACTTGGTCGCCTTGCAAAATGGCCATATTACGCATGTAAGGTATCTTAGTAAAAACAAACAAATACCAGATCATAGTCCCTCGATGACGCTATCTAAGTTTCCTTACAAATGATCTTAGTCCCTCAAAAAGAATGCTAAGATACCTTACAACATTTCTAACCATGGTTATACGATGACCCACGCCCGTCCCATTAACATCCAAAGATAGGTTTATTTACCAAATTAATGGTAAGACAACAATGTCAAAGGAAAAGAAAATAAACAAGAAAGACTTTTGAGTAGGTAAAATGCTCCTAATTACTTGCTCAATTTCAAACAAACATCCTTGCTATTTTCAAAACAAACACCTACACATTTCAAAACATCTTACAAAACTTGAAAACATTTTCAAAAGATCAACATCTTTGTATACATTCTTACGAACGAGAATCATTACAAAGATTGCCTAAACAGAGGCCTCTTTACAAAATACTTTTAAAAAACCACACTAAGCACAATTTCAAACAAATGCAAGTGATCTAGCAAGTAACTAAGAGCCCATGGAAAACCATGGATGAAAAGGGTTCTAATACCTTCCCTTTTCATAATCTACCCCCTGAACCCAAGAAACAATCTCAAAGTCGTTCATGTGCTTTTTCACCTTTCCTTTTTGGATAAAAGAAAAGTCGGTGGCGACTCTTGCTAACCGCATCATTTGCGATCAAACACAAAACCCTCAAGTCAGTTCTCCCACCGTATCACAGAACTGGCGACTCTGCTGGGGATAATTTTAAAATTAGGGTTACCTTAGGGATAGATCACATTTATTTGCTTCCATTGTTTGACTTATATGCTTTACATTGTGGTTCTTTGTTCGGGTTTGAATCCTCTACCCGGAATTGGGATACATTATAGGTAAGTAGAAATATGTTGTGGAAACTGTGCGGGATATACCGACATGGTCTAAGCAATAGCTACGTTAGTGCGACATATTTGTGGGTATCGGTAGCCTTTGAGTTAATCAAAGAGAATACGGGGCCGCTGAGTGATGTCATGAAGCACTAATGAACTCTTAGAACCTTCACTTGACCAACTTGGCCTTTAGGATGTACTGAGATGACCGACTTTGGTGCAGTCCGAAGTTGGTAGATACTTGATACTACACTCATTGAGGTTTGGTTTCTTGGGATATTTCAGTCGCCATTAAAGAGGTTTATGCTGAAACAATGACCAAGGAAACAAACCAGTGATATTGATCTCCTTAGAACCCGGTTACTATTACTAGGACAGGTTTGAGCCGACTAAACTTCAAGAGGATACTTACCTATAAAACTCCATGCAAGCCTAAACCTAAGGACTTGTTTGCTTTGTTTGTATATGCATACTTGTACATAACATCATAAACATCATAAACATCATATACATCCACTAACCATTTCAAGGATTTTTGGGATTCATCTTTGTTCTTGTTTTGTAGGATATGGATTCACTTCGTAGGAAAACTATTCAAGTCAATTTACCGAGAGACATGGTCGCCTACTCAACTTGGTCACCTCTAACACAGATGAGGATATGATGAAGGTGCTTTTTCAGTTCTTTGATCCTTTACACCATTGCTTCACATTTCCTGACTATCAACTTGTGCCCACTTTGGAAGAATTATCCCAACTCTTGAGGATTCCCATTCTCAATCAACTACCTTTCAATGGTACAGAAAGATACCCAAAGCCAGAAGAGATTTCTCAAGCTCTACACTTGCACTAATCTGATATCACAACTCATTGGGAAACAAGGAGTGGTGTCAAAGGTTTCTTAGCAAAGTTCATGTTTGAGAAAGCCCAAAGCTGTTGGAATTCCTTGGACTTGCAAGCCTTTGAGGAAATTGTGGATCTCCTCATCTATGGGATGGTTTTGTTTCCAAATCCTGACCAACTCATAGATGTCAACGCTGTCAAAATCTTCATATCCCGTAACCCGGTGCCTACATTGCTAGGAGATATCCTACACTCTTTTCACACTCGCACAATGAGGAAAAGAGGTGTCCTTATGTGTTGCACTCCTCTCTTGGCAAGGTGGTTTATTTCTCATCTTCCTCAATCTGTATTAAAGAATGAGAAAGGTTCAACATGGTCACAAAGGTTGATGACGCTCAAAAATTCATACATTCATTGGTGTTCCCGATCCAAAGAGAATGTTATCATTGTCGACCGTTATGGGGAATTCCCTAATGTCCCTTTACTTGGAATTAGGGGAGGTATCACCTACAACCCATGCTTAGCCTTGAGATAATTTGGTTATGCCTGAAGGGATGGCCCGCATGAGATGTTGATTCAAGGTTTGGTATTTGACTACGACAACGACGATCAAGGTCTTCGCGAGAGATTTATCCAAGCTTGGAGGATGTTGAATAAGGTGGATAGCAAGACTTTGGGGCATAAAAATTCCATCCCTCTCGAGCCTTACCTCAAATGGGTACGAACTCGTGCTCAAAGTCTTATGATGCCTTACCCCTTCATTCTCCCGGTAGATGTTCCATACATTATCCTACATCCTGATATGCCCACCTCTCTTGAAGACCTACAAAGAGATTAGATACAACTCAAGGGGGAGCGAGATACTTTCGAAGCTCAATTCTACGCAAGCGAGAAGAAGGTTTTGGAACTCACTAGGCTACTTCATGAGATGAAAACTCTCAATGCCTACATTGCACCAAAGAGGATGCGTACTACCTTTCTATCTTAGAGTTTCTTGTATTTGTCTTGCCCAAGAAGGCATTGATGTACTCGAGCTTTAATCTATTAATATAACATGTGTTTCCTTTTTGTCTAAAACAAATTTGAATCTTAAAATCCTTGAAAACATTTACATATGCATTTATCATTCATCATAACATAAGCAGGTCTTTTGCAACAAGTCTCCTCATCTCTCTACTGTTTATTTCAGTAAGATGGATCTCGAGCAAACAGTGAAGGACCTCCAAGAAGAAGTGAAAAACACAAGAAGGGGGGTTGAATTATAAAACTTGAAATCAAATGCAGACAACACGTTATTTTTATCCTGGTTCGTTTGATCTCAAACTACTCTAGTCCACCCGTCAAGGTGATTTCGCCTCTCTCCAACGAGGTCTTAATCCACTATATTCAACTGAATACACAACTTCTTTAACAATTGTTAAAGCCTTCTTGAGTCTAACCACAGACCGGTTTATCTCAAGGAATTTCTCTTATAGATAAATGAACAAAAGTGTGTTTGATGTTTTCTTACAAAACTATATATCACAACTGTGATAATACACAATATTAAGCTTAAGATGAAACTAGATTGCTAGAGCTATAGAGTAAGCGTGGTTGAAAGCTTTAGCAAAAATGAGAGCGTGCGTGAGGATGATTAGCTTTGGCGTGTATATGCGTGTAGAGTATTAGCCATTTCTTTTCTCACTGACTTGTTTAAGTAGCCTAGGAATAGATATGTTGCTGTCCATAAATCCATTTCAATGCTCATAACGTTCTTTCCTTTTTGAGAAGATATTTGTCTTGGAATAAAGCCGTTGGTAATTAATCTGTCTTGAATGCATAGTAATGTTGACACTTCAGAGTGTTCTGCTACTGATAATCAGAGTGTTCTTGGCTTTAGCTAATTCTGACGCTTTTGAGTGCTGATGACATGGTCAGGATCTTGATCAGAGTCCGAGTATGTTATGCGCAGATTTTGTTCATCAGGCTTTAGCGTATAGCACATGTTATTTGATCTTCTGATGCTGACATATCTTCTGATGCTGATGTTGATACTGATATTCTGATGCTGATTCCATCAGAGTTTCTATAAATACACAACATAATTTTAAGTAGCATATATGTCTTATAAATCTTACAATTTATTTAATCTTGTATTTTGTTATCATCAAAACTCTAACTGAGGGTTGTAGAATCAAACTATGTTCTAACAATCTCCCCCTTTTTGATGATGACAAAAACTGGATTTTTTCAATTAAAATAAAATGATAAAAGGTATCAGAGTTTAAGGATAGAGAGGAAACGGTATCAGAGATAATCAAGTAATGAATAAAAGGTATCAGAGATAAGAAGATAAGGAATAAAAAGTATCAGAGTAATGAAGAGAAAAACTCCCCCTGAGTTGATTACTTCCCTTTAATTCCATGAGACCTTGAGCATCAGAACTTTATTGAACTTTCTTTGAGCATCAGAACTTTATTTTATCAGAGTTCATCAGATTCTTGTACCTGTAAGCTTTTCAGGAGAAGGAAATTCAAATATATCAGAATGTTAGAATGTTTGAGACTTATGTCTCAGTAATCCATTATTGAAAAATATCATTCTTTCTCCCCCTTTTTGTCAGTTATCAAAAAGCACAAATAATCAGAGTTAAAATGATCAGAGCAAAAAGAGCGTTTATATAAAAACATAAGCAATGATCAAGTTCAGAACACGAGAAAATATTACAGACAAACATGTATAGAAAATAGGGAAAACATAATAAAATTTCTAAGAAGAAGGTGGAAGACGTGTGAACAGAGCTTCCAACATGCTCTTGATTTGATTGCTGGTTTCCTGTTGCTTAGATAGCATGTTTACTATAGAATCAATCTTGATATCCTGCTTATCCATCCTTTCATTCATCAGCATATCAGATCTTTTCAAATCCTCCAGAGTCTGCCTGTCAAGAGAGGAAGCTTGAGGATCTTCAGATACAGGCTACTTCTCAGAGCTTTCTGCAATAACTTCTTCTTGACCCAAGTCTTCAGCTGGATCAGTCTGTTCTTCTGCAGGTTGAACTTTGGATGCTGGACGCTTTTCAGACTAAGGCGCAATGTCCAGATGGAGAACTTCTTACTTAAGCAGCTTGCTCAGAACTGGACCTTCCATTTCCTTCAGCAGATTGCTGAAGTTCTGTTGAGCCTGTCCATAGCTCTGGTCTTGCAACTTAAAGGTTTTAGCGCATACCCATCTTCTGAATTGTGTCCAGAGGAGGTCTGATACAGCAGAATCAACCATTTCTAAACTTGCTTGTTTCAAAGAAGTGATCCACTTCTGTATATCTGTTTCAAAGTTCAATATGCTGGAACCAACATCTGGTTGTTTTGGTTTAGGGATAGCAGTTTTGTTGTTTATTGCAGCAAGGCGTTCAAAGACTGTTAGATCAATGACAGTCTTGTTGTGGTCATCTGAATTTTTCTTAGGTGAGGGAGTGGGAGAGTCAGAAATTACGATTGGACTTGATGGAGTATTTGGTGGAGTTATTTCTGGTGAAGAGGGAAGTTGAGGAATATTCACAGTGGTACCACAGGGCAATTGAATGGCCAAAGGTTGTGGTTCAGGGGATTCAGAGTGTTGAGCCTCAGAGGTTTGAGTCTCAGGTTGTGGAGATTGCTCATGTTGAGGAAAGGGTGGATTAATATCTGGTTGAGGAGATGAAGGTTGTGGGATTTCTGGTATTGGAGAGAGTGGAGTTTCTGGGTTTGGATTTGGATTTTCTGGTTCGGGAACGGAAGTGTGTTGGTCTATATCAGAAAGAACTTGTGCAAGTTCTGGTTCTGGTATGGTTGCAGTATTTGGATTTTGTGGTTGGGAGCGGGATCTTCTGAGGGTTAATGACTCAGAAGGGTCAAAGTCAATATCAAAATCATCGGAAGTTTGAGGTGTTGGGTTTTCAGATGGAGTTGGAAATGGAATAGATGTGGAAACAGTAGTTGAATCTAAAACAGTTACAGAAACAGGATTACCTCTTTTCTTTGGAGTCTGTTGAGATGATCCTTCTCCAGCAGCTTTTCTTTTCTTCGACTTCTTCAGAACAACCTCTGGTGCCTTCTGCTGAAGATCTTGAATATTCAGATTTGGTGCTGTACCATCAGCTTTACAAGCATCCAAATATCTCAGAATGATTTGAGGCTTAGAGTCAATCTCTGAGAACATAGGGAAGTCGTCCAGAGGGACTCTTCTGCTGGAGATTTCAGCAAAAGGAGTGATGTTGGGCTCCTTCTTAATGTTCTATATCAGCTTCATTTTCTTCAGATTTTTGGCATTCAGCTGCTTGCCAACAGAAGGTTCCAGAGTGCTGATTTCTTGTGCCTCTGTCAAATGTTTAATCAGCCTATTCTCTGTAAGAATATCTGATATCAGTCTTCCCAAGGGTATCCAATCCCTTTTTGTACGTTCCTCTTCCCTTGTTTCCTTGACACTTGTTCTGAGATGGTTGAACAGAAGATGAGCTAGATTTATCTTGACCTTCTGAGAGATGAAATAGAGCAGAAACTGCTGATCAATGTTTATGTAATTAGGAGAGCTGGTAGGCTTCCTGTGGTTGAAACAGCCCAGAATGATCTTGGCCCAAATTATGTGCTTGTCCTTCAAATCCCTTATCTTGCTGGAGGGAAGCCCCAGCGTGAAAATTTCCCTTGCAATTAGGGCAACATCTTGACACCTTTCTGCCATATCAATGCAGCGAATACCACCTCCATTGTACCCTATCAGTCTTGCAATCAGGTCTTCAGTAATCACAATCTTCTTCCCCATGATGTAGGATGTAACTTAATGATTTGAAGAAGAAGCGTGAATCAAAAATTCCTTTACTAGAATAGGAAATGTTGGACCCACCAGCCTGTCAAAGTACTTTTCCCAACCTTGAGCTTTAATCTCTTCAGATAAATCAAAACCATTTTCCTTGAGACTGTTGAAATCCACTATTATTTCTGACAGAACCTCAAGGTTCTTGATTGGAGTGAGAAGCATTCTGAGAGGTACTTCATATTGTTCAGATGAAGCATCTTTCTGGGAACCTGATGTTGGAATGCTGGAAGAAGCCATGTTCACACGAGGTTTTTTTTGAAAAAGATTGAGGGGTTTTCTTGAGAAATTAAGAACACAGAAAACAGAAATATTCAGAGAAAACGAAAGTGAAAGTAAAAAGTGTGAATGGTGTGAAGTGTTTAAATAGATTTCTAAAAAGTTTTTGAAAACATAAACGCTTAAGAGAGAGAAATAAATAATGATTATTAGCATTTAATGATAGCTGATTTTAGGGGATTCAGAAAGATATTTGGAACGGTTACCCATGACATGTGTCTCAATGCATCCAATCAGCGCTTTGCCTTTTCAGAAACGTGAACGCGTGTTCAGCCTCAGAAAACAGTTGATGACTGGATGACACTTGTTTGCTTGAGTGAACAGCACTTCTATCCTTGAACTGAAGCGCTCAGATCTTCATGGATAGATTCTGATACAATCTGCATTTCTAAGATTCTGAAAGAATATTGATCAGAAGTTCACAGAAAATAAACACAAATCTGAAGGTTAATATATAAAATTAAAACAATTTTATTCTGAACAGAGCTTCATGCTGAGATGTTTCAGAATGAAGTTGAACCTATCTTCAGAAAGTGGTTTTGTGAAAATATCATCCCATTGATGGTCTGTGTTAATAAATTTAAATTTTAAAATCCCTTTCTGAATATAGTCCCTAATAAAATGATGTTTTATTTCTATATGCTTAGCCCTAGAATGCAAAATTGGATTTTTACTTAAGCAAATAGCAGAAGTGTTGTCACAGAGGATAGGAATGTTACTCTCAAATATCTGGAAGTCCTCAAGTTGACTTTTCATCCAGAGCATTTGCGTGCTGCATCTAGCTGCTGTTATGTATTCAGCCTCTGCTGTTGATAGAGCAATTATGGATTGTCTTTTGCTGGACCATGAGATCAGATTTTCTCCCAAAAACTGGAAGCTTTCAGAAGTGCTTTTACGCTCTACTCTGTCTCCAGCAAAGTCAGCATCACAGTATCCTACTAAGCTGTAATCACTTGATTTTCTATAACACATACCCAGATTAGTAGTACCTTTCAGATACTTGAAAATTCGCTTAACAGCTGTTAAGTGAGATTCTCTAGGATCTGATTGGAATCTTGCACAAATGCATACACTGAATAAAATATCAGGCCTTGAAGCAGTCAGATAAAGAAGAGAACCAATCATACCTCTGTAGACCTTTTGTTCTACCTTTTTGCTTACCTCTTCTTTTTCCAGAATACACGTGGGATGCATTGGAATCTTTGACGGCTTACATTCTGAGAGATCAAATTTCTTCAGAAGTTCTCTGACATATTTGCTCTGATGAATGTAAGTTCCTTCTGGGGTTTGATTGATCTGAATGCCCAGAAAGAATTTCAGTTCCCCCATTAGGCTCATCTCAAATTCTGCCTGCATACACTTAGCAAACTTTCTTCCCAGAGAAGGTTTAGTAGATCCAAAAATGATATCATCAACATAAATCTGACATACTAAAATGTCATTCTTAACTGTCTTACAGAATAAGGTTGTGTCCACTTTCCCTCTAGTGAATTCCTTTTCTAACAGGAAGTTACTCAGTCTTTCATACCAAGCTCTGGGAGCTTGTTTCAGACCATACAGTGACTTCTTTAGTTTGAAAACATATTCTGGATTTTTTGAACTTTCAAAACTAGGGGGTTGGTGCACATATACCTCTTCTTCTATATAGCCATTTAAGAATGCACTCTTAACATCCATCTGATACAGAGTGATGCCTTTATTAACAGCAAAAGAAATTAAAAGTCTGATAGATTCTAACCTGGCGACTAGAGCAAAGGTTTCTGTATAGTCTATCCCTTCTTGCTGACTATAACCTTGTGCCATCAATCGTGCCTTGTTTCTGATGACTTCACCTTGTTCATTCAGTTTGTTTCTGAACACCCATTTTGTTCCAATGACGTTGAATCCTTTTGGTTTAGGAACTAGATCCCATACGTCATTCCTTGTGAATTGATTCAGCTCCTCTTGCATTGCTAGAATACAGTCATTGTCTAGAAGTGCTTCATCAATTGATGATGGTTCAATTAGAGAAACAAGTTCCATGAGGGATTCTTCAGAGTTTCTGAAGCTGGCTCTTGTTCTGATTGGATCTTCCTTTCTTCCTAAGATTGTTTCTTCTGGATGATCCATGCTGCTTCTGGATGGTCTTTTCTGAAGTTGATCAATAGAAGGTGCTGGATTGCTTGCAGTGCCTCTTTCTGATGTTGAGGGAGTGTCTCTGTTAAGAGCTTCTGATGACTTGTCTTCAGAACCTATGAATTCAACTTCCATACCTGCAAGTAATTCATTCTGCTTTGACTTTTGAGAGTCAAGCTTATCATCAAAACGAACACTGATTGATTCTTCCACAATCTGTGTTTCTGTATTGTATACTTTGTACCCTCTTGAGCGTTCAGAGTATCCTAACATAATACACTTTTGTGCTTTAGAGTCAAACTTGTTCAAATAATTTTTAGTATTCAAAATAAAACAAGTACATCCAAATGGATGAAAATAAGAAATGTTGGGCTTTTTGTTCTTCCACAATTCATATGGAGTCTTTTCTAGAATAGGTCTTAGGGAGATTCTATTCTGAATGTAGCACGCTGTGTTTATTGCCTCTGCCCAGAAGATCTTAGCAACGTTAGTCTCGTTGATCATGGTTCTGGCCATTTCTTGCAATGTTATGTTCTTTCGTTCTACAACTCCATTTTGCTGGGGAGTTCTAAGACAAGAGAAATCATGCAGAATGCCTTTGTCATTAAAAAATGATTCAAAATCTTTGTTTTCAAACTCTCCACCATGATCACTTCTAACTTTGACGATTCTAAGATCCTTTTCATTCTGAACTTGGTTGCAGAAGGTGACAAACACAGAGTGTGACTCGTCCTTGTGTCTTAATAACTTTACTCATGTTTATCTGCTATAGTCATCTACGGTTACTAACCCATACTTCTTGCCACTGACTGAAGCAGTTTTAACTGGTCCAAATAAGTTAATGTGCAGAAGTTCTAATGGCTTAGAGGTGGAAACAACGTTTTTAGATTTGAAAGCTGGTTTTGCAAACTTGCCTTTCTGACATGCTTCACACAGAGCATCTGAATTGAACTTCAGGTTAGGAAGTCCTCTGACCAGATTGAGTTTGTTAATCTGAGATATTCTTCTCATACTAACATGCCCCAATCTTCTGTGCCAGATCCATTGCTCGTTGTTAACAGACAGAAGACATTTTACATTCTGACTTTTCAGTTCAGAAAGTTTTATTTTATAAATGTTGTTTATCCTCTTTCCATTAAATAGGATAGTCCCATCTTTCTGACTAACAGCATTGCATGAATTTTGATTAAAGATTATATCATAACCGTTATCACTTAATTGACTTATGGATAACAGATTATACATTAATCCATCTACTAATAAAACATTACTTATAGAGGGAATATTTCTATTACCTACTGTTCCAGAGCCAATGATCTTTCCCCTCTGATTTCCTCTAAAGCCTACGTGGCCTCCAGGCTTAAGTTCCAGGCTTTGGAACATATGCTTTCTTCCCGTCATGTGTCATGAGCAGCCAGAGTCCAGGTACCATGACTGGTGTTTCTGCTTTGCTGCTAAAGATATCTACAACATGTATTATTTTATCCTTAGGTACCCATATTTTCTTGGGTCCTGATTTGTTAGTTTTACCAAAACTCTGGTTGAATTTTGGTTTGACAGAATAGTTACTACTAGTATATTTGATGTCGTGTGTGTGCCCATATACAAAGTGTGCATTAAGTGGAGTTTGTTTTATAACTAAATCCATGGCCTTCTTTGGTGTAGGTACCTTACCTTGGTATCCTATTCCTTTTCTGTCATTTCTGCTAACTCCATAGATCATTGAAGCCATTTTGCTTCTATCTATGTTTTTAGCTAGAAACTTCTGAAAGTTGTGATCATACTCCTTGATGATCTCATCAGCACTACTGGGAGTTTCAGGAATTGTTTCCTTCTGAGATTTTTGCAATAGATTTTCTAATTTTGAAACTTTATTTTTCAACTCATAATTCTCCAATTTGAGACTCTCAGTTTTATCAGAGTCAGAAGCAAGATTCCTTTTCAGGTTTCTAAATTTGACTCTGATCTGCTGATATCTTTCCAGAATTTCATTAAGGCTTTCAGCTAGTTCAGCCTTAGTAAAGTTAATAGCAAAGTAAGGGAATACCTCTTATGTGTCTGATTCAGAGTCTGATTCAGAAGCTTCACTGTCTTCTGTTATGTTTGCCATGGGAGCTATGTTTGCTCTCTCATCATCTGATTCTGAGTCAGCTTCAGATGTGTCAGAGTCATCCCATGTAGCCATGAGACTTTTCTTCTTTTCCTTGCCAAACTTATTTTTGGGCTTTTCCCTCTGAAGCTTTGGGCAATCACTCTTGTAGTGTCCTTGCTCGTTACATTCATAGCAGATGATGTCTTTGTTGTTTGGCTTTCTACTTCCTGAAGAGCCTTCAGATCTTCTGTGTCCAGAGGAGGATTCTGACCTTCTGTATCTGGAGGAAGATTCATTCTGATTTTCTAATCTTCTGGGATTCTTGAACTTTCTTTGCCTCTGCTTCCATAGTTGGTTCACCCTTCTGGAGAGGAGAGATAGTTCATCTTCTTCTGATGAGGACCCATCAGAGGTTTCTTCAACAGCCTGCAAAACTTTGGAATCAGACTTTCTATTAGATTTTAAAGCTAATGGCTTACCTTGCTTTTGAGGTTCATCTGCTTCTAGCTCTATCTCGTGACTTCTGAGGGAGCTGACAAGTTCCTCCAGAGAGATTTTGTTGAGATCCTTAGCTAGCTTCAGCGCTGTGACCATTGGCCTCCACTGTTTTGGCAAGCTTCTAATGATCTTCTTAACATGATCAACAGTAGAATACCCGTTGTCCAGAACTTTGAGACCAGCAACCAGAATTTGAAATCTTGAGAACATCGTTTCAATTGATTCACTTTCTTCTATCTTGAATGCCTCGTACTTCTGAATGAGCGCAAGAGCTTTGGTTTCTTTGACTTGAATGTTGCCTTCATGCGTCATTCTCAGAGAGTCAAACATATTCTTTGCAGTATCTTTGTTTGATATATTTTCATATTCAGAGTAAGAGATGGCGCTGAGAAGAATTGTTCTGGCCTTGTGATGATTTCTGAAATCACGCTTTTGCTGATCAGACATTGCTTTCCTGTCAATCTTCTGACCACTTGCATCCACTGGGTGCGTGTATCCATCAGTCACCATGTCCCACAGATCAGCATCATGGGCCAGAAAGAAGCTTTCAATTCTGTCTTTCCAGAAATCAAAGTTCTCTTCATCAAAGACTGGAGGTTTGCCACTTAATCTGTCTCTTTCTTCATTGTTGTCATTGCTGATGTTTTGATGTGGTCCTGCCATTGTGTTTTTCTAACGCTGGATCTTGTACTGACATGGTTAAGTGTTATAAGCTCAGAACCAGGCGCTCTGATGCAATTGAAGAAGTGAAAAACACAAGAAGGGGGTTGAATTGTAAAACTTGAAATCAAATACAGACAACACATTATTTTTATCCTGGTTCGTTTGATCTCAAACTACTCCAGTCCACCCGTCAAGGTGATTTTGTCTCTCTCCAACGAGGTCTTAATCCACTATATTCAACTGAATACACAACTGCTTTAACAACTGTTAAAGCCTTCTTGAGTCTAACCACAGACCGGTTTATCTCAAGGAATTTCTCTTATAGATAAATGAACAAAAGTGTGTTTGATGTTTTCTTACAAAACTATATATCACAACTGTGATAATACACAATATTAAGCTTAAGATGAAACTAGATTGCTAGAGCTATAGAGTAAGCGTGGTTGAAAGCTTTAGCAAAAATGAGAGCGTGCGTGAGGATGATTAGCTTTGGCGTGTATATGCGTGTAGAGTATTAGCCATTTCTTTTCTCACTGACTTGTTTAAGTAGCCTAGGAATGGATACGTTGCTGTCCATAAATCCATTTCAATGCTCATAACGTTCTTTCCTTTTCGAGAAGATCTTTGTCTTGGAATAAAGCCGTTGGTAATTAATATGTCTTGAATGCATAGTAATGTTGACACTTCAGAGTGTTCTGCTACTGATAATCAGAGTGTTCTTGGCTTTAGCTAATTCTGACGCTTCTGAGTGCTGATGACATGGTCAGGATCTTGATCAGAGTCAGAGTATGTTATGCGCAGATTTTGTTCATCAGGCTTCAGCGTATAGCACATGTTATTTGATCTTCTGATGCTGACATATCTTCTGATGCTGATGTTGATACTGATATTATGATGCTCATTCCATCAGAGTTTCTGTAAATACACAACATAATTTTAAGTAGCATATATGTCTTATAAATCTTACAATTTATTTAATCTTGTATTTTGTTATCATCAAAACTCTAACTGAGGGTTGTAGAATCAAACTATGTTCTAACACTCCAAGCTCAGAATACACAGTTTCAAAAGTTTCTCTTGACCCTAGCCAAGGGACAAGAAGAGTTGAAGACTTTGCTAGATGAGGAGAAGAAAAAGAAGACAAAGAAGGTAACCAGAGTACTAAACATGGGAAGAAGATTTCATGGGCAGACAAGAAGGACCTTAGACTTTGCAACAACATCGATGAAAGAGACAACCAAGATGGGAAAGGCAAGGAAACAATTGTCCCGTCAGAATTAGAAGAGGAAGAGGAAGAAGAAGACTATTTTGAAGAACAATACCCTCCAACTGATGACAAGTATAAACATCTCGAAGAGCGGTTGAGTGCGATGGAAATCCAAAAAGTTCTTGGCTTGGACTTTGAGGAATTGAGGTTAGTGTCAGGGATTGTCATTCCTCCGAAATTTAAAGCACTTGTGTTCGCTAAGTATGATGGAGTCTCATGCCCTAAAATGCATCTCAGGTCATATGTAAGGAAAATCCAGCCTCATACCGCTGACAAAGACTTATGGGTACACTTCTTCCAGGACAGCCTGTCTGGAACTCAACTTGATTGGTTTTACCAGTTAGAAAGAGCCAATGTTTATAACTGGGAAGACCTTGCTGCAGCCTTCTACAAACAATATCAATACAATGATGATCTTGCACCTACCCGTACTCAACTCCAGAGTATGGCCATGGTTTCCAATGAAGGTTTCAAGGACTATGCGCAAAAATGGAGAGACTTGGCTGGAAGAGTTCAACCCCCTCTATCTGAGAGATAATTGGTAGACATGTTCTTGGGAACCTTGTCTGGTCCCTTTTTCAATCATTTAATCGGAAGTTCATCTGCAGGTTTTACTGAACTAATATTGACCGGAGAAAGGGTGGAAGCCAGTATAAATAGTGGAAAGATTCAAAAAGATACATCATCTTCCGCAGTTGTAAGGAAGCCATTTATCTGAAAGAAAGAAGTGGTTGTTGTTTATCCTTAAAGAAATCAAGATAGGGCCGAACGCCGACCAATGGTGGGGGCTGTTATGATTCATAAGCCTGCGCCTGATTAGCAAAGAAACAACCAACCAAGGATGGAAAGACCAAACAGACAATTCACCAGAATTAATATGACCCCATCTCAGGTATTACTGCATCTACTAAGATCTAATTTGGTGACCTTGAAAGAAGCTCCGAAAAACCCCAACACAACATCTCCTCACTATCATCCCAATGCCCGTTGTGCATACCACTCTGAAAGTCCCTGCCACGACACTAATAACTGTTGGGCTCTAAAGAACAAGATACAAGATCTCATTGAAGCAAAAGAGATTGAATTTGATATGCCCGAAAAGCCAAATGTCATTTTTACCCCTATGCCCAAACATGACCATAATACTAATGTCATTGAAGAAGGATTGTTTACTACTTCAGTTGATGAACTTATGACCCCACTTCTGACTATTATAATGAACTTCTTTAATGTCGGTGTGTTCCCGGGCTGTGGTGAAGTTTGCCATTTATGTTTGTCCTCACCAACCAGATGTCCTTTGTTGAAAGAAGGCGTTCAGTGCCTAATAGATAACAAAGAAATTTTGTTCGAAAAGACTTTTGTTCCACCTATTCCTTTTGAAGATGTTTCTATCATTACCATTTCCGCCAATTCTTCCAGGGTCTCCACCAAAAGACCCGTTAGAATTACATCAGTTCCAAAAGCAACTCCTTTAATAATTACAATGCCTGGACCAGTCCCATATTCGTCAGATAAGACCGTACCATGGAATTATGGAGGGGATGTCTACTACCATGGTATCAAGCAGGATTGGCCAGCCTCCGAAGATTCAAGTTCTGAGAAAGTGGATTCTAACGTCAGTAATATTGCAGGGACTAGTAAGATTACCCGAAGTGGTAGGATCTTCTCTCCAGAAATTGCTCCCCAAAAAGGCTGTTTCTGGACCCATAATCATTCCGGTTGTTGTTGCCCCTCTGAAGGTTATTCCCGGTCCTATAATCATCTCCACCAATACTCCAACTGACAAAGCCGTTACAACACCTGTTATCATTCCTACTGACACTCCTGCTGCCGAGTTAACCGAGACTCGAGGTGAAATTATTCTGATTGAGCCTGTCTGGGCGAAGGATCAGTCGTTGGCTATCCCCGAGACCTCCCAGAAAGAGATGGAGGAAATTCTGAAGATTATAAAGAGAAGTGACTACGATGTAGTTGAACAACTGGGGCAAATACCCTCTAAAATGTCCATGCTGGCATTACTACTATGTTCTAAGGCGCATGCAAAAGCCTTGGTAAAATTCCTGAAAACTGCGCATGTACCCGAAGAGACATTTGTCGATCAATTTCAAAACTGCGTAGCCAGCTTGACTGCAGATAATGGTCTAGGTTTTTTGGATGATGATTTAACACCGAGAGAAAGGAAGCATAATGAGGCATTGCATGTCTCAGTTGAATGTAGGGGCAAAACCTTGGCCCATGTTTTGGTGGACACTGGCTCACCTCTGAATGTATTGCCTAAAAAATCTCTTGATAGGCTTGACTGTAAGGGGTTGACATTGAATCCAAGTAACATAGTAGTAAGGGCTTTTGACAGCTCGAAAAGGATGGTACATGGGGAGGTAGACATTCCCATAAAAGTTGGAACACAAACATTGAATTCAAATTTTTACGTAATGGATATCCTTCCCTCATATTCTTGCTTGCTAGGCCGACCATGGATTCACAATGCTGGCGTTGTCACTTCTACGTTCCACCAAATGCTGAAATATCTAATTCATGGGAAGATTATCATCGTTTGTGGAGAAGAAGAGTATATGATCATCCATCTCAATTCCTTCAGATATGTGGAATTAGATGGTGAAATTATTGAAACTCCATTTCAACACTTTGAAGAGGTCCCACAAGATGTGGCAGTAACCAAGGCTGTTCCCAAGATTACAAGGCCTCCACTCCGGATGTCATCTCTAAAGGATGCCAAAGCAGTGGTAGAGGAAGGTGGGTGCACTATCTGGGGACAACTCCCCGATATCCCATATAAGTCTGACAAGTTTGGCCTGGGTTTCACTGCAAGTGCTCAGAAGGTTGTACGCCACGCTCGCGCCGGAGGACCACCCCTAAAGATCAGCAACTGCGAGGTCAACACCGTAGAAGGAGATAAAGATAGCTGTGACTTGGAGGATTGGATATTCCCGACTGTCAGTGGAGGGCTCAACAACTTGGAGGCTAGAGATTTTGTCCCTATCACTTTTATCCCACAGTAATTTGTCTTTACATTTTGTTGGATCTGTAATATTAAAAAAATTCGCACTCTTAAAACCTTGTGTCTTACCCGAGGCACAATGGTCCATTTGTAAGGGTTATCATCTCATTTTCATATGACATCAATGAATCATGGACGTTTTCGCATACAAACTTTTATGCTCATTGTTTTTCTTTTTACATTTTCATTTCTTTCAAAGATAGTTATACCCTTACACACACTCACACTCACAATGTAGGTATACATCCATTCGGGATCCCGTGGCTAACGATTCTGCTATGACCTTTTGTAACTCTGAAAATCTAATCTACCAAGCCGAAGACAAAGGTGAGGAAGATTGTGAAGTACCAGGGGAGCTTTCCAGACTACTACAACAAGAAGAGAGAACCATTCAGCCTCACGAGTAACCCGTAGATACAATTAACCTATGTACCAAAGAAGACAAAAAAGAGGTCAAGGTGGGTGCCAACCTGGAACCCAGCATCAAGGAACGTCTGATTCGGTTGTTACACGATTATGTTAAAGTCTTTTCCTGGTCGTATGAAGACATGCCAGGACTTGATGCAGATATTGTGGTACATCGTCTGCCTACAAGAGAGGATTGTCCGCCAGTAAAACAAAAGGTTCGCCGCATGAGGCCGGATATGTCAGAAAAGATTAAAGCATAAGTCATGAAGCAATTCAACACTGGATTCTTGGTTGTCACCTCTTATCCCCAATGGGTTGCCAATGTTGTTCCAGTGCCCAAAAAGGACGGCAAGGTGCGAATGTGTGTGGAATACAGAGATTTGAATAGGGAAAGCCCTAAGGATGATTTTCCACTCCCCCACATTGATATTCTAGTTGACAATACGGCACAAAACAAAGTGTTTTCCTTCATGGACAAATTCTCAGGTTACAACCAAATCAAAATGGCACCTGAGGACATGGAGAAAACAACATTTGTCACACAGTGGGGCACATTCTGCTATAAGGTGATGCCATTCCAACTGAAGAATGCTGGGGCAACCTATCAGCGTGCCATGGTAGCTGGATTTCACGACATGATACATCACGAAATAGAGGTCTATGTGGACGACATGATAGCCAGATCTCAAACAGAAGAAGAGCATCTTGATCACTTACAAAAACTGTTTGAGAGACTGAAGAAGTACAAGCTGAGGTTGAATCCAAACAAATGCACATTTGGGGTACGGTCTGGTGAAATCCTAGGCTTTGTCGCCAGCAACAAAGGTATCGAGGTCGATCCTGCCAAAGTCAAATCAATACCAGAGATGCATGCTCCTTGTACTGAGAAGGAAGTCAGAGGGTTCTTTGGAAATTTGAACTACATTTCCAGATTCATCTCTCACCTGACAGCTACTTGTTAACCAATCTTCAAAATGTTGAAGAAAGATCAGGTAGTCAAATGGAATGACGAGTGCCAAGTTGCTTTTGACAAAATCAAAGAATATTTACAAGAGCCTCCTGTGTTAATGCCACCAGTCGAGGGAAGACCATTGATCATGTATCTGACTGTTTTAGAAAACTCAATGGGGTGTGTATTGGGGCAGCAAGACGAGTCTGGCCGAAAAGAGCATGCTATTTATTACCTGAGCAAAAAGTTTATCGACAGTGAAACCAGATATTCACTGCTCGAGAAAACTTGTTACGCTCTGGCATGGGCTGCTCGCCGACTAAGACAGTATATGCTGACTCATACTACTTTGTTAATATCTAAAATGGATCTGATAAAATACATCTTCGAGAAACCGGCTCTCTCTGGGAGAATAGCGAGATGGCAGATGATCCTGACTGAATATGACATACAGTATACTACCCAGAAAGTTATAAAGGGCAGTGTACTAGCTGATCACCTTGCTCACCAAGCTGTAGAAGACTACCAATCCATGAAGTTCGAATTTCCAGATGAAGACATCATGACGGTAAATAACTGTGAAAAATTCAGGCCATATGACAGACCTGAACAAGGATCCCGATGGACCCTGTTCTTTGATGGGGCATCCAATGCACTTGGGAATGGTATCGGTGTTGTACTCATATCTCCTGGAGGATATCATACTCCCTTTACCGCAAGAATGTGCTTCAATTGTACAAACAACATGGCGGAATACGAAGTGTGCATCTTTGGTCTCAGAGCTTCCATAGACTTAGGGATCAAATCTTTTAGTGTATTCGGAGATTCAGCTTTGGTTAACAGTCAGACCAAAGGGGAATGGGACACCAAACACCCTAACCTTATCCCTTATAAAGAACATGTTTTGATATTTCTGCCACATTTTGAGAAGATTACCTTCGAGCATTTCCCGCGAGAAGAAAATCAGCTAGCAGACGCTCTAGACATAATGTCATCTATGTTTAAACTTAATTGGGATAACAAGGCTCCCCAGATCACCATTCAACGAATGGAGGAACCAGCACACTGTCACGAGATTAATACTGAAGAAGTAGTGGACCAGCCTTGGTTTTACGAAGTCAAGAAGTATCTTGAGGCTCAAGAATATCCAGAAGGAGCTTCAATCAATGATAAGAAGTTCTTAAGGAGATTCTCTGCTAAATTTTTCCTTAGTAATGGCATTATTTACAAACGCAACCATGACTTTGTGTTACTTCGATGCGTAGACAAGGTTGAAGCAGAAAGGATCATGACTGAGTTACATGAAGGCACTTTTGGCACCCATTCCAGTGGGCATACGATGGCAAATAAAATCCTACAGGCAGGCTATTACTGGTCTACCATGGAAGAAGATTGCTATCAACACTCTCGAACTTTCCATAAGTGTCAGATTTATGCTGACAAGGTGCACGTACCTCCGGTTCCTCTGAATGTCTTGACGGCTCCTTGGCCTTTTGCTATGTGGGGGATTGATATGATTAGGGAAATTAAGTCGACGACCTCCAATGGACACCACTTCATCTTAGTGGCCATTTATTATTTTACAAAGTGGGAGGAGGAAGCTTCCTTCGCTTCCGTTACATAGAATGTTGTTGCCCGTTTCATCAAGTAAAATCTCATTTGCCGGTACGGTATCCCGGAAAGGATCATCACTGAAAATGGTACAAATCTCAACAACACTATGATCACCTCCTTATGCGAGCAATTCAAGATACAACATCACAATTCTTCCCCTTACCGGCCAAAGATGAATGGTGTTGTCGAAGCTGCAAATAAAAACATTAAAAAGATCATACAGAAAATGACAGTCACATACAAAGACTGGCATGAGATGTTACCATTCGCTCTCCACGGGTATCGTACCACAACTCGCACATCAATCGGGGAAACACCCTATTCTCTGGTTTACAGCATGGAAGTCATCTTGCCTATTGAGGTTCAGATCCCCTCTCTAAGAATTATGAAGGATGTAGGGCTGAACGAAAACGATTGGATCCAGACTGGACTTGATCAGTTGAACTTGGTTGATGAGAAGAGACTTATTGTTGTTTTCCATGGTCAAATGTATCAAAAACGGATGATCAAGGCTTTCAATAAGAAGGTCAGGCGCCAAGTGTATCAAGTTGGAGATCTGGTGATCAAACGCATCATACTGCCACAAAGTGATCCCAGGGGCAAATGGACTCCTACCTATGAAGGACCATTTATAATCAAAAATATTTTCTCTTGTGGGGCAATGATCTTAACCACCATGGATGATGACGACCTGCCGCATCCTGCAAACGCGGACATAGTCAAAAGATACTACGCATAAGAGACCCGCTAGGTTGACATACCTAGGCAAAACAAGGGCATTCCGGGGAACCAAAAAGGTTCGGGAAAAAATTAGGGATAAAACAAAAAAATATGTACACCCTGCAAGTTGAAAACCCGAAAGGGCGACTTGGGCAAAAAAGGGTTTCCCGGTGGACTGAAAACCCGAAAGGGCGGTCCAGGAAAAAGTTAGGGAATTAAAGCGTATGACTATGTCCCATTGGACCACCTTACGGACAACCTTTGGCTTCAACTGACAAACTCAGAGGTTCTGATCAATTCAATCATCTTTAGACGAGGCAACAAATAGACAAGATGCTCAAAGATACATGGGTTATAGCAAAATGGGAACCCCATGGGATTTTTACACATAGCTATCTTTTCTTTGTATCAAAATTTTCATTTTTTTACGACGGCATTCTCTTACTAGAATGTTCGTATCATTGTACAAAAATACTTACTCAAAGCCAATACAAAGATATTCCTTTGAAAGTGCAAAACTATCTGTTTTTTCTTTACTCTTGTGTTTTGTTTACAAAAACGTCCAATGATTCATTGTTGAACATATGCATTTGAACATAATTATTGTTTACAAAATAAACAAAATAAAAGACAATTACTAATGGCTTTAAGAGGTAGGGAGATCTCTCTAAGCTATTTCCATAAATTCCCCGCAGTTTGCAGTTTAATTCCCAGCGGAACGATTTTTCAATTATCAATCCCCGGTAGAAGTCGTTCATTTTCTCAGGATTTAACAACAGGATTTTACAAGCGGTACATGGCATCTCCCTCACAATAGATTTTATTTCTCTAAGAAGAAATTCATCAACACTTAGACTTCACAACATGAAGACTTATATCTTTAGCAGCAGTCAGGGGTTTATTTTCCCCAACCCAACAGCAGTGCAGCAAACTAGCTCACATGTGCATACATTGCATCCATATATCATAAACATTGATAACACGAATGCATTATACTATGAATTTCATAGCACATACACATTGCATTTTAGCTAACATTTATCCTTTTCAGGATAACGTTAACAACTACCATTAACAATATTCAAAGTTTTCAGATACAATTCGGATACACTCCAGATACAGACGCCATTCTGATACTCATTCAGATTCAACTTTCAGATACATTTCAGATACGCTCCAGATACGGACGCCATTCTGATACTCATCCAAATCTCAACTCTCAGATATAGTTCAGATACGCTCCAGACACGGATGCCATCCTAATACTCATTCAGATTCAACCTTTCAGATACAGTTCAGATACGCTCCAGACACGGATGTCATCCTGATATTCATTCAGATTCAATTTTCAGATACAGTTCGGATACGCTCCAGTCACGGATGCCATTCTGACACTCGTTCAAAACTAGCTTTGAAAAACAGTTCAGATACGCTCCACACACGGATGCCATTCTAATGATCATTCAAAATTAGCTCTCAGATACAGTTCAGATACACTCCAGACACGGACGCCATTCTGATACTCATTCTTACAGCTTACAAATTACAAAACCAACAATCACTCTCTGATGGCATCTTTTAAGCCCATCTCCTACAACTTTCTATCACTTCTCCAAATGGCATCTTTAAGCCCATTCCCTCAACCATTACATCACCGAGGGCAAACTTTTGGGCACTCTAGTGTCCAATCATCTTCCACCTTCGAGTCACGATTGGCGAAACACGCCAATCTAACTCTTCAGGCTTAAGAAGATTTAACAGGGGAAGCTGTTGTACCCCAAAGTTTTCCCTCTCACTTAGCATGAATTTTCTCACAAGATCTCCTTGGGCTCTAGACTGCACTAGGGTCTGATCAGCTCAAGACATCTCCTTATGCACTAATGACCAAAATTAGGGTTTGAGTTTGCACAAGTATTTTTGAACTATAAATGCTTCATATGAATTTCATGGATCATTATGGACCCCCAAGATTACTCATGTCAAGTTTCAAGCCTTGGATCACACTTTTGATCAGTCAATTGAACAGTTGACCTAAAAATCAGCTATATTGGGCAAAAATTCAACAATGGCTAATTTACAGTCAAAATTCATAATTTTTTATCCACATCAACATTTTAGACTCATATGTCTCATTTTATCAAGTTTGGACCATAATTCCTCAAGAAATTTGACCAAATCTCCAAAAGGGCAAAATGGTCAAAATTAGGGTTTTGATTGGGAAAGGGCAATTTCTGATTTTTGACCTAGAAAATGGTCAATTGGTTTAAGGCATGAACTCAAGAGTCCAATTGCATAATTTTTACCTAATGACATGATTCAAAACATTACAAATCCATTGGACTGACAGATGAATTTTGCAGTCAAATGATCAAAGGTCAACTATATACTGAAAAGTCAAACTTTGACTTTTTGGTCAAATTCAAGTGCCAAAGATCACAATTCATCAAAACATGTCAAAATAGGAAACTTATTCATCAATAAATCAAGAAATCAAGATTTCATTTTGAAAATTCAAAATTTCTAAACTTAGAAATTTTTTCTAAGTGTAGAAAATTTCTTTTTTTTTTCATAACTTTGAGCAATTTTTTCATTATGATACAAGATGATTCAAAGGAAACTTCTAACATGAAAGTTGTAGATCTCCATGAAATCTACAACTTTTATTCATACAACTTCTATTAAAAGTTCTTGGATCTCATGTTATAATTTTATGAATACATGCTCATGAACCGAAAAAGACTTAATGAAATTTTTGCCCTAGTTAGGCAGATTTTTTACCTAACTTCATGGCAATTTTTCACATAGCTCCAAGGATAATATTAAAAAAAAATTGAAATATGAGTTGAATAGAACATTTCAAGATTTCTAAAATGTCCAATAACTCCTTGAGATTATTCTTGAGCAAGGAGAATCGAAGGCAAGAAGTTAGGGTTTTCAAACTTGAATTACAAGCCATTTTGTGAAGAAGACTTGATCCAATCTTCAAGCATGCTGTACAAATATTGCTTTGCAGGTTTCAAACTTGCTAATCACTCAATAATTTAATGTTTACACAACTGATAGAGCCATTGTCCAAGCATTTGAGCCATTATCCAAGTTGTATTTCCATTTTGTGAAGAAAGTCACCACTTCCATTTTGGAAAAGTGACTTTAATCACAATGTCAATTCTTCTTGAGCTCATACATTGTTGTTTCTGACTCCAAAACATTTAAAATCATGAAGCAACATATCTACAGCCTGCTAACCACCCTAAAAATCCTTATACTTCACATTGAAACCATGTTTGTCAACTTTGCTTCAAAATCAAGTAACCAATCCATAACATGTGATTTCAATTTCTGAGTTGTTTCAAGCCTCAAAACCTCTTGCCTATAAGTACATACACTATTTTCAAGCTAACAGACGAGCTTGAAGCATCCTAAAACTTTCCAAAACACCATTGCTGCACAAAACTGCCCAACTTGACAGTTTTGAGCAAAAACTCCTAATCTTCATTTCCACTCGTGCGTTTTGAAAACCAATCATTCAAACACCTTATATACATCATACCAAAGTAATCCAGGCCTCTGTTTCAAGATTGTAAATCCTCCATTAATATCCACCATTTTCAAAAACAAGCTTGCAGGTTGACTTGAGTAGAGAGATTCAGGGACTTTCAAGGCAAAGTAGGAGTTGGGATACACTCAAGGAAGTCCAGGAAAGCTAAACAGATCCTCAGGCCATCTCAAAAGTTGCTCAAACTCCATTCACGACTCCAGCTGCAAGAGGTAAGTTTTAAAACTTCCATCTCTTCATACAGGCATCATTGGTTTCTGATTTGAGAAGATAAAATGTAGAAATCATTGTTCTAAAACTGACCATGTTCATAATTCTCATTTATATTGACTGTGTATAGAGAATTTTGGATTTGAAATTTCTGAGAAAATTAGGTTTCAATTTAGGGCCAGCAAAATTAATCTTCATCTTTGACTTTTAGTTTACATAAGTTATATGGTTAGATTCGTGAGGAAAAATAGCACAACTTTCATGTTTTCATTTTTCATTTTTGTTGAGAAATGAATGAGATACAGGTGGTCCGGCTAGCTGAAGGTTGAAGACGAAATACAGGCCATGGAAACATTTTACCTTATGTATTTATTTTTCATTTAAGTTAACTGATGTACAGCCACCCCAGTGGTAAGACAGCGCGCGTTATTGATAGAGGTCGTGGGTTCGAACCTCAGCGCTGCCTTTTGCAAATGTTTTTACATTTTCTATCTTTTTTGGTTCCTTCCAGCGCATGGGCCTCCCCCATCCTGGGCCTGACTTTTTTCTAACCTCCCCCCTGCTTCATATTTGCACCCTGGCCCATTTGTATTTATTTATTTGTTTATTTATTTGTTTATTTATTTCATTTTTATTTTTCTTAAATATTTCTTTTCTAAAATACTAAAAATCATAAAAAAATACAAAAAAATGATATATTTTATATTTTGACTTATTTTATTTTATTTTCCCATGAACAAAAATATTTTATTTACTATACTTTATTTATTTTTCTTATAAACTTAATTAATGTTATATTATTTATTTTTCTTCACACCATTTAAAAATATATTATTTAAATACCAAAAAAGACTAAAAACATTTTTAAAGCTATAAATATTTTCAAGATAAAAATGCCAAAAATATTTTCCTTAAAAATTATTTTCTTTTGATTAATTAATAGAATTAGGGTTTTCTTTTAAAAAATCTTTTTTCTTAATAAGTTCAAATTTAATCAATTATTTTCTTTATTTAAATTAGTTTAAGACCCAAAATCTTTCTTTATGAAAATCAAACAAAATTCTTTTCTTTACATTTTTTATCCTTATACATTTATCCATCATTATACTTTGCATTTATGTAATTCTTGTACAAATTCAATTTGGTTGTAATAGATTAATTAGGTTTATATTCTTGCAATCCCCATTTACCAATTGTACACCCCCTCCTCACAAATGTTGGAATAGCGTAGTAACTTTAAATTTCGCAATTTATCGCTTTTACATAATATGCTAGTAATTAGGGTTTGTATGGAAAGAATAAAATCAATCAAATAGATAACCCTAATTCAAGACAAAAACAAGCATGAAAACAACACACTTTCACACAAGCACTCTAGGGTAAAATCCACTTGGTTGCCTTACAAAATGGCCATATTACGCATGTAAGGTATCTTAGCAAAAACAAACAAATACAAGGTCATAGTCCCTCGATGACGCTATCTAAGTTGCCTTACAAATGATCTTAGTCCCTAAAAAAGAATGTTAAGATACCTTGCAACATTTCTAATCATGGTTATACGATGACCCACGTCCGTCCCGTTAACATCCAAAGATAGGTTTGTTTACCAAATCAATGGTAAGACAACAATGTCAAAGGAAAAGAAAATAAACAAGAATGACTTTTGAGTAGGTAGAATGCTCCCAATTACTTGCTCAATTTCAAACAAACATCCTTGCTATTTTCAAAACAAACACCTACACATTTCAAAACATCTTACAAAACATGAAAACATTTTCAAAAGATCAACATCTTTGTATACATTCTTACGAACGAGAATCATTACAAAGATTGCCTAAACAAAGGCCTCTTTACAAAATACTTTCAAAAAACCACACTAATCACAATTTCAAACAAAAGCAAGTGATCTAGCAAGTAACTAAGAGCCCATGGAAAACCATGGATGAAAAGGGTGCTAATACCTTCCCTTTTCATAACGTACCCCCCGAACCCAAGAAACAATCTCAAAGGTCTTTCTTGTGCTTTTTCACCTTTCCTTTTTGGATAAAAGAAAAGTCGGTGCCTACTCTTGCTAACTGCAACATTTGTGATCAAACACAAAACCCTAAAGTCAGTTCTCCCACCTTATCACATGAGGTAACGACTAAGAATCCGGTGTTGAATTGTTTCATGACTTCGGCCTTGATCTTCTCTGACATTTCTGGCGGCATGCGACGGACTTTCTGTTTTATTGGAGGGCAGTCTTCTTTGGTCGGTAGACGATGGACCACAATATCAGCATCAAGTCCTGGCATGTCTTCATACGACTAGGAAAATACCTCAACATAATCATGTAGCAACTAAGTTAGACGCTTCTTGACACTGGGTTCCAGATTGGCTCCCACATTGACTTCTTTCTTGTCCTCTTTGGTACCTAAGTTAACTGTGTCCACTGGTTCTTCGTGGGGAGGTATGGTCCTCTCTTCCTATTGTAGTAACCTGGCTAGTTCCCCTGGCACTTCACAATCTTCCTCACCTTCGTCTTCGGCTTGGTAGATTTGATTTTCAGAGTCACAATAGGCCATAGCAGAATCGTTACCCATGGGATCCTAAGTGGATGTAGACCTACATTTTGAATGTGAGTGAATGTAAGAGTATAGATATCTTTGAAAGAAAAATAAAAATGTAGAAAAAGAAAGACAAAGAGCACAAAGTTTGCATGCAAAAACGTCCATGATTCATTGGTTACATATGAAAATGAGGTAACAGCCCTTACAAATGGACCGTTATACCTTGGGTAAGACACAAGGTTTAAAAAGTCTGAATTGTTTAATTATTACAAGTCTGATAGAAATTTAAAGACATTACTTATGCATAAAAGTAATTGGGACAAAATCTTTAGCTTCCAGTTGGTGAGTCCTCCGTTGATAGTCGGGAAAATCCATTCTTCCAGGTCACAGTTGTCATCACTATCCTCCACTATGTTGACTCCATGGTTGTTGATCCTCAAAGGTGGTCCCCCGGCACGAGCACGACAAACAGCTTTCTGGGCTCCTGAAGTGAAACCCAAACCAATTGTCAGATTTTTAAGGGATATCTGGGAGTTGGCCCTAAATAGTACACCTACCTTCTCCGACCACTGCCCTGGCATCTTTCATAGAAGACATCTTTAGCGGAGGTCTCGTAATCTTCGGGATATGGGAAACAGTCTTGGTAGCTGCCACTGTCTGTGGGACTTCCTCGAAATGCTGAAATGGAGTTTCAATAATTCACCATCCAATTCCACGTATCTGAAGGAGTTCAAGTGACTGACCATATATTCCTCCTCTCCATGAACAGTGATGATTTTCCCTTTGGTTGGGTATTTCAGCATCTGATGTAAAGTTGAATCCAAGGTCGGACCAATAAGCAGGAATAGGAAGGGCAAATGTCCATCACGTAGAAAGTTGAATCAAAGGTTTGAGTTCAATCTTTTATGGGGATGTCCTGCTCCCCATGCACCATTCTTTTTGAACCGTCGAAGGCCCTTACCATTATGTTGCTGGGTTTTAAGTTCAGACCTTCACAGTCAAGTCTATCCAAAGCTTTCTTATCCAGCACATTCAAAGATGTACCAGTATCAACTAGGAAATGGGCCGAAGTCGTTCCCCTGCATACAACAGAGACATGCAACGCCTTGTTATGTTTCCTCCCTCTAGGTGTCAGGTCAGCATCAGAAAAGCCTAAGTTGTTGTCAGTAGTTAAACTGGCCACACAGTCTAGGAATTTATCAGTAGAGGTTTCATGTGGCATATGGGAAGTCTTAAGAAAATTTACCAAGGCCTTCGCATGAGCCTCGAAGCACAACAATAAAGCCATCATGGAAATCTTTGATGGAGTCTGCCCTAGTTGTTCGACTACGTTGTAGTCGCTTCTCTTTATAATTTTCAGAATCTCTTCCATCTCTTTTTTTAGGCTTCCGGGATAGATAATGATTGTGCCGTCATCTTGACAGGCTCAACCAGAATGTCTTTTCCCCGAGTCTCGGTTGACTCGGCAGTAGGGGTGTAAGTAGGGGTAACCACGGGAACTGTAGTAGTAGTGTCAACAAGAATAGAAACAGGGATAATCATAGGACCGGTAATAGTTTTTGGAGGAGAAATCTCGGGTGAGAATACTCTACCACTTTGGGTTATCTTGTTGGTTCCCGCAATGTTGCTAATGTCGGGGTCAGCCTTCTCAAAAATCGAGTCTTTATCAGCCAGTCAATCTTGCTTGACACCGTGATAGTAGATGTCGCCCCCATAGTTCCATGGGACAGTTTTATCTGATGAATATGGGACCGGCCCTGGTATAGTAATTATCAGTGGAGCCACTTTAGGAACAGATGTAATCCTAACGGGTCTTTTGGTGGAGACCCTGGAAGGATTTGCGGAAATGGTTACTATTGAAACATCATTGTAAGAAATGGTTGGGACGGGAGTCTTTTCAAACAAAATCTCTTTGTCATCCATTTGGCGTAGGACACCTGCTTTCAGTAAATGAAAACCAGTTGGTAGGGATAAACAAAGGTGGCATCTTTCATCACAACCTGGAAATAAACCGACCATCAACAGATTCCTCTTAACAGTCAGGAGAGGAGTAATAAGTTCATCAATAGCATTAACAAACATATCATCTTCAACAGCGTTAACATCACGGCTATGCTTGGGCATAGGAGCGGTTATAACATTTGGGATCTAAGGAGCATCAAATTCAATTTCCTTTTCTTCGAGAAGGTCTTGTACCTTGTTTTTCAAAGCCCAACAGTTGTTGGTATCATGGCCTGGACTTTCTGAATGGTAAGCAAAGCGAGCATTAGGATGGTAATGAGGAGATGCTGTGTTGGGATTCTTCGGGGCTTCCTTCAAAGTTACCAGATTAGATCTCAACAAATGTGGTAGGACTTGAGGCAGTGTCATATTTATCCGGGAAAATTGTCTTACTGGTCTTTCTGTTCTACGTCGGTTGCTCCTTTGTTGAGTAGGTGCAGGCTTAGGGATCATGACGGGCCCTACCGTTGGACGGCGTTCAATTTTGTCTTGATTCCTTTGAGGGTACACAACAATAACTTATTTTTTCCCAATAAATGGTTTTCTCACGGCATTGGAGGATGCGTATTTTTGGATCTTTCCACTCTTAATCCCAGCTTCCACTCTTTCTTCGGTCAAGATTAATTCAATGAAGCCTGCTGAGGAGCTTCCAATTAGATGATTAAAGAAAGGACCAGATAAAGGTACCTAGAAACATGTCTACTAGCTCTCTGTCAGATAGGAGAGGTTGGACTCTTCCTGCTAAGTCCCTCCATTTCTAAGCGTAGTCTTTGAAACCTTCGCTTGAAACTATAGTCATACTCTGGAGTTGAGTACGGGTGGGATCAAAGTCTGTGTTGTACTGATACTCTTTATAAAAAGCAGCGGCAAGGTCTTCCCAATTACGGATATTGGCCCTTTCCAATTGATAGAACCAATCTAGTTGAGTCCCAGATAGACTATCTTGAAAGAAGTGGACCCACGAATCTCTGTCAGCAGTGTGAGGCTGTATTTTTCTCACATAAGATCGGAGGTGCATCTTGGGACACGAAACCCCGTCGTACTTAGCAAATACTGGTGACTTGAATTTTGGTGGAATAAAAATCCCAGACACCAATCCTAGCTCTTCAAAGTCCAGCCCGGGCACTTTCAGAATCTCCATTGCACTTAGACGCTCTTCCATATGTTTGTATTTGTCGTCAGCCGGAGGATACTTCTCTTCAGAGTAATCTTCTTCTTCTTCCTCTTTAGATTATGGCTGGGAAGTCACTTCCTTGCCTTTCCCTTCTTGATTATCCTTTTCACCATATGACGTTGCGAAGTCTAGGATTCGTCTGGCTGGCCCTGGGAACCTTCTTCCTAGATTCAGAACTCCGATTGTTTTGTTTTCTTTCTTCTTCTTTTCTTTAATCAGCAAAGTGTTCAAATCCTCTTGTCCTTTGGCTAGAGTCAAGAACATCTGTTGAAACTGAGCATTCTGCGCCTGGAGGTCTTTTACTGTCTGCTCAAGATCCATCTTACTGAAATAAACAGTAGAAAGATAAGGAGACATGTGGTAAGAAACTTGATTATGTTATGATGAATGAAGATGCATATGTAATGATTTCAAGGAAATTAGAGATTTAAATTTGCTTTAGACCAAAAAGAAGAACACACATTATATTAATAAATCAAAGTTTGAGTACATCATGCCTCTTTGGGCTTACAATGAAAGAAATGAAAATACAAAAAACTAAGACAAAAAAGTTGAGCGCATCCTCTTTGGTGCGATGTAGGTGTTTAGACTCCACTCCTCATGAAGTTGCATGGTGAGTTCCAAACCTTCTTCTCGCTGGCGTAGAATTGAGCCTCAAAAGTGTCTCGCTCCCCTTTAAGTTGTATCCAATCCCTTTGCAAGTCTTCGAGAGAGGTGGGCATGTTGGGATGAAGGATAGTGTATGAGACATCTCCTTCCATAATAGGCTCTATAATAACTGGGAGAATAGAGGGATAAGGCATCATCAGACTTTGAGCACGAGCTCGTACCCATTTGAGATAAGGCTCAAGAGTGATGGAATTCTTGTGCCCCAGTGTCTTGCTATCGATTCTATGTACCATGCCCCAAGCTCTCATGAACCTTTTGCGGTAATCCTGAGCATCATTCTCTTAGTCGAAGACGATTCCTTGAATAAGTGCATCATGAGGACCATCCCTTCTTGCATCCAAACTTTCGTAGTGCCAAACAAGGATTGTAAGTGATTCCTCCCCTAATTCCTAAGAGAGGGACATTAGGTAATTCTCCGCAATGATCAATGATGGTAACATTCTCCGAGGATCAGGGACACCAATGAATGCCTGAATGTGTAAGAGTCATCAACCTTTGAGACCATCTCAAACCTTGTTCATTCTTCAAGACGGATCGGGGTAGGTGCGAAATAAACCACCTAGCCAAAAGAGGTGTGAAACATAGAAGGTTTCCTCTTCTCTTCATAGTGCGAGTATGCAATGAATGTAGGATATCTCCAAGTAGAGTACGTACTGGATTATGTGACAGGAAAATTTTAACCGTATTTACGTCTATGAGCTGGTCCGGATTAGGAAGCAGTCCAACCCATAGATGAGAAGGGCTAACACCTCTTCAAAAGCTTGTAAGTCCAAGCTATCCCAGAAATGATGAGCTTTCTCGAACAAGAACTTAGCCAAAAAACCTTTGACACCTCTCCTGGTTTCCCAATTTACTACTACGTCAGACCGTTGTAAGGACAGAGCTTTGGCAATATCTTCAGGTTTAGGGTCTCTTTCCATACCATTGAAAGGGACCTCATTATGGATAGGCACCCCCAATAGCAGAGAAAACTCTTCCATAGTAGGCACTAACTGGTAATCCGGAAAAGTGAAGCAGTGATGTAGAGGGTCAAAGAACTGAAAGAACACTTTTAACATTTCCTCATCAGGGTTTGAAGTGACCAAGCTGAGAAGCCTACCATGTCTTTTTGTGAATGGAGAGCTTTCGGGAACCCTTGATGCAAAATTCTTAAGCTGAGGAAGTACTTTTACCAGACTGACTTGGATAGTGAATTTGCGGGCGAGAGCCATGTCCAACAAAACAAGACAAAAATAAACCCTAAGAATCCTTGAAATGGTTAATATGACATGCTATGTTATGATGTCATGATTATGCTCAGGTATAGTAGATATAGAAAGCACAAGCAAATCACACAAAGGACCTTAGGTTTAAGGCTTGCATGGATTTTAAGGTGATACCGTCTTGAAGTTGGATTGGTTCAACCTGTCCTAAATATAGTAACCGGGTTCTAAGGGATCTCAATATCACTGGTATTTCCCCCAACTCTCGTTTTGATAGACAATTGACTTGCCACCAAACAAAATTCAAGGGTCAAACCTCATTGAGTGTAGTAGCGAGTATCAACCGACTTTGGGTTTACACCAAAGACAACTATCTCACTACGTCCTAAAAGCCAAGTTGGTCAATTAAGGTGCTAAAGTCAGTTGACGCTTTATGACACCACGCAGTGGCCTCATATTCTCCTTGTTTACTCAAGGGCTACCGGTACACACCAAAGTATCGCATCAACATAGCTATTGTATCAACCGTGTGGGTATACCCCGCACAGTTCCCTCATAGTTTATTGCTACTTACCTAAGAAAGGTGCCCCAAATCCGAGTGTAGGATTAAAGCAAACCCAAACAAGGAACCATAATGTAAAGCATGCAAGTCAAACAAGGAAAGCAAATAAATATGATCTATCCCTAAGGTAACCCCACTTTTATAAAATTCCCCAGCAGAGTCGCCAGTTCTGTAACGCGGTGGGAGAACTGACTTGGTTGTTTTGCGTTTGATCGCAAATGTTGCGGTTAGCAAGAGTCGCCATCGAATTTTCTTTTATCCAAATGGAAAGGCTGAAAAGAACAGGAAAGACCTTTGATATGTTTTCTTGAATTCGGGGGGTAGATTATGAAAAGGGAAGGTATTAGCACCCTTTTCATACATGGTTTTCCATGGGCTCTTAGTTACTTGCTAGATCACTTGCTTTTGTTTGAAAATATGCTTTGTGTGGTTTTTGAAAGTATTTTGAAAAGGTGTCATCGTTTAGGTAAACTTTGTAATGATTCTCGTTCGTAAGAATGTATACAAAGTGTTGATCTTTTGAAAATGTTTTTTCAAGTTTGAAAGATGTTTTTTGAAAGTGTTGGTGTGATGTTTTGAAAATAGCAAGGATGTTTTGGTTTTGAAATTGAGCAAGTAACTAGGAACATTCTACCTAATCAAAAGTCTTTCATGTTTATTTCCTCTTTCCTTTGACATTGTTATCTTACCATTGATTTGGTAAGTATTCCTATCTTTGGATATAAAAGAGACGGGAAAGGGTCATCGTATAGCCATGATTAGCAATTTTGTAAGATATCTTAGCATTTTCTTTAAGGGACTAGGATCATTTTGAAAGGCAACTTTGATAGCGTCATCGAGGGACTATGATCTTATATTTTGCTTGTTTTTGCTAAGATACCTCACATGCGTAATATGGCCATTTTTGTAAGGTAACAAAGTGAGTTTACCCTAGGGGTGTATGTGTGCAAGTGTATTGGTTTACATTCTTGATTTGTCTTGATTAGAGTTTGCTACTTGTTGATTTTATTCTTGCCATACAAACCTTAATTACTAGCATTTGTATATAAAGCATTTAAATTGCGAAAAGTAAAAATTACTATGTTATTACATCATTAAGGGGAGGGGTGTACAAATTATAAATGGGGAATTGCAAGAAATTAAATCTAAATAATTATTACAACCATATTGAATTCGAATAAATATACAAAATTGAATAAGTAAAGATGCAAGAATGTAAATGTAAAAAAAAGAAATGTGATTCTTGTTTGGTTTTTCATGAAAATGGTTTGTTAAGTGAAACGGGGAGTATTGTTAAGAAAAAGGTCAGGCCAAGATATTACTGGTCCAAACGCTTCCTGAAAGGAGAAATGGCAAAAAAATGTGGAAAAATGCAAAAGGCAACGCACTGAGGTTTGAACCCATGACCTCTTGATTACCAGCGTGCTGCCTTACCACTGGGGTGACTATACATCCGTTAATATAACTGAAATAATAAATATATAATACAAAACAAGTCCTGAATACACTTCATCTTCAACCTCCAGCCAGACCACCTGTAACTTCACCATTTCTCAACAAAAATGGAAAATGTAAACATGAAAGTTGCTCCATTTTTCCATACGAATCCAACCATATAAATATGATAAACTATAAATCAAAGATGAATGAGAATTTTTGAAAGTACCAAATCCTGACCTAATTATTTTCAGAGGTTCAGATTCAAAATTCTAACTACTCAAGCAACAATAATGAAATCTAAGGATATGGTTAGCTTCAGGACAACAATATCTACATTTCTTATTCATAAATAAACCATTAATGATGCTTGTATGAAGAGTTCAAAAGTCATAAAACTCACCTTGCAAGAGGGTATCGTGTTTTGAGTTTGAGCAGCTTTTGATGAGTTCCAATGATTGGGTTAGCTTCCTCAAGTTCCCAGGAAGCTAGTGTGATGTTTAGCTTGAGCTGAAAGTGGCTGAGGAGTCCCAGAGAAGTCAAGATGCAAGGTGTCATTTTTGAAAATGATGGATGCTGATGGAGGTGTTACCGTCGTGTTACAGGTGTTGGAATTGTTTATATATGTTATTTGGAAGCTTTTGAAAGTAAAAGGCCAAAAAACGCACGAGCAAATTTGGAGATTGGATTCAAAACTCAGAAATGGCAAGTTTTGAGATGTTTTTGGTGGTTCTGTGTTTTAGGAGGTTTCAGGGCTTGAGCATGCATGTGTTTTCTTACATATGACTTGTGTTTATGTATGGAAAAGGTTTGGATACTTGAGGTGGTCAGAAGTACAAGATCACATGTTTTGGCTTCTTGACTTATTTTTGAAGTAAGGTTGACAAACATGGTTTCAATGCATAGTACAAAGCTATCTAGAGTGGTTACCAACTTTAAACATGCTTATCTGACTTTGTAGAGGAAGTTTGTGCAGAAGGAACAAGTGCAAAGCTCAATGCAAGTTGACTTTGCATAAAGCTTGCTTTATGTAAATGGAAATGGTGCCTTTGTGCCATTAATGGAAAATTGTCTTGGATAAAGCTTGAATCAAATGGATAATAGCTCAAAAGCAAGTTTTGCACCCCAAAATTTTCCCTCTCACTTATCAAGAATTTTCTCACAAGATCTCCTTGGGCTCAAGACTGCACTAGGGTTGATCAGCTCAAGACACCTCCTTAAGCACTGATGACCAAAATTAGGGTTTGAGATTGCACAAGGATATTTGAACTTTCAATTCTTCATATGACTTTCATGGATCATTATGGAACCTCAAGATTACTCATGTTAAGTTTCAAGCCTTGGATCACACTTTTGCTCAGTCAATTGAGCAGTTGACCTAAAAATCAGTTGTATTAGGGAAAAAGACAACTATGGCCAATTTACAGTCAAACTTCATAATTTTTATCCACTTCAACAATTTAAACTCATATGTATCATTTTATCAAGTTTGGACCACAACTCCTCAAGAAATTTGATCAAATCTCCAAAAGGGCAAAATGGTCAAAATTAGGGTTTTGACTGGGAAAGGGAAATCTCTGATTTTTGACCTAGAAAATGGTCAATTGGTTTAAGGCATGATCTCAAGAGTCCAATTGCATAATTTTTACCTAATGACATGGTTCAAAACATTGCAATTCCATTGGATTGACAGATGAATTTTTCAGTCAACTGATCAAAAGTCAACTGTATACTGAAAAGTTAAACTTTGACTTTTTGGTCAAATTCAAGTTCCAAAGATCATAATTCATCAAAACATTTCAAAATATGAAACTTATTCATCAAGAAATCAAAAATTCAAGATTTCATTTTGAAAAGTCAAAATTTCTAAACTTAGAAATTTTTCCAAGTGTTGGAAATTTCATATTTTTTCACAACTTTGAACAAATTTCTCACCATGATGCAAGATGATTCAAGTGAAACTTCCAACATGAAAGTTGTAGATCTCCATGAAATCTACAAATTTTCTTTACACAACTTATTCCAAAAGTGCTTGGATCTCAAGTTATAATTTTAAGAGCATGTGGTCATGAAACTAAACACTTAGTGAAATTTTGCCCTAATTTGGTCAGGATTTTTACCCAACTTCATGGAACTTTTTCATATAGTTCCAAGTGGAATCTTCAAAAAAAATTCAAATATGGGTTGTATAGCACATTTCAAGATTTCCAAAATGTCCAAGAACTTCTTGAGATAATTCTTGAGTAGGGAGAATCGAAGAGATCAAGTTAGGGTTTTATCACTTTTATTACAAGTCATTTTAGTGATGAACAAAATTCAAATTCAAACCATGCTGCATAAACACTACTTTGCAGGCCTCAAACTTGTTAGGCACTCCATAATTAATGGTTTACACATCTTTTAGAGGCCTCATTTCAAGCATTCAATGCATGGACATGCTTTTTATCCATTTTTAAAAGAAAGGTTACATTGCCATTTTGATAAAGTGACTTTTTGTACAAAACTTGTTCTTGAGTCTCACACTTGTTCTTTTCTGATCAAACAGGTCCTATAACTCATGAGAAATGTTTCAAACACTTACAATCACCCATCCCATGCTTGTACCTCTCCTTGAAACTTGCTTCCCTCTTTTCTTCAAAATCAAGTAACCTAGACAAAAGCTAGAAACTTGTACTACTGACTTGCCAAAGCTCTCAAACACTTTTATTTATACATACACAAACCATTTGACACAAACACACGAATGCTCAAGCCTTGAAAAATCACACTTCACACTTCCATTTTCACACAAATTGACTAAAAACTTGAAACTCAGAATCACACACACTTCCATCATATAGAGTTGATCCCATACCCTGTTATAGAACTGTAACACCATTAACACCATCCTCCATTTCCAAAAACAGAGCCCTGCACATTGAGTTCTCTAGACCAATTCAGCCATCCATTGCTCAAGCTAAGCATTGCATTCGCTTCCTGGGACCTCAAGGAAGCTAACCTGAACATCACCATCACTTGAAATAAGCTCAAACTCAAAACACGATTTCCAGTTTTGAGGTAAGTTTTCTCAACTTTGAACTCTTCATACAGGCATCATCAATAGTTTATTTGTGAACAAAACATGTAGATATCATTTCCCTGAAGCTAACCATGTCCATAATTTCCATTAATTTTTCTTGGGCTTAGAGAATTTTGAAACTAAAATTTCTGAGATTTTTAGGGGTCAGATTAGGGCCATTAAAATTCATGTTTATCTTTGATCTATAGTTTTAATGCTTTACATTTCTGAAACCGTGAGAAAATTTGCTACAAGTTTCATGTTTACAGTTTCCATTTTTTATGAGAAATGAGCAAGTTACAGTTGGTCTGGCTGGAGGTTGAAGATGAAGTCATCAGGGAGCGTTTTGCCTTACATATTTATTGTTTTGCTTATGTTAACGGATGTATAGCCACCCTAGTGGTAGAAGCGCACGCCTGTAACCTTTAGGACCTGAGTTCGAGCCCCAGTGGTACCCTTTTGCATTTTTTTTACATGTTTTCCGTTATGACTTTTTTTAGGCGCTTGGGCCTTATGGGTTTATGTTGTTTTTTTTATTTTCTGCTTGCTAACCCCCAGTAGACTACAGGCACCCCTGGCCCAAGTTTATTTATTTATTTTTATTTCATTTTTATTTTCTTAATATATTTTCTAAATATCAAAAAAACATAAAAAAATATTTTAAAAAAATTAGATTTTCATTTTAACTTAGTTTATTTTTATTTTTCTTCACAAAAAAATATTTTTATTAACTATACTTTATTTATTTTTACTAATTTATCTTGTAAATTTAATTAATACTTTTTTTTTATTTCACACCATTTAAAATATATTATTTTAATATTAAAGGCTAAAAATATTTTATAATGTTATAAATATTTTCAAGACAAAAATACCAAAAATATTTTTCTTATAAAACTCAATTTCTTTTATTTTAATTAATAGAGCTAGTGTTTTATTTAAAATCTTTTCTTAAACAAATTCTTTTTATCAATTATTTTTCTTTAAGTTAATTATATTAAGACAAAATCCCTTTTTCCTAAAAAAATCCAAACAAATATCCATTTACTTCATATTTTGCATTTTTGTATATTTATTCATTTTGTACATTGTATCCATTTAAATTCCTTGTACATTGATACCCGTTCAATATGGTTGTAATAGACTAACTAGGTTTACATTCTTGCAATCTCCATTCAATTTGTATACCCCCCCCCCCCCCCCCCCCCCCCCACAAATGTTATAATAGCGTAGTAACTTTAAATTTCGCAATTTATCGCTTTTATATATAACATGTTAGTAATTAGGGTTTGTATGGAAAGACTAAAATCAATACTTAAAAAACCCTAATTCAAGACAAAAACAAGTATGAAAACAATACACTTGCACACAAGCACCCCTAGGGTTATTCCACTTGGTTGCCTTATACAAAATGGCCATATTACGCATGTAAGGTATCTTAGTAAATAAAATATCATAGTTCCTCGATGACGCTATCTAAGTTGCCTTTCAAATGATCTTAGTCCCTAAAAAATGCTAAGATACCTAGCAATATTTCTAATCATGGTTATACGATGACCCACGCCCGTCCCGTTTACATCCAAAGATAGGGTTACTTACCAAATCAATGGTGAGGTAACAATGTCAAAGGAAAAAGAAAATGAACAAGAAAGACTTTTGAGTAGGTAAAACGCTCCTAATTACTTGCTCAATTTCAAACAAACATCATTGCTATTTTCAAAACAATCACCTACACTTTCAAACATCTTACTAAATTAAAAACATTTTCAAAAGATCAAACATCTTTGTATACATTCTTACAAACAAGAACCATTACAAAGGTTACCTAAACAATGGTCTCTTTACAAAATACTTTCAAAAACCACACCAAGCATAATTTTCAAACAAAAAGCAAGTGATCTAGCAAGTAACTAAGAGCCCATGGAAAACCATGGATGAAAAGGGTTCTAATACCTTACCTTTTCATAATATACCCCTCAAACTCAAGAAATAATCTCAAAGGTCTTTCCTGTGCTTTTTCACCTTTCCTTTTGGATGAAAGAAAAGTCGGTGGCGACTCTTGTTAACCGCAACATTTGCGATCAAACGCAAAAACTTCAAGTCAGTTCTCCCACCGTATCAAAACAAGTGTAATCTTATGATTAGGGAAAGATATTGAGGTTTAGAGACCTGTAAAGAAAGATTGTGCAGCATAGGCTTGAGTTTTGAATTCTTGTTCATAAAAAATGACCTATAATTTTAGTTTGAAAATTCTAACTTCCTCTCTTCGATTCTCCTTGCTCAAGAATGATCTCAAGGAGTTATTTGATATTTTAGAAATCTTGTAATATGCTCTAAAAACTCTCATTACTTTTGGAAATTTCCTTTGGAACTATATGAAAAATTTCCATGAAGTTAGGTCAAAATCCTGCCTAAACTAGGGCAAAATTTTCACTAAGTATTTAGTTTCATGACCATGACTTCATGGATTAATATCTTGATATTCAAGCATTTATATGAGAATTTATATAAAGAAATGTTGTAGATCTCATGGAGATCTATAACTTTCATGTTGAAAGTTTCTTTTGAATCATCTTGCATCATGGTGAAAAATTGGCTTAAAGTTGTGAAAAATATGAAGTTTTCAACACTTAGAAAAATTTCTAAGTTTGAAATCTTTTGACTTTTCAAAATGAAATCTTAACTTTTTGATTTCTTGATGAAAAACTTTCATATTTTGAGATGTTTTGATGAATTGTGATCTTTGACACTTGATTTTGACCAAAAAGTCATTGTTTGACTTTTCAATGTACATGTTGACTTTTAATCAGTTGACTGAAAATCAACTAGCAATCCAATTGATCTTGAGCAATGTTTTGAGTCATGTCATAAGGTCAAAATGATGCAATTGAACTATTGATATCATTCCTCAAACCAATTAATCATTTGCTAGGTCAAAAATCAAAAATTGCCCTTTCTCAGCCAAAACCCTAATTTTGACCATTTTTCCCTTTTGATGATCTGATCAAATTTCTTGGGGAATTGTGGTCCAAACTTGATCAAATTATACATATGAGTTTATAATGTTGATAAGGATAAAAAATTATGAGGTTTGACTGTAAATTGGACACAATTGACTTTTTTTCCCAATACAGTTGATTTTTAGGTCAACTTGTCAATTGACTGAGCAAAAATGTGATCCAAGACTTGAAGCTTGACATGAGCAATCTTGGGAGTCCATAATGGTCCATGAAAGTCATATGAGGCATTAAAAGTTCAATTATCCTTGTGCAATCTCAAATCATAATTTCAGTCATCAGTGCTTAAGGAGGTGTCTTGAGCTGATCAACCCTAGTGCAGTCTTGAATCAAGGGAGATCTTGTGAGAAAATATTTGATAAATGAGAGGGTAAATTTTGGAGTACAACACATGATATGGGAAATAACTTGAAGAATTATGGAGGAAAGACCATCAAAATAGGTGCCCTAGAAGTTAAGCATGATTCTAAAGTTGAAATAAACAAGATGATGAAAGAATTTTACACTTTATTAGGCTTTCATGTTGTTGAAGAAATCATCATCACCATCACTTTAATATTTGGAAATAAAGGTGGGTTTTACCTATATGTTATAAATTTCCATTGTGTGAAGCCTAACCCTATGAATTAATGAATGCATGTTGATTTCCTTAGATTTTTGGTTGCATGGTTGATGTTTAAGAAACCAATTTATGTAGTAATAAACTCTGAATCATGTCTAGGATGCTAGTTAGGATGTAGAGAGTAAGGCATGAGAGTTGAGCTTGCTGAAATAGAGCATTGTTACAGGAAATGAAAGAGAAAAGTGATGCAGCTTGTGACAACACCTGGGCCAATTATGGTTGTGACACTGATTACAATCAAGTCGTATTTCCCCCAAGCTTTCACACTAAGGGAGGTCAATTGGGCTCTTGCGCATGGGCTAATTATGATCATAATTCTTATTACGGCTAGGTCGTAATTCCATCTGGATTTCATGCTAGCTAAGGTGAGCTAGGTTCCTACGCCTGGTCCAATTACGGCTAGGCCTTAATTTCATATATTTAATGACCAAAAAGCCCAAAGTTATATGTTTAAACTCCAAATTAAATATGCAAAGCACCTGTCAAATAACTACCGTATTATTGAACATTGAACACTCATAAGACATGTTTATGATTAAGTAATGTGCAATGAAGACATGTCAGAGGTTAAGATACGTTGTGATAAGAATATGGATAATACATTGAAATACATAAGGGCCCGTGGAGAATAATTGATTGATATATACTTCATATCTCTTTAATACAACATGACATATGGATGATTAAGTTATTAGGGTTTCTGTGTAGAAAGTATATATGATCGTAAGGTAAGGGTTTGAATGTATACTTAAGTGAGAATAAAGGATCCACGGTGGTTAAGTGAGTTATCTATTTATATGATGAGACAAATAAGTCATGATAAATGAGGCACCAAAATAGAATATGTATCAAATTTTAAGATTAGAATGGTGATTATAGTATCGCGAACCCTGGACTGACATGTCAGGTAAGTTTATATTATCATATTATTCTCATGTTCAGGGATCTAAACATTTACGATCAAAATAAGACAAGACTAATCTCATATTAGAACAAAATCCAAGTTAAGTTATTTTTAGATCTCAGTGAAGTCAATGCTAGAAGTTTAGACAAGTTACCTTTAAAATTTTAGTAAGTATAGATAATCAGTTATCAGAGGCTTTAATGATATGGCATGAGTATAGTTTTATGTTTTTTATTATTTTTGTTCCATTGTGGAACTAGAAATGGATTGAGGATTGGTGATAATACTGACCTGAGCTTCTGATACGACGTAGTGGGAGATGGCATGCAAGGTTAGAACTCCAATGCTATAGTTAGTATGCGATCATAATATTGAATGGAAATTTAATTTTAAATTGAATACCTAAACCGGAGTGCTTTCTATGTATATTCGAAAGGAAATAACAACCATTTATCTGTTAGTCGTGAATTGTGGAGAGTCGTTGGATGCATCTGGAGTTTGAATCCTTTGTACTAATTCATTTTCGTATGTATCCTCGTTATGACCCTTGGGAACTACAACACTTGAGTGTTGTGTGTGAGTGATTTGAAGCATTGATATAGTCAATTTTCTTTTGCATGCTAGCATACAATTCTTGAAGAGTCAGCTTCACATTTCCTTGAGTTATCTTTCCTAGTTTTCTATGACTTTAATTCCTTTGATATTTTGCTTTTGTGTCTGGAAAAAATGGTATACATCGTGATTTAAAAATCATAGAAGAATGCTTAATCTTCTTGGGTGGACTCTTTTTATACTTCAATTGTTTATGTTTTTGCAAGAGAGGATAATCTTGATGGAGCCTTTCATGATGTTGGTCCATCTCAAGATTGGTGTGCCTTGACTCATGGTGAAAATGATAGAATATGCACTGATTATGGCGATTGTGCCATTCGTGTCTATGAATGCATCTTCTCGATCTTGGTTCTTCGATCGCCTTTCAATGCTTTTCAGATGGAACTCTTAAGCATCTGATAGTGGTTCCAATGCAAATTCATCTTGTAAGTTAGGATTATGTGAAAGTCTTATAGTATTGGTGTGAATACTTAAGGGGGAAGCCTTATCTTACCCTTTTCATCCATCTCTTAAAAGTTCATTGTGGCCCTGCAACCCATACACAGGGTAGAGGATTAGTTTTTATGGTGCCGGTTATCCGAGGCTTCGGGAATTTTTTGAGAGTTTGAAGCATTTTGAAGACTGGTTCTATCTGGTGACCCCTACCCTCTCAGAGGCTCATGAAATGGTTTGTGCTGTTGGAGATGGGGTGGAGGGTAAATGTGTTGAGTTGTTCCCAAAGTATTGAACAAAAATCATTTCTTAATGGGAAATAGGTTGTAAGTCTACAAAGGGGAAGACCTTTCTCAAGAAGAGTTGTATTTAAATAAGTGATTGATGATTTTTGTCAGAGACCTGGGTTATCTCAAGGGTGTTACTCCTCAGGATGAAGTCGACCTAAAATGCTTGAAACGCCTCATTGATAACTGCTTGTTGATGGATGCTCGTACAAGGAAAGAAAGGAAGATTATGTTTGGCAAGTCTTGAAAGCTTTTGGCTTTTTCATCTTAAATTTGCTTATTCATGGCGTACTTATTTTGGTAATGATTTTGTGCAAATTCAATAACGGATGAGGTAACGCTTAGATTTTTAAGGCGATGAATCTGGACAAGAAGAACTTTAACAGGCCCTTCCACTACTTTGGATCCCTCTAAGAGTGTTATTACTTCGATGCTCTTTCGAGGTTTCTGTGTGCCTCGGGTCCTCCGACCTTTACCTTATTGACGAGGTTAGGACCATGCTCCTTCAGAGAGTGTCAGGCTCCTCCTTCAGAGGATTGTTGGACATATGTCTCCACACATAAGAGCGCTCCTTAAGAGAAAATTTTAAGTTAGAAAAAACTTTTAGGGTTAATTTCATAATTTGAAAATATTTTTAGAAAGGTTTTTGAAGTAACCAACAAAAAATAATAGTTAAGGGATAGAGAGATAACACCAGAAGTTATAGAGGTTCGGTCAAAATAAAAAAAAACTAATCCTCTCCCCAATATTTGTTCTTGAGAGTATTCAATATTCTTAAGAGTTTTTATTAGGTTGAACGCTCTAACCCATTTGTACAACAAAAATGAAGTTTGTGGCTAACTTTTAACCAAACAGCGGACAAGGAGAGAAGCATCGATTCTTCCTTCCAAACAAAGGATTGAATTAGTTACTCTTATTTCCAAACATAAACTTACGCTTCAAACCCAAATTTTACATGGGATAATCTTGAACCAGGGTGAGCTTTTAATTTGGGTTGAACTCATGAACCTAGGAGATTTTATCTGGGATTATCTCCAACCTTAGTAAGCTTTTAACACCTGGTTGAGCGCATGAACCAAGGAGATTTTATATTGGGATGATCTCCAACCGTAGTATTATTTTAACACCAGGTTGAGCTTACGAACCAAAAAGAGGATTTACAATGGATAAACACCAACCAAGTTGAGATTTTAATATTGGGTTGATCTTCAACCGATGAAGACTTTTGAATGGGCTAAGCCTTCGAACCAAACTGTGACTTAGTAACTAAATCCCAAAAACAAAAGGTTTTTAACGGGTTTAGCTTCGAACATAAATAAACAATCCCTAAATGGATGAATTATTAACCAAGGTAAAAACAAATCTTCCTTTTTGAATTTACAATACTACCCATCTATAATTACAAATGCCTCACATGCAAAACAACTTTCTCGAAAACGCTGCGACTAAACTTGAGTGAGAGAAAGTAAAGAAAAATATTATAGAAAGAGTGAGGAGTGAGGTATGAGAGCTCAAGTTTCTGGATGTGAAAATATGAGGGAAGGGACAACTAATTATAGACTAGAGGTTGGCACAAAAAAGAAATTTGTTGGTGCTAGAATTGATGAGCCAATAAATTGGCATATGCACCAATCGATTAGTTTTCCTAAAAATAATCATTTAGTTTATTTTAAAATGTCAAGAAAAAATATATAGTCGTTTTCATTCATTAATATTTTTTTCTTATACTTTATGGCGCAATTTTTCACCAACCCAATCAATTGGATAAAGTGTCAATTGATTGAAAAGAACCAGAAATTTCTTAGAACTTTTCTAACAAATCAATCATATGACACGACTTCAAGAAATTTTTAGAAATATCTTCTTGATAAAAATAACTTTTAAATGTTGTTTTAGTGTTTGTGATTATCCGTATAACTTTACGTGAAATCCTTTATGCTTTTACAATATTATTCACTCAAATGTTTTATTTATGTAGTTAGGGTTTATTGAAATCCTTTTTTTAAATCCATCTTTATTCTTCGCTTCTATTTAGGGTATAGTCTGAAATGGATGAATTTTTTCACCTTAAAATCCACCACAGTGGTGAATTTGCTGATGAGGATTTTAGTCTGTACGAAGGGGGTGAGGTTGCCGATTTGAAAGTAGATGTTGATAAGGGAGAATTTTAGGTTACGAGTCTATAAAGAAGATATATTATAGGGATCCTATTGCTGGGATGAATGTGTTGGTTGATGAAAAAGGTGCCTTAGAGATTGCTGATCTCTATAGGCTTCATCTTAGTGTTGACATATTTATTTAACACACATTGTTGAAGGATGATTATTTTAAAGGTCACATTGATAATATGCCCCTTAATGAGAGAGTAGATGAGAGTGAAGTTATGCTTACTGCAATGAATGAAGAAGCAGTTAATGATGGGTCGAAAGAAAATAAGTTGAAGGATAGTGAACCAAGTGGGAATAGGAGTGCAAGAGATACTAATGTTAATGGACATGTGGAAAATGATGTTAGGTTGAGTGATGTATATGGTGGTGGTTAGGTTAATGATGATTTTAGTTCTGATGATGAGAGATTCAATTATGATAATTCAATGAAGGTAGTATTTAATGATGACTCTGATTAGTATGATAATTAGTTGGATGAGGAAGAGGGTAACCTAATTGACTATGACATTATTGATGATGATCAAGAAGTGAAAAGAAAAAAGGTAAAGAAAAGTGGGAAGAAAACAAAGAAGAGTTTCTAGGTAGTTATAATGAAAGTGAGGATTTTGAAAGTGGGTGTGATAGTGATGATAACAGTGGAGTTAGGAGAAAGAAGTATCCAATATTCAATATACAAAAGGACATGTACAATTACAAATGGGAGGTGGGAACATATTTTATTACAAAAGATGATTTTAAGGAAGCAAATACTTTATATGCAGTCCAATCTGGCAGAAATTTAAAGTTCACTAAAAATGACAAGATAAGGGTTAGGGTTAGGTGTAAATATGGATGTTAATAGGAAGATTATTGTGCTAAGTTCCCTAATGAAGATTCTTGGCAACTAAAAAAGGTAGTAGACGCTCATAGTTTTAGTAGAGAATATAAAGTGAAGTTATTGGAAACTAAATGATTGGGCAAAAGGATATAAAATTCACTTAAAACCAACCCTAGAATGAAGCTTAAGGACATAAATGAAAAGATACGAAATAAGTTGAATGTAGGGGTCAACAAGACCAAGGCCATAAGAGCTAGGTTTGCAGCTAGAGACATGGTTGATGGGTGATGATACCTAATTACATCGTATATTCAACTCGATTTGTGCATGTTTTAATGTCATTTTACTTTATATTTCCCTTTATATGCTGGTATTAGTGTGAATTTCAGGTATTTTACCATTTAGAAGTCATACGCGAAGAAAAGAAGTGAAACTGACGAAAAACGAAAGAGTATTGAGTATTTTGCACTCATGGCGACCACCATGCAGGTGGTTATGAGTGATCCACACGCTAACGGTCAAAAGACCAAGTCATGGTCATTATGAGAGCATGGTGTTCTCCATATGGACTGTGGTGATCGCCATACGTTGTTGACGTGAAGCAGTTACAAATGGGTTTCACTTGGTCTCCAAGTCTCCACTTTCACTCCAATATTTTTGCCCACGCTTTATGCAATTGCCTACATGATTTTTAGGGTTTTGGTTTATTATAAATAGGCCTTTTGGTTTAACTTTTGGGGGATCCAACCTTAATAGAACTCTAGGCACAAAATACTGATTAAAAGCTATAACTTGCCACATTGAGGGTTATAGCATTGTTCAAGCTTTTGTTGTTGTTAGGATTGAAGCACTTTTATTTGAAGCACTTTATCTCGCAGTTTATTTCAAGTTATTCCAGTTGTATTAGAATTAAAGCCTCCGTTTGGAGCATGTTCTTAATTTATTCAGTATTTTATGCTTTATTTAGATTGCCCTTTATTTTATCGTCTTACTTATCTCGCTTTTACTTCCCACGCAATATAGACTTCCAAACTACCTTTATTAAATTTACCGGCATGTTAAATTCCGCATTCCAATCAATTGTTTGTTTGTTTACTGTGACTATGTCCTACTAATTTGGTGATGTTGCAAAATGTTAGGATCATCCTTTGATAGTACTTTGTTTTTTATTTCTTTAGGATTTAAATTGTGGGTTGTTTTGATTTTAATACAATTTTTCCAAACTTAATCTTGTTCTGTCACTACGAAAGTATGGCAGTAAAAACGTTGGGTAAGATCAAAAGTCGTCTAACACTAAAGAATAAAATTGGTTTATTTTTTGTTAATAATACCACGAAATCACTTTGTTAGTTAATTAGTAAAGCCTAATATTTATAGAAAGTCATTTTAAAACTATTTATGAACACACACGTTTATAGGTTTAGGATCTGGTTACCTGAGCAAATGCATGGAACCCTTTTAAGTTAAACTTTCCAATCAAAATTACTTTTCAAGTGAGGAAAGAGTTTAATTTCTTAAAATAGGTTTTACTACTTTAACGCAAAAAGGGCATGCCACTGTGATAGTGGACGGTATAATTTAGAGAGTAAATCTGGTTTTGAATATGAGAAAGCGACAATTCAAGTTAAATTAAGTCTTTTCGTAGTAGAAAATATTGCCTATGAAATAACCCTATTTAGAAATAATAAAGGTACCATTAATTGATGAAAATCGCATTCTAGCATTATTTGTCTAAGTTTATTTATTTTCTTTTTACTCTCAATTCTCCCGCATTTTATTATCTTTTCTAAACTAATTTAAGTTTAAATATTTTATATTTTATATGCACAACCCAACACTTATTTTTATTCGCCTTTAAATTAACACCGTAGTAATAGATAATGATAGCTTGACTAATAGGTCTTTGTGGGTTCGACACTCTTTGTATTACTCTGATACCTTTCGTGCTCTTGCGAAATATCATATCAATGAGTCTTTCCTAGGGGATTATACAAGGATTTATGACTATTACCATGAGTTATTAATATCAAACCCAGGATCAACTGTAAAATTGAATGTTGAACCTATACAAGAAGGTAGTGATGATGAAAGAACACATTTCATAAGGCTCTACATATGCTTTACAGCTTGTAAGGAAAGCTTAAAGTTATGCAGGAATTTCATTGGCCTTGATGGATATTTTTTTGAAAGGTCTATGTGGAGGTCAAATTCGGGAAGCCATAGGTAGAGATCCCAATGATCAAATGTTACCAATAACATTTACAGTAGTGGAAAGTGAAAACAATGATAGTTGGACATGGTTCTTGGAGTTGCTTATTTTTTATCTTGGTGGAACATAAGAGTGCCTCACATACACTTTTATTTCTGATCAACAATAGGTATTACTTTGTTTATAATTCTCATTTTATAAGTATTTCACCATTTAGAGTTCTCATGTTATAAGTATTGCATTATTTATAATTTTCATGTTATAATTTTGATTACTTAGGGGTTATTACCTGCAATGGGTGTACTATTTCCTAGAGTTGAACAAAGATTTTGTGTTTGACATCTCTATAATAACTTTAGGAAGAGGTATCTTGGAAAAATGCTAAAGGAAATCATATGGAAAGCTTCCGAGTAAACATACTACCAGGAATGAGAAAAAGATAATGAAGGGTGTCAATATAGAAGCATACAAGCATATGATGATCACCTCTCCAAGATTCTGGAGTAGATCATACTTCAAGACACATAACAAGTGTGATGATGTCCTCAATAATATGTTTGAAGCTTTTAATAGTGTCATCCTGGATTCTAGGGCCAACCATTAATAACAATGGTTGACGAAATAATGACATACATGATGGAGATATGGGCTACAAATAGGTTAAGGTTTCAAAACTTGGCAGATGTTGAAGTGTTACCAAACATTAGAAGAAAAATTGAGAAAACAAGTTCCTACACAAACTTGTGGCTTGTCAGGTATATACAATTAATCTCAATATTTGACTTTGTCTGTTATAGGATGTCTACTAAGCATATTGTTGTACCCCAAAAAAATTTCCCCCTTTTTCTTCAAAACATTTCCCACAAAAGATCTCAAATGCTCAAGGGTTCTCAAGAGTTTGATCAAGTAAGCTCACCTCTTAAAGCACTGAGTCCACAAATTAGGGTTTTGGTTTTATCAAGGAAAATTGGACTTTTGATTCCTCAAGTGACTTTCATGGTTCATTATAGATCTTCAAGAATTCTCGTACCAATTTTCAAGTCTTGCACCACAAATTTGCTCAGCCAATTACTCAGATGACTAAAAATCAGCTGTATTAGGTAAAAAGTCAATTGTGGTCAACATACAGTCAAACTTCATGATTTTTGGCCAACATCAACATTTTTAAGTCATATTAATCAAATGATCAAGGGTTGGTCATAATTCCTCAATAAAAGCATTCAAATCATCAAAGGGGCAAAATTGTCAAAATTAGGGTTTTGATTGAGAATGACTTATCAGTGACTTTTGACCTAGTACATGATCTAATGGTTTGAAGCATGCTCTCAAGGACTCAAACACAACATGTTGATATAACTTCATGGCTTAAATCATTTTTCAAGATCAAGGGATTGATAGTTGAAATTTGGATCAACTGATGAAAAGTCAACTGACACACAAAAGTCAAACTTTGACTTTTTGGTCAATATTGAATTCCAAAGATCAAAATTCATTAATACATTCAAAAACACCAAACTTTATCATCAAGAATCAAGAAAGTCAACAAAAGTCAAGATTTTCAATACTTAGAAAAATTCTAAGTGTTTTTTACCTTGATAATTTCACTACTTCATGATAATTTTTCACCAAGATGCAAGATGACTCAAGGAAAACTTTCAACGTGAAAGTTGTAGATCTTAATGAATTCTACAACTTTGTCCTTGAGGGTTGATGTCCAAAAAATGCTTAGATTTGAAGATATAGGCTCATGAAGTCAAGACATTTTTGTATAAACACTTAGTGAAATTTTCAACAAGTTTAGGCGGATTTTTGTCCTAACTTCTTGGCCAATTTTCATCAAGTTCCATGTATATTTAGCCAAAGTTGTCAACATGAAGGTTGTATACAATGTTTCAAGCTTTACAAAATATCCAAGAACTTGAAGAGATCATGCTTGAGCTAGAAGTTTCGAGGAGAAGAAAATGGCATCACAAATTGAATTTTAGGTCATTTTGTGATGAACCTTATGATCCAATCTTCAAGCATGCTGCATAATCTTGCTCTATAGGCCTTGAAACTTTCAAATCACTCAATAATTAAATGTTTACACAACTTATTGAGCTATTGTCCAAGCATTTGAGTCATTGTCCAAGTGATTTTGCCATTAATGGAACAAAGTTCACACTTCTATTTTAGAAAAGCCAACTTTAATCACAATGTCAACTACTTGAGCCTCTCACTTGCTCCCTCTGCATACACTCAACATGTATGCTCATAAGCAACATATCTAAAGCCTTTAAACGCCCTATAAAGCCCTTGTACTATGCATTGGAACAATATATTTCAAGCGTGCTTCAAAATCAAGTCACATAACCATAACATGTGATTTTTGAAATCTAATTGCTAGAGCCTTCAAAACCTTTTTTCTATAAATAGAGGAGTTATTTTCAAGCTAAGACACGTGTCCAAGATCCCTATAACCCCCTCATACTCCATCAAACCAAAATTTGCATCAAAACCTCCATAACTTTTCATTTATGACCTTGAACTTCAAACTCACAATTCACTCATGCGTTTTCACTCTAAATCAGTCACAAAACTTCCATACCTCACTTAGAAACTATCCAAGATCTTGCTACACAACTGTAACACCATTTTCACCATCCTCCGTTTCCAAAAACAGCCACCTGCAACTTGACTTCTCCAAAAAGATTCAGGCACTTTCAGTATAAAGTAAACATTGCAATAACTTCCTAGGAGTTCAGTGAAGCTATCCACACCATCACAACACCTCCAGGAGTGCTCAAACTCCAGCCACAATTTCCAGTTTTGAGGTAAGTTTTCTCAACTTTGAACTCTCCATACAAGTATCATTAATGGTTAATTTGTGAATAAATAATGTAGACATCATTGCCCTGAAGCAAACCATGCCTTTAATTTTCATTTTTGTTGCCTGAGTGATGCAAATTTTGAAGTTGAACTTTCAGAAAAATTAGGTTTTAATTTGGTACCAACAAAAATTTATGCTCATCTTTGATTTATAGCTTTAGTTATTTACATGGTTGAATTCGTGGTGAAAAATGGAGCAACTTTCATGTTTACATTTTTGGAAATGGTTGAGAAATGAGCAAGTTTGAAAATTCAAAAATGGTGTTAAAGAGGTTGGCGCGAGGAAGAAGATGAAATGTATTCAGGATTTAGTTTATTTTAAATTTAATGTAAGTTGTATTACTACCGGATGTAACAGCCACCCCAGTGGCAGAGCGCGCGCGTATAAGTAATTCATCTTCCTTATCCTGGGTTCGATCCAGACGTGATGAATTTTTATTTTTCTAACATTTCTGATCTGACCTGATCAGAAATGGACCGTCACGGCTGGCTCCGAGCAGAAAGCTTTTTGAACGAAGTGGGGGGGGTACCTGCAAGGCACTCCGATGCTGAAGTAAGTAGGAGTACGAGCAGATAATAGCAAGTGTAAGGTTAGAATGATGAATACCTGACCCTCTGGAAGCAGAGGGTATTTATAGCCCCCAGCGCTGGGCCAAGGTTCCTTCATTGGGCCGGGCGGGTTTGGCCCAATGGAGGAACTGCCAGGTTCTACGTGCGTAGTGGGGACCCGCACGTGGTCCCCTTCCTGGATGTTCTGCGTGAAGTGCGGGCGGACGGAGACGCGGTCTTTTCGGAGTATCGTTGGGGGAACAGTGGACTGAGTCTGCCCTAGCTGGGGTGCTCGAGGTAACGTCGAGCTGCACCTCAGAATGTGGTGTTGGACCACAGCATGTCGAGCTGGAGGTGTACTGTCGAGCCAGCGACTACATGTTGGGCACGATCGTACTCTTTGGTCGGCGTGGCCCTTGTAAGTCCATTTGGAATGGGCCTTTGCAACGCTTTTGGGCCTGTCGGGCCCAGTCCAGAACAGGAGCCCCCCAAGTCGTGGTTCCTTTGTGAGGAGCCATGGCTTGAACTCAGGTCGTTTCCTCATCGAGGTCTCGTGCCCGGGACAGAGGTGTAGGCCCTCGAGGGCCTCCTCGTGCCGTGCTCGGAGACATCTTCCGCGGTGGATGCCTGGAGGATCCTCACAGGGCGCGTCTGTCGAGCATACGAGGTATCTTTCGGGAACTGTGCCGCCACCCTATGGGGATAGGGTCATCATTGCGTTGGGAGCAGCGCGTCAAGGAGAGAGACTCCGTGGTTGCCCGAGGTGACGTTTGGTATTCCACGTCATCACTATAAATAGGAACCTTGGGCCCCATAACACGTTTCTATTCTCTGTGCTCTCTCTGCTGTTGCTCTTCCAGATTTTTTCCAGTCGCGATCTTCTGTCACAGATTCTTCTACTCCGTAGCCAAATCCTACTTTTTGATTCAAGTAAGTGGTCTATCTTCTTCATTTTCCTGTTAAAATGCATGATTTTTGGCGTTTGTAGATGTTTTAGGGACTGTGCGCGTGGGATTAGCCCGGTAAACTCATACTTAGCCCGACATATTCATGCCTAGAACCGGCAAACGCATGTTTGTGGTCGGCATATTCATAGTTTTAGGTGATAAACTTCAGCGCTTCCCCGGGGTCTTCATGATCCAGGGCGCCTGATTCATGATCGCGCCCGGTATGTTCATGGTCTTGGTCGTGAGCCTCATGGTGTGGCTCGCCGTGTTCATACCTTGGGTCGACATGTTGGAGAGTAACCGCGTAGTTGGTTCGAGGAAGAACACATCGAGTTTCAGGATGTCGGGGAGGCAACCATTCGTGGAAACGGACTATGTGGTCGTGAATGGGACGACGTGATTTGTCGAGCGTATGGCTTCGTGCCCAATTGACTGGTTTCCCGTGCTCTGCAGGTAACCATGGCGGACGAGCCGAGCTCCTCCGGGCGCCACGATCGTGAAGAACAAAGCGCCGATGAGTCAGTCAACCTGATTGATACTGTGACCGACCCTTTGCTGGATTGGGTGGGCGTCGAGCCCCGAGGGATCACGTCGATCTACAGCCGGGGCGACCAAAATCCATATGCTGTCATCGAAGCGGGCCAGGGCCAGCCCGGCTTCCAAAAGAACTTCGTAGTCATGCGCCCGTCCTCCCGTTCAAGGATCTGCTCGGTTTATCCGGAATATAGCTTCGCGATGTACGAGATCGCGTTCAAAGATCTAGGGCTGCAGCTGCCCTTCACGGATTTCCAGGTCGGGGTCTTCACTCACCTGGAGTTGGCCCCGTCCCAGCTACATCCAAACTCACTCGCCTTCATCCGGGCGTTTGAGCTGACGTGTCGCTATCTGAGGATCGAGGCGACCATACCGCTCTTCTTCCGGATTTTTCATCTGCAGCGCCAGTCTCGAGGCGGGAAACATAGCTGGGTCTCCTTGAAGCAGTCGAGGAGACTCTTCAAAATGTATATGGACTCCGTAAGGGGTTTCAAAGATAAGTGGTACATTGTGCGGCCAGTTACCACCTCGGCTTTAGGATCCATGTACGAGGAGGAGGAGCCCCTAAGCGATGATGACGGGGAGGCGGTTTTGGGCGACGATGGGAGTCCTGTGATGGCCTGTACGGCTAAGTTCCCTGTGCACTGGATATTCAGGCACTATGAGCATGGGACCGGTTACTACCACACTGCTGCCGGGGACATGTGCTCGGAAGACGAGGAGGCGTATGCCACACTTTGCCGGTTTGTCGATAGCTTCCACCCTGCTCGGTGAGCTACGAGGGAAGGGGACGATATCCTGGACGCAGATGGTTACCCAACGTTTGAGTCCCAGCCGATTGATACCAAGGCGCTCGTGGAGTGCCAGACGTACAGGCAGGCTGCCCGTCTGTTAGGTTGTTTGTTGCTCGAATATCTTTGCTCGTCATTTGTTTATGAGCTTGCTCCGATACTAACCCATTTTTTATTTTGTGCAGGTTCGATGGCCGGTCGACATGAAAGGCTTTTGAAATTGTCTTGTGACCAGAAGCGAGACAGGAGGGTCGTGAAGGCCCCACAGGCGACGAGGATGGGCCTGCCACACAGTCCAAGTGCTCCTCAGCCGGTGAGGGTGGACTCGCCGCCAAGCTCGGGGGCCGCGTCTGATGGGACCCCAGAAGTTGAAGAGGTCGACCCTAGTGCCATCCTGATGCAGAGGAAGAGGACCCGTGTGGAAAGTGGTCTGACTGTTGGCGAGGACGCCAGTGCCGTTAGGTCTTTCGCATTCTCCCTTGCTTCAAAGAGGAGGGCTTCTTCGAGAGATTCCCTCTGACAGTGATTGCCGACGAGGCTGAAGCTATCAAAAGGATGAGCAAAGAGGATCGGAAGATGTATCTGGCCGCCAGCATGGACGGGCTGGTGAAAATGGCCGAGATGGCCTTGGTGCTATCCGAGGAAGGAGGGGATCCTACCCGTATCAAAGAACTCGAGCAGGAGAAGGCGGCCCTTACCTCGAGCTCGCGGAAGTTGAAAACCGCTCTGGAATGCTCCGAGGAGATGTTCCGCGAGTAGACGGAGATGCTGGATGCTGAGAGGGAGATGTTGACCCTGGAGAAGGAAAAGTCAGGGAAGTTGGTCGAGGAGGGGGAGCTTCTCCGGGAAGACAGGGATCGTCTGGGGGCCAAAGTCGGACGCTTGGCCCAACAGATCGAGGAAATGAACGCTGCCATGCAACCTGCCGAGGACGAGCCGGAGGACATAGCGGCTTTGAAGAGTCGGTTGGAGCTGGTAGCCCATATCCGGCTCCTCGAGGCAGATTGCATCGGTGCCCTGGAGGATGGGTTCAACTCCGCAGTTGGTCAGCTCTCCTTGTTAAACCCTGGTCTGGTCACTGAGGGTATCGGCCACACACATCAGATCGTGGATGGCGTGATCGTTCCTCCGCCCGACTCTCCCGTCGTCGACGATGATGGTTCTGGGGAAACCTGACTAGGATAGCGGGCATGCGTGCCTTTGACATTTTGTATTCTTTGGGCCTGCGTGCCCGTCTGTTGTACGTTATGAACATCGCCGGCCTTCTTGGTCGGTTTATAATTGTTTTGTCGCCTTCGGGCATTTTTATCTGAATGCTGTTTTACATTTTGAATGTTTTGCCCTTGCTTGAAATCTTACATATTTGCATAAAATTTTAGCCTAAGTCGTGGGCCCGAGACGTGCCCGTAAGTGGTTGTGATTTGGCGAGCGAGTCTGCCCGCCTTCCGTTTGTGTACGTGCCCGGCCCTCTTTCGCTGGCCAGAGTCACCTAAGTGTTGTGCTCGAGGGGAGAAACTTCCCTTTGACCCTTTTAGATGGCCCGTCATTCTTGACGACTTGTCGGGCATTTGGAGTGAAGTTGCTCAGTCGGGCGTGAAGCCCGGTAGGGGCTACTCGCCCTTGGCGTGAACTGCCCATCGCGAGCTGGGTGTTCTGCCTTACGGGTACAACGACGGTGGTGCTCGGTATAGCTGTCCACGTCGGGCACTATCGATCGTCATCGTTCGCCGAGCGATGCTGTGCGATTTGGCCGTATGTCGGGCTTGTACCTTAGCCTTTATACGAAGTCGGACGTTTTTCCTCGTTGACCGAGCGCGGGTGTCGTTGGTCGAGGGTCCCAGGTGTTGGTAGTTTCTAACTGTAGTACTGCTTTAGCTTAGCAGCGTTCCAGGGTCGTGGTAATGGCTCTCTGTCTAATTGCTCGAGGTAGTACGCCCCGGTACCCGTGGTGCCGTGGACGCGATAAGGTCCTTCCCAGTTCGCGGCCAGCTTCCCTTCGCGGGAATCTTTCTGATTCCTGCGTAATACTAGGCTGCCGATTTCGAACTCGCGCTTGATGACCTTGTCGTTGTGGCGTAGAGCCACTCGTTGTTTTAGGGTGGCTTCACGCAGGGCTGCACCCGATCGGATTTCCTCGACTAGGTCGAGTTCATCCCTTAGTGCTTCGTCGTTCATTTCTTCGTCGAGGGGGTCCTCCGTTCGTCGGGATGGTTCCATGATTTCGACCGGGATGACAGCCTCGGTGCCGTATGTTAGTCGAAATGGTGTTTCACCCGTCGTTGAGTGGGGTGTGGTGCGGTATGCCCACAAGACGTTGTGGAGCTCCTCGACCCATCCTCTTTTGGCTTCGCCAAGCCGATGTTTGAGCCCTCGGAGGATGACTCTGTTCGCGGCTTCGGCTTGCCCGTTGGTCTGAGGGTGCTCGACTGACGTGAAATGTTGTTTTGTCCCAAGTTTGGTGACGAAGTCCCGGAACCCGTGGTCGGTGAACTGGGTACCGTTGTCGGTCACCAGGGCCTGCGGAATTCCGAACCTGGCGAGGACGTTTCTTTTGTAGAAACGGAGGATATTGTGCAAGGTGATTTTTTCGAGTTCCTCGGCCTCGATCCACTTCGTGAAGTAATCCACGGCGACGATGAGAAATTTGTTCTGGTAGGTTCCTTGCACGAAGGGCCCGAGGATGTCCATGCCCCACCAGGCGAACGGCCATGGGGACGACAATGTGTTCAGCTCGTGCGGGGGGGCGAGGTGCATATCCCCGTGCTTCTGGCACTTATCACATTTTTTCACGTGTTCCTTGGCGTCCTGTTGCATCATCGGCCAGTAGTATCCTGCTCGAAGGGCTTTCCGTGCCAAGGATTTACCGCCCATGTGCTGGGTGTTGATCCCTTCGTGTATCTCCTGTAGTACGTCGGGGATGGCGGACTCGTCGATGCATTTCAGGAGGGGAATGGAGAATCCTCTCCGGTACAGTTTCTGCTCGAGAACCACATAGGAACATGCTCGTCGCTTGATTATGGCAGCTTCGGCCTGGTTCGACGGGAGTTCTCCTTTTGTCAGGAAATTATAAACCGGGGTCATCCAGGACGTGGCATCCCCGATGGCATGGATCTCGACCGTAGTCGAGGGTGGTTCGATACTTGGACGTGCCAGAGATTCCTGGATGACGGATTTATTCCCGCCCTTCTTTCGTGTTCTCGCAAGTTTGGACAATATGTCCGCCCTCGTGTTTTGCTCGCGGGGAACATGAGAAATTTCTGCTCGTACGAACTTTGTCATGTGTTTTTTGACTAAGTTCAAATACTCGACGAGGTTGTCGTTTTTGGCCTGGTAGCTTCCCTGTACTTGAGAGGTGACGAGCTGGGAGTCGGTGTAAATTTGAACCTCGCGGGCTCCCAGGTCCTCGGCTAGTCTCAGTCCTGCGAGTAGGGCTTCGTATTTTGCCTGGTTATTTGACGTCGGGAAGGAGAGAACTAAGGAGTGCTCGATTACTACGCCTTCTTCGTTTTCCAGGAGGATCCCTGCGCCGCTACCGGACGAGCTGGACGCTCCGTCGACGAAGATGGTCCACTTGTGTTCCTTCCCTGGGGGAAGGTCGTGAGTGGTCATCTCCGCGACAAAGTCGGCCAAGGCCTGTGCTTTCAGGGCTTTCCTGCTTTCGTACTGAATGTCGAATTCGGAGAGTTCCAAGGACCACTTCAGCATCCTGCCCGCCATATCTGGCCGACCCAGGAGTTTCCTCACCGGCTGATCGGTTCGTACGATAATGGTGTGGGCTAGAAAGTAGTGTCTGAGCCTCCTCGCAGCGTTAACAAGGGCCAGAGCCACCTTTTCTATCTGCTGATATCTGCTTTCGGGCCCTTGTAAGGCTTTGCTCGTGAAGTAGACAGGTTTCTGCCCGTCGGGGGTCTCGCAGACAAGGGTTGCGCTGATGGCTTCGTTCGAAACGGCCAAGTATAAGTACAGCGGTTCCCCGTCGTCTGGTCGAGACAGCACGGGCGGCTGAGACAGGCTCTGCTTCAGATGGCGAAGTGCGTGCTCGCATTCCTCGTTCCATTCGAAGGCTGCTTCCTTTCGAAGGAGTTTGAAGAAGGGGAGGGCGTGCTGAGCGGACTTCGTGACGAAGCGGGATAATGACGTCAGCATGCCGTTCATGATTTGTATCGACTTCTTCGACGTCGGTGTTGGGAGGTCGGAGAATGCCCGACATTTGTCGGGGTTGGCTTCAATCCCTCGTTCTGTTAGATAGAATCCAAGGAATTTTCCTGCCTTAACCCCGAACGTGCACTTCTCGGGGTTGAACCTCATTTTGCATTGTCTTGCTTGGGCGAAGACTGTCTTGAGATGAGCTGCGTGATCGGTGTCTGCTCGGGATTTGACGATCATGTCGTCCATATATACCTCGAGCATGTCTCCAATCTGTTTGTTGAAAACTCTGTTCATCATACGTTGGTAAGTTGCTCCGGCGTTTTTCAGTCCGAAGGGCATTACGTTGTAGTAATAGTTGCCCGAGCTGGTCATGAATGCCGTGCAGTGTTTGTCGCCCAGAGCCATTGGGATTTGGTTATATCCCGAGTAGGCGTCCATGAACGACAAAGTCTTGTAGCCGGCCGAGTTGTCGACCAGCATGTCTATGTTAGGTAAAGGAAAAGCATCCTTCGGGCAAGCCCGGTTGAGATCGGTATAGTCAACACACATTCTCCATTTTCCATTATTCTTTTTCACAAGTACAACATTTGAGAGCCAGGTGGAATACCGGGCTTCAGAAATAAAATTTGCCTCTAGGAGGTCTTTTACAGCTTTTTCAGCAGTCTCCGTTTTTTCTGGAGACTTCCTACGCCTACGTTGTACTATGGCCTTGGCGGCTGGATCAATGGCGAGGTGGTGACAGGCGACCTCAGGGTCGAGTCCGGGCATCTCTGCAGCGCTCCAGGCGAAGAGATCAGCATTCTCGCGCAGACATGCCTTGATTTGCTTCCTGGCCAAGTCGGGGAGGTCTTTACCAATCTTCACTCCCTTGGTCGGGTCTGTGCCGAGGGGAACGAGTTCAAAATCCCCGTCCGGAATAGGTCGGAGTGGGATTTTCTCGCTGCTGGATGGCTCGTCCTGATCGAAGCGAGCGTCGAGGGCTATGGAGTCGACCTTTGGTGGGGCCTTCTGGACTTCTTCCTCGGGGGATGCTTTCCTGTTGGGCTCCTGTTTTGTCCTTTTGGCGGGTCTGGTCCCTACGTCGACGGTATCTCGTCCCTTAGAAGAAGCATTGAAGCACCTACGGGCAGCAGCTAGGTCTCCTTGGATGGTGGCTACCCGTGCCCTTTTGGTGTAGAACTTCATCTTCAGATGGACGGTCGAGGGCACCGCCGTCAGCTCCGCCAGAGTCGGTCTCCCCAAGATGCAATTGTATAGAGACGGGCAGTCAATGACGAGGAAGCGGACCTTAACCTGTCTCGTAGCCGTTCCTTCGCCGAACGTAACCAGGAGCTCGACATAACCCCAAGGTTTGGAAGTCGAGTCGTTGAAGCCTTGTAGATCCGAACCCACATACGGAGAGGGATGTGAGTCGTCCAGTTGTAAGGTCCGGAACAGCTGGCTGTACATCACGTCGACGGAACTCCCTTCGTCGACCAGGATGCGATGCACGTCAAAATTGGCCATTTTTGCCCTTATCAGTAAGGGGATGACCGCGTTCGGGGCTCCACCGGGGAGTTCTTCCAGGTAGAAGGTGATGGGCTCTGACCTGCCCTTCACCCTCTCAAACGTTACAGTTTGTGGAGGAGCTATGTCGACCAGCTCGTCCAACTTCCTCTTAGCTGAATTGATGGTGAGGTCGTTGAACCCGCCCCCGTTGATGACCATGGCAGAGGGAAAGTATTCCCACCTGCTGTGTGTCGTCAGGGGCTCCTGCAGGAGCTCGGGAATGTCGAAATCCTCGGGCCTGGTTACCGAGAAGGCGGTCTGGATAGGCACCGACTCGTCTGATGGTCGGGCGTCTTCCTCGGGCTCCTTAGTTTCATGGGCGTCACGACGGGGAGCGTCGTTTCGCCTGTACTGTGCGAGCCTCCCTCCCTTGATGAGGGTTTCAATGGCGTCCTTGAGGTGGACGCAGTCCTCTGTCAAATGACCATGACTCCTATTGTATTGACATTATTTATTTTTATCCGCCCCTGGCTTGGCGGGAGTAGGTCGGGGACGCTTGACACCACCGTCTCTGAAATCTGTACTGGCACACTCCGCCAAAATACGCTCGCGGGAAGCTGTGAGCGGAGTGTACTCGGTGAAACGGCCCGAGGGGCCCCTTTATTCTCGGGCTTCCCGGGGTCGATCCTCTTTCCTTTTCTCCCCGGTACGTCGGGGAGGAGCCTCTTGTCGTGAGCTGCTGCTGTTGTTGGGACCTCGAGCCCTGGAGTCTCAGGCCCTGTTGGCAGCTTCCCTCTCCTCGTAGTCCATGTATGCTCGGGCCTTGTCGAGGAGGGCATCAAAAGTTGGAGGTGGCTCAATACCCACAACCTTTCTGAATTCTGTGCCGGGGAGGAGACCCCTCTCCAGCAAGTATCTTTTCATGTGGTCCGCGCAGGGGACCTGTATTGCTTCTCGGTTAAAGCGGTTGATGAACTCCCTCAAGGTTTCATCCTGTCTTTGGATGATGGCCTCGAGGGCCGCCTCGGTCTTCGGATGGTGCCGAGAAGCTGTGAAGGAACTGATGAACTGGTTCTTCAGGTTCCGCCACGATGTGATTGAGCCCGGGGCGAGTCCTTTATACCAGTCCATGGCCGCCTTCCTGAGAGTCGTGGGGAAAAGACGGCATTTGATGGGCCCCCCGACGTTATGGTAGTGGAGCATGGCTTCGAACCCGTCAATGTGGTCGACCGGGTCTGCTACTCCGTCATACTCCTTCAGATGCGGAGGCTTCTCCATGCCCGGGGGGATAGGGGCATCCATGATGGCCTGCGACAGGGGACCGCGGGGGTCGTCCTCGTCGCTCCTCTCCGGGGAAAGAGATGGAGATCTGTAGTTTTGTCTGGCACGGTGGTCGTGCTGAGTTTCCCTCGAGCGTGATGCCCGGTGGTTGAATGTCACACGCCCGTCCCCGGTGTGCCTCTTGTCGTGCCTTGACGGGTCGCGACTGGGTTCTCCGGTAGTGATGGTGGGCTGTCTCTCATAGTAGGGCCGCCTCTGCTTTGGCCGGGGAGAGGGGCTCCTGGTGTTCTCCCTGTAGTGTCTCCGCGGGGGAGAAGGGTGTCGAACCTCTGTGACCCGAGGAGGTGGAGAATGTGGCCTCTGATGCCTCCTCGGGGGTCGTCGATCATCTTCAAGTGCCCTTACTCTTTCTCCTTGGGCGAAGATGAGATAGTTTGTCTGATTAATGGCCGCGAACAGTGCCTGAGTCGTGGCATCTGCCCCGGCGGGAACTGGGACCTCATGGAACCGGGCAGCTCTGTAATGAGCGAGAGCTGCCGGGTCGTCTTCAAGTGCTGGTGGGGTCGATGAGGATGATGCAGTAGCCCCGTCCCTGTAGGAGGAAGTTCCAGGGGCGGTCGTCACAGGAATGGTACTGTGGCCGGGATCACCGGGGTTGTCGAGGTGTCCATTCTTGTCCGCGGTGCCGTTATTAGTGTCGGCGACACGGACGTGCTGCTCGTCGCGAGCTGGATCAGCCATGACAGGTAGTTGAATTGAGCTTTGGTCTTTAGAGTTGTTCGTTAGACGGGGAAGCTAATTCCCACAGACGGCGCCACTGATCTGACCTGATCAGAAATGGACCGTCACGGCTGGCTCCGAGCAGAAAGATTTTTGAACGAAGTGGGGGGGGGGTACCTGCAAGGCACTCCGATGCTGAAGTAAGTAGGAGTACGAGCAGATAATAGCAAGTGTAAGGTTAGAATGATGAATACCTGACCCTCTGGAAGCAGAGGGTATTTATAGCCCCCAGTGCTAGGCCAAGGTTCCTTCATTGGGCCGGGCGGGTTTGGCCCAATGGAGGAACTGCCAGGTTCTACGTGCGTAGTGGGGACCCGCACGTGGTCCCCTTCCTGGATGTTCTGCGTGAAGCGCGGGCGGACGGAGACGCGTTCTTTTCGGAGTATCGTTGGGGGAACAGTGGACTGAGTCTGCCCTAGCTGGGGTGCTCGAGGTAACGTCGAGCTGGACCTCAGAATGTGGTGCTGGACCACAGCATGTCGAGCTGGAGGTGTACTGTCGAGCCAGCAACTACGCGTCGGGCACGGTCGTACTCTTTGGTCGGCGTGGCCCTTGTAAGTCCATTTGGACTGGGCCTTTGCAACGCTTTTGGGCCTGTCGGGCCCAGTCCAGAACAATTTCCTCTACAGATTCAATACAAGCCAGACATATGCGTGCACCATGCGCCTCTCATCCACACCATCTTATCATTAGACAATCATATCAAGCGTCCCAGAATAAATGACCATGATGCACTCTCAAAAGCTGGCCACACTTTATCAGACAGGCGCTGGACTTTTGTTTTGGGCCTGAATTATTTTTGAATTCTCACCCCCCTTTTTACTAAAACAATACAGGTCCATTTTCCATTTTTATTTTCTTTCTGTTTCAAACAAAAAAATGTTACTTGGGCTCTTTTTGCTAATTCTTAACCCCCATTTTACTCTTTAACACCCAGACTAAATATTTTTTATATTTTCTTATTTTTATTTCTTTAATTTTTTTATTTTAACCAAAAATACAAAAATATATATTTTCTTAAATAATTAAATTAAAATATTAAATTTAAACACTTTATTCTATTTTTTAATTAAATTAGATTTTATTACTTTCTTTATTTTTACATGATAAAAACATTTTTTTTCTAAATTAATATTAACATTCAAATTATTTTCTAAATAAATTATTTAGACTTAGGTTTCATTCTCTTAAATTCAACAAACTTTGATTTTAGGATTTTTTAAAAGTTAGTTAAACTTCTCTTGTAATTAAAATTAATTAGTTTAATTTAGTTGATATTAAACTTTTTTCTCCATCAAAAACCCTAAAAACAATTTCTTTTTCTTTTCATCTTTACATTCTGTGCATCTTATTATTATTCATGATTCAATGGTTTGTAATAGATAATTAGGGCTTTATTGCTCTCTTCCCCCTATTCACAAAACATGTACTTAATCCCAAAGCGTTGGAATAGAATAGGATATTTAAATTCCGCAATTTATCGCTTTCCTTATTATTGTTAGTAATTAGGGTTTGTATGACAAGACTTAAAATCAAACATTAGACAACCCTAATCCAAGACAAATAATTGAATCAAGCACACTTTACACACATGCACCTCTAGGGTAACCCACACTTGTTGCCTCAGATTTAAACAGCCATGTCCCTCAAATGTGAGATGTTTTAGCAAAGACCCTCAATTATAAGATCGTAGTCCCTCGATGACCCTTCGATGCTGCCTTCGATAAACGATCTTAGTCCTTTAGGACAATTGCTAAAACATCTTACAAGTTACCTTCTATGACTGTACAATGACCCACACATGTCCCTCACATCCAATGGTATGGCTCCCTACCAACCAATGGTAAAGTAGCACTATCTAAAGAAGGAGAAAAAGAACAAAGACTTTTTGAGTAGGTAGATTGCTCGTAATTGCTTGCTCATAAACTAAAACCATTTTCCACACCTCACACTTTCAAAAACAAACATCTTTTCAAACAAATATTTTCAAAACAAACATTTTGTATACATTCTCAATGATACGAGAATAATTACAAAGTTTGTTGTACTAAGGCGTTTTCAAAATATTTCCAAAAAAAAAACATTTTGTATACATTCTCAAAGATACGAGAATCATTAAAAAATTATTATCTTCAAAAATCTTCAAATATTTTCAAACATACACAAACACAAAGTATTTCAAAGTGAGCTAGCAATTAAGAGCATGTAGATAACTACAGATGAAAAGGGTGTTAACACCTTCCCTTTTCATAACCTACCCCCTGAACTCAAGAAAATTCTCAAAAGGTATTTCCTTTTCTTTTCACCCTTTCCTTTATTGAATAAAAGAAAAGTCGATGGCGACTCTTGCTATCCGCAACATTTGCGAAAAAACACAAAACACCCAAGTCAGTTCTCCCACCGTATTATAGAACTAATAACTCTGCTGAGGAATATTAAACTAAAAAAGTGGGGTTACCTTAAGAGCTAGATCACTTTTATTTCTTTACTTGCTTGATTTGTATTATTTACATTTTGGGGTTACGCTTGGGTTTATTTCTTGTATAGATCCTATACCTGGACCTGGGGTATTTTAGATAAGTAGCAATAGATCGTGGGGACTATGCGGAGAAACACCAACATGGTTGAAGTGATGGCTACGTTAGTGTGACACATTTGTTGGTACCGGTATCCCTTGAGTCCAGTCAAGGAAAATACGGGGCCGCTGTGTGGTGTCATGAAGCACTAACTGACCGTAGAACCTTAGTTGAACAACTTTGTAATTAGAAAGTAGTGAGATAGCTGGATTTGGTTCAAGACTAAAGTTGGTTGATACTCGATACTACACTCATTGAGATTGGACTTTCGGGATATTTTGGCTGTAGTTTGGATGCTTGAGCTAAAACAATGCCCGATGAAGAAAGATCAGTGATATTGAGGCTCCTAGAACTCGGTTACTTCTTTTAGGACAGGTTGAGCCAACTAAAACTTCAAGAGGTTATTTACCTATAAACTCCATGCAAGCCTAAACATAAGACCTTGCATGCTTTGTTTCTGTATGATTATTAGATCAAGCATAACATCGTGACATCATGCCATAGCATTTTCACTAACCATTTCAAGGACTATATGGCTTCCGCTCGCGGAAATACCATCTGAATCAACTTCATAACGGTGCCTCTGTGTTGTACCCCAAAATTTGCCCTCCCATATTCTTCAAAGTTTTGACAAGCATCACCTCAAATGGTTCAAAGTCTACTCAAGGGCTACATAGTTCAAGCACCATCCTAAGCCAGTCAAATTAGGGTTTTGGTTCCTTCAAGGAAGTTGAGGTTTTCAAGGGCTCAATCAAGTCTCATATGCTCATATACATTGTCAAGCACCTACATGTCAAGTTTCAAGGCTCACAAGGTCAAGTTGCACAGTCAAAAGTCCCATTTGCTCAACAGTCAACTGTAGGGGTAAAATGGTCATTTGGCAGTCAAAAGTCAAAAAATTTGGTCAACATCTCATTTTGAAGCCACAATCATAATTTGATCAAGTCTTGATCATGATTTCACAAGCATGGCTCAAAAATCATCAAGGTGCAAAAGTTTCTATTTTTGGACAGCTGAAAAGTCAACTGTAACTTGACCAAGGCATAACTTTTTCATGGTTCATCAGAAAAATCCCATCCAATGCTCATTTTGAAGGGGATGACATTTCCTACAATTCATCTTCACATTCCAAATCCAAGAAATTCTCTCACAAAAAGTTATCAATTTCAACATTATAGGTCATTTTCAAAAGTCAACAAAAAGGCACTTTAAGTCAAAGACCATAACTTGAGATTGGTAAATTCAAATGACATGGGACCAAAGGCATTGGTTAGAGGACTTCAAGACCTTTCCAAAATGTCCAAGAACATGTTCGTATGATCAAAATTGAGCAAGATATGCATTGGAGAAGTTGGGAAATTTTTGTGAAATGGCAAAAGTCAACTATCCTTGAAACTTCATTTTTGACAAAAAGGGCCCACTTTTTCCACTTGATTCAGCTTTGCCATGCCTCCCACGTGTCCCATGATTTATTTCAAGGTTAAAAATTAATTTTTCTATTTTTATTTAATTTTATTTGATTTAATTCATTTTAAATCTTTAAAATTCAAATAAAAATCAAGAAAATTAATTAAGGGATATCTTTTGGTTTGAATAACTTTGATACACCATAATTCACATGCCAATTTCGTGTACATCCTATTTCAAGCATAAAAATTCAAATTTGGACAAGAAAGGCAAGTTTCTTCAATGGAGGTTATGGCAAAATCCAAAACATAATTACATTGGTTTAAGGCTCATGATTTGGATTGATTCTCATTCAAGGACATATATGCAAGCCTCCCACACTTGATTCACGACCTAGAAAACTCAGAGGCAGCATAACCAATTTCAAAAATTTCAAGAGAAAAGTGTGAAACTGAAAACCACTTTGCAGCATAATTCAAACCTCCCTTTTGATCCAAACACACTCCTTACATCCCCAGGAATCGTTTGCAGCCAAGAGCAAGCTCTAACACACAAGAAATTACCCAGAACAGATTCACGGTTCATCCTTATTTTTCATAATCGAAATTTGTATCTCATGAGCATTTAACATGTTTGATTGGTTGTTTTGCATTGTTTGAACATACAGGAACCTTTTGGTATAGCTTAATTGCATTGAAACTCACAGAATCACAATTCACCATGAATGGATTTTAGGGTTTAGAAGCTTGAAAATTAGGGCTTTCTTATTGAGGAAAAATCAGGCCTTGAGACACATACAGTTAAACTCAGAAGCTCCATACGAGTTGAATGAGACCCTCGCGCTCAATTTATCTTGCGCCAATCGCTAATCGCTATTTTTGATATTGGTATTTTGTGGGGGTTTAAAACCCCCGTTATTTGCCTGTGTTTTTGTTTCAGGAATGAAGAAGATGACTACGTGGAATGATGGGAATGGGCCATTCAAACATGGCGCGCCTTTTTGTGTTTTTTCCAGAATATGCCTTTGTTTTGAATATAATATTTAGTTCCCATTATTCTAACACACGCGCAGGATTGGTGTAGTGGTTGGCAATGCACTTGGTAATCTCTGGGACCTGGGTTCGATTCCCAGGTCCTCCCATAATTCCAATATTATTTTTTCAAACGCTTTCTTGTGCAGCATCCCAAAGAAAGCATATCATACACCTCATCCAGGAGTCAGCCAAGTATCCATCAGTGCAAATCCAAGGGCCAAGCATGAGGACCATGGTGCTCTGGAGTCAACATGGGCGTAGGCAACCAGGAAAAGTCAATGTGGCTGAAGATTCATTGGGCCTCAAATTCCAATCAAACACCCCCCATCCTGGCCCATACCCCCCTTGGGTTTGCTCTTTTTTATTTATTATTTTGTCATTTTCTTTTTTATTTTATTTCTTATTCCTTTATTGACAATTAACATAATTAACATTTTTATTAAAAAAATCAAAAAAAAGAACTAACATTATTATTATTATTATTATTTTATTTTTTTAAGTAAATATTAAATAATTGAATTAGCTTTAATTAGGCAATTTTAACTTTTTTAAATAACTAAAATAATTTAGAATTAGGTTAACTTAGAATTTTAATTCTTTTATTTTATTTCATAAAAACATAAAAACACAAAAAAAAATATTTTTCTTTTAATAAATTAATTAATTAGATTAGGCTTTATTTAATTAATTGCATTTAATTCAAAAAAGACAAAAAAAATTCAATTTCTTTTCTTAAAAGGGTCAAAACCCTTAAGGCATTCCCGATTAAATTTTATTTGCACGCATTTTATTTTGATTATTATGTAATTGCTTCCAAGAATGTAATAGTAATTAGGTTTACCGCTTTATTTAATTTCTCGTACTTATTTATCAAAACGGGTCTTTGTATTTTTGGCGATGTATAGACCCGCGCCTTGTAATAGCGTAGAATTTATATTTCCGCAATTTACTTTCCGCACCCCCTAACTGTTAAATGCATGAAAGAATGTATGTAAATAAAATTAACCCGTAGCTCACAAATAACATGTACAAAAACATTAACTGAAAAACAACACACAAAGCACATGCCACTCCTAGGGTACGCTTCACTCGTTGCCTCGAAACGTGGTCATCAAGTATAGGACGTCTTAGAGGTCACCCTTTGTCTAAAGATCCAGTTTCCTCGAAACGGTTGCCTCGGATAAAAGGATCTAGGACGTTAGGGTTACTTCTAAGTTGTCCTACCATTGCTTCGGTGACCACACAGTCCCGATAATCGAATTGACCCGAATACCTCCAACGATGGTGCTACCTACCTCTCAATGGTGGGATAGCACTATCTAAAGGACTCTTACACAGCTTAATTCCTTAGGGTAGGTAAATAACTCATGGGTACTTGCTCTTTTCAAAAACAAACAAAATACTTTTCACACCTTACACTTTCAAAAAGTTTTCAAACAATACTTCATACACTCTTGAGGACTGATACAAGAGTTACCTAAGAAGTTTTCAAACGAACTTTTTTTCAAAACCCACACACATTTGAAAAGCAAACATATTTTTGAAAACATAAGAGCAAGTACCTAAGAGCCCGTGGATAACCACGGATAGAAAGGGTGCTAACACCTTCCCTTTCTATAAATCTACCTCCCGAACCGAGAGAAATCTCAAAGAAGGAATTTTGCTGTGCTTTTGTCCTTTCCATGTTGGAGAACATAAAAGACGGTGGCGACTCTTGCTTACCGCGACATTTCGCGAAACCAGCTAAAAAACAGTCAGTTCTATTTCCACCGATCACAGAACTGGCGACTCTGCTGGGGAATAATCTAAAGTGAGGTGTACCTTAGGACTAAGATCACTTGTGTTTTCAATTGCCTGATTTGTTTGCTTTAATATTGTTGGGCCTGTCTTGGGAGTTTCATAGATCCTAACCCGGATCTGGGGGATACCTTATTAGAAAGTAGCAACAAACTGTGAGGGAACTGTGCGGGGTATACCGACACGGTTGAAGCAGTTTGCTACGTTGATGTGGCACTTTGGTGAGTACCGGTAACCCTTGAGTCAAGTCAAGAAGAGTACGGGGCCGCCGCGTGGTATCGTGAAGCATCAACTGACCTTAGGAACCTTAATTGAACCATCCTGGCCTCTTTAGGGGTAGTGAGATAACTGACTTTGGTGCAGTCCGAAGTTGGTTGATACTCGATACTACACTCATTGAGGGTTGTTTTCTTGGAATATTTTGATCGCCAGTTCAGTGGCTAAATCAAAACAATGAACACAGAAAACAACCCAATGATATTGAGCTCCTTAGAACCCGGTTACTTTTGATAGGACAGGTTTTTGAGCCCACCAACTTCAAGAGGGTAGTACCCCAAACTTCATGCTGGCCTAAACTCTAAGGGTTGTGGTGTGACTTGTGTGCTTTACCATGTTTGCTTTTGTGAATACTTGTGGTGTGCTCTTATCATAGCATCATAACATCATACAGCATCATATGCATTGACTAACCACTTCAGGGGTTCGAATCTTCATCTTTGTTCTTATTTTGTAGGACATGGAAACTATCCGCAGAAAGACAATTCAGGTCAACCTTGTCAGGGTCCCTCCTCAGCTTAAGGAACTTACATCCAGGATTCCCGAGAACTCTTCATTCAGTGAAAGGCATGATAGACTCATCAGCTTGGTCAATACCAACATTGAAGAGGATATGGTGAAAGTGATGTTCCAGTTCTTTAACCCTCTGCACCACTGTTTTACTTTCCCGGATTATCAGTTGGTGCGTGCTTTGAAAGAGTTTTCTCAGCTTCTGAAGATTCCTATCCTTAGTCAACTACCCTACAACGGTACAGAAAAGGAGCCAAAACTTGAAGAGGTTGCTAAAGCATTATGCCTACAGCCATCTGACATCAAGGGACATTGGGAAGTTAGAAGTGGTATCAAAGGGTTCTTGGCCAAGTTTCAGTTTGAGAAAGCACAAGAATGTTGGAACTCCCTTGACCTACAAGCTTTTGAAGAAGTTGTGGCACTCCTCGTCTATGGGTTGGTGTTGTTCCCTAATCCATATCAGCTTATAGATATCAATGCTGTCAAGATCTTCATGTCCAGGAATCCTATACCTACGTTGCTTAGGGACATCCTTCACTCATGTTACACTCGAACCATGAGAAAAAGAGGTGTTCTCATGTGCTGCACTCCTCTCCTGGCAAGGTGGTTTATTTCGCACCCTCCACAACCAGTTTTGAAGAACGAGCGGGGTTTGAGATGGTCACAACGATTGATGACTCTTACACATGCTGATATACATTGGTGTTCTTGGTCCAGAGAGAATGTCACTATCATTGATCGTTGCGGGGAGTTTCCTAATGTTCCTTTACTTGGAATCAGAGGAGGTATTACTTACAACCCCTAACTGGCTTTGAGGCAGTTTGGATATGCTCGGAGGGATGGCCCTCATGACATGTTGATTCCTGACATAGTTTTTGACTTAGACAATGATGCACAAGGACTTTGCCAGAGATTTATCAGAGCTTGGAGGATTCCCAACAGGGTAGATATCAAGACACTGGGGCACAAGAACTCCATCTCCCTGGAGCCTTATCTCAAGTGGGTACGAGCCCGCTCCCAGAAGCTGGTGATGCCATATCCAAATGTTCTCCCTGTGATCAAGGAGCCAGTCTTGGAAGGAGAGGTGCCCTACACCATTCAACATCCTGACATGCCTACATTCTGGGAAGAAATGCAGAAAAGCTGGATCCAACTCAAGGAAGAACGGAATTCTCTTGAAGTCAGTCTACATGCCAGTGAGAAGAAGGTCTTGGAGCTCACCCGCCTACTGCACGAGGAAAAGACCCTCAATACTTACATAGCTCCAAAGAGGATGCGCAGTGTCTTTTGGGATTAATTATTTTGTAATGTTTTGCCCATGAGGCCCTGATGTACTGAACAAATTATTTCCTAATAAAAAGTGTGTTCTTTTTTTGCTACAACGAATTTGAACTTTTGAACCCTTGAATGCATTGCATAAATAGCATTTCATTCATCATATGCATCACATGTACCCTTTTTCTACAGGTTGCTTAATCTTCTTCGCTGTTTATTTCAGCACTCAGTCATCATGAATCCTGAACCAACTACCGAGCAAGCTATCAAGGCCCTCCAGGCCCAGAACACCCAGTTTCAGGAGATGGTCATGAACTTGGCCCAAGGACAACAAGAGCTGAAGGCTTTGCTCCTGAAGAAGAAGAAGAAGAAGAAGAAAAGGACTGTGATGTTCAACACTGGGCGCAGACTCGGGAATACATTGCAGAATGAAGCTGAGAGGACTACTCCATCTGTGGGGGAAGGCAGTCACCAAGGGAGAGAGGTTCCTAGTCCTGTGGTCTCTGACACCGAGACAGACTTCAATGATGAACAGTACCCTCCTGCTGAGGACCGGTACAAACAGCTGGAGGACAGGTTAAATGCTATGGAGATTCAACGCGTGCCTGGGTTGGATTTTGGAGACTTGGGGTTATCTTCTGGGGTGGTGATCCCACACAAGTTCAAGGCGCCTGCCTTTGTGAAGTACGACGGGGCTTCTTGTCCTAAGATGCACCTCTGCTCTTATGTAAGGAAGATCCAGCCTTACACAGCAGACAAGAACTTATGGATCCATTTCTTCCAGGAGAGTCTTTCAGGGACTCATCTCGAATGGTTCTATCAGCTGGATAGAACCAACATTCGTAACTGGGAGGATTTGGCTACTGCTTTTTACAAGCAGTATCAGTATAATTCCGACCTCGCTCCTACGCGTACCCAACTCCAGGGTATGTCGCTGGGATCGGGAGAAGGATTTAAGGAGTACGCGCAAAAATGGAGAGACCTGGATGGCAGGGTGCAGCCACCATTGACGGATCGTGAACTGGTAGACATGTTCTTGGGGACCCTCTCTGGTCCATTCTTCAACCATCTCATTGGTAATTCCTCTGCTGGGTTTACAGACCTGATCCTGACTGGTGAGAGGATCGAAGCTGTTATAAAATCGGGGAAGATACAGAAGGGTGCCTCCTTAAATACTGAAAAGGAGCCCTTCAAGAAGGAAGCTAGTGCTGTGTATGGTCCAAGGAGACAGAACAAACCGGAACGCCGCCAAGCTGTCAACGCGGTGGTTATTTCTAAGCCTGCTGCTGCTCCTCAGCAATACAACCAGCCAAGAGCTGAGAGGCCCAAACGGCAGTATACTCGGCTCAGCATGACCCTCTCTCAGATCCTGCCGCAACTGCTGTCAACCAGCCTAGTAACTGTCAAGGAAGCTCCGAAGGTGGTAAACACAGCATCTCCGAAGTACAACCCCAACGCCCGTTGCGCTTATCACTCTGATAGCCCGGGACATTCTACTGATGATTGTTGGGCCCTAAGGAATAAGGTTCAGGACCTTATTGATGTTAAGGAAATACAGTTCGAGGTGCCCGAAAGGCCAAATGTTGTGACCGCTCCCATGCCCCAGCATGGAGTGAACGCTGTTGAGGAGGATTTGTATGTAGCTTCTATGGATGATGTTGCTACTCCGCTGCTGACCGTCAAGAGGAACCTGTTGCTAGCCGGTTTATTTCCGGGATGTAGCAAAGGTTGCCATTTATGTGCTGATTCACCTACTGGTTGTCCTTTGCTGAAGTCAGGCGTCCAAAACCTGATAGATAGCAAAGAGATCTTGTTCAAGAAAATTGCTATTCCTGTTGTTCCTACTGCCCCTGTTGAAGAAGTTTCAATTGTCACCATTTTCAACAACCCTTCCAAGGCTCCTTCAAAGAAGCCTATCAAAATTATGCTTGTTCACAAGATTGCTCCTGTAACCATTACTGTTCCGGGGCCCATCCCCTACAAGTCTGATAAAGCTGTCCCGTGGCACTATGGGGCAGATGTTTATGTTCTGGGAGTGAAACAAGAGTTCAATACTGGTACCGGTGTCACCAACATCATCGGGCCTGCTAAGGTCACTCGTAGTGGAAGACTGTTCTCACCAGACATTGCACCTCCAGCAATTCAGAGACCTCTTGTCATCACACCTGCCAGTGTGCCTGTTTCCCCCCCTGATCAAGTTTCTACCCCCGCTGCCGAGTCATCTGACGCTCGGGGTAAGGGGATTGCTACTGATGTGCCTGCCCAGACGGAGGCACCGAAGACCACTGTTGAGGCTTCCAAGAAAGAGATGGAAGAGATCCTCAAAATTATCAAGAAAAGTGATTTCAACATCGTTGAACAGCTGGGGCACACCCCCTCTAAAATCTCCATGCTATCACTGTTGCTGTGTTCAGAGGCCCATGCCAAGGCCCTGATTGCTTTCCTGAAGACGGCCCACGTACCACAAGAAACGTCTGCTGACCAATTCACCGACTGTGTGGCCAACTTAACTGTTGATAATGGTCTGGGTTTCTCTGACGCTGATCTGACGGCCAAGGGGAAGAACCATAATGATGCCATGCATGTCTCCATTGAATGCAGGGGCACTACTCTTGCTCATGTGCTGGTTGACACTGGTTCTTCATTAAACGTGCTACCCAAGAAAGCTCTAGACAGGTTGGACTGTGAGGGTTTAGAGCTCAAACCAAGTAACATTGTTGTCTGGGCCTTTGACGGGTCCAAAAGGATGGTACATGGTGAGGTTGACATCCCAATCAGGGTTGGTTCACAAGTCTTTGATTCAAAGTTCTATGTGATGGATATTCGACCGTCCTACTCTTGTTTGCTGGGTCGTCCTTGGATCCACAAGGCAGGGGCTGTGACTTCAACTTTACATCAGAAGCTCAAGTACCCGGTCAGGGGGAAGATCGTAACAGTGAAAGGGGAAGAGGAATCAATGGTCAGCCACCTCAACTCCTTCAGGTACGTAGAAATGGATGGGGAGTTCATTGAGACCCCCTTTCAACACTTTGAAGAGGTTCCCCAAACATTGGCAGCAGCAGAGACAGTGACTGCAGAAGACTCTCCTTTGAAGATGGCTTCCTTGAAGGATGCCCGAGCTGTGATTGAGAAGGGTGAGTGTGCAAACTGGGGAAGACTTCCTGATTTCACTCCAAAGACTGACAAATTTGGATTGGGTTTCACTGCAGAGGCTCAGAGGGTTGTGCGCAAGGCAAGAATTGGAAGACCTCTTGTGCTCATCACCAACCCGGGAGTGAATGCTATTGAGGACGACATGGAGGAATCCGAATTTGACAGCTGGATCTACCCAACGACCAACGGTGGACCTAGCAACTGGACTGCAAAAGACTTTATACCTATTACTTTTGTCACGCAGTAATGAACTCTTTTGTTTTAAAGTTGTAACAAACAATATTACTAAACTCTATGGCCCGGTGTCTTACCCGGGGCACCGTGGTTTTATTTGTGAGGGCATTGTTTGTCACTTTCATATATCATGAATAAAAGCATTGGACGTTTTTCACATTTCAAATCTTGTGCTCCCTTTCTTTCTTTATATATTGCAAAACAGCTATATTTACACACACTCACTCATACAGGTTTCAATCCAATCTGGATCTCACTGGTAACGACTCTGCTACTGCCAGTTATGACTTCGAAAATATGATCAACTTAGCCGAAGACGAAGGTGAAGATGATTGCGAAGTGCCCGACGAACTTGCAAGACTGCTACTCCAGGAAGAGAGGGCCATTCAACCACATGAAGAACCAGTGGAAATGGTAAATCTGGGTACTGAGACAGATAGAAAGGAAGTCAAGATTGGTGCCAATCTGGAGGCTAGTGTGAAACAACGTTTGATTCAAATGCTGCATGATTACGTGGAAATCTTTGCCTGGTCTTACAAAGACATGCCTGGGTTGGATACCGACATTGTAGTTCATCACCTGCCTACCAAGGAAGACTGCCCTCCGGTAAAACAGAAGGTCTGCCGTATGCGTCCAGAGATGTCCGAGAAGATCAAAGTTGAGGTTATGAAACAATTTGATGCCGGTTTTCTAGCAGTGACTTCTTACCCTCAGTGGGTTTCCAACGTGGTTCCGGTGCCGAAGAAAGATGGTAAGGTCAGAATGTGTGTTGATTACAGGGATTTGAACAGGGCAAGCCCCAAGGATGATTTCCCTCTACCTCACATCGACGTTCTGGTTGACAATACTGCTCAGCACAAGGTGTTCTCCTTCATGGATGGTTTTTCAGGTTATAATCAGATCAAAATGGCTCCTGAAGATATGGAAAAGACTACCTTTATTACTCAGTGGGGCACCTTCTGCTACAAGGTCATGCCATTTGGTTTGAAAAATGTTGGGGAAACCTATCAACGTGCCATGGTTGCTTTATTTCATGACATGATCCACCATGAGATTGAAGTATATGTCGACGATATGATTGCAAGGTCCCAAACGGAGGAGGAACACCTTGACCATCTACAGAAGATGTTTGACCGTCTGAAGTTGTACAAGCTGAGGTTGAACCCAAACAAGTGCACCTTCGGGGTAAGATCTGGTAAATTGCTAGGCTTCATTGTGAGCGACAAAGGTATTCAAGTGGACCCTGCCAAGGTGAAAGCTATACAAGATATGCCAGCTCCCAAGACAGAGAAAGAAGTCATAGGCTTTCTAGGACGTCTGAATTACATTGCCCGATTCATCTCGCACCTAACTGCTACCTGTGAACCAATCTTCAAGCTACTGAAGAAAGATCAAGTAGTACGTTGGAATGATGAATGTCAGGCTGCTTTCGACAGAATCAAAGAGTATCTCCAAGAACCATCCATTCTTATGCCACCGGTTGAGGGGAGACCTCTAATACTATACCTGACAGTACTTGACAGCTCAATGGGGTGTGTGTTGGGGCAGCATGACGAGTCTGGCCGAAAAGAGCATGCCATTTATTACCTTAGCAAAAAGTTTACCGACTGTGAGACCCGATACTCACTGCTCGAGAAAACTTGTTGCGCTTTGGTATGGGCTGCTCGCCTGCTGAGACAGTATATGTTGACTCACACTACTCTGTTGATCTCAAAAATGGATCCGATCAAGTACATATTCGAAAAGCCCACCTTGTCCGGAAGAATAACAAGATGGCAGATGATCTTGACAGAATATGACATCCAGTACACGACTTAGAAAGCAATCAAGGGAAGTGTATTGGCAGACCATTTGGCACACCAGGCAGTGGACGACTACCAGTCAATGAACTTTGAATTTCCAGACGAGGACATCATGGTAGTGACTAATTGTGAAGTACCTGGACCGGATGAAGGACCTGAGGAAGGATCTTGATGGTCTATGCACTTTGACGGAGCCTCCAACGCTTTGGGTAACGGTATTGGCGCTGTGATCATATCCCCAAAAGGCACTCATACTCCACTCACTGCCCGGCTATGTTTCAACTGCACCAGCAACATGGCAGAGTATGAGGCGTGCATTATAGGTCTTCAAGCTGCAATTAACCTAAGGATCAAGTTTCTGAGTGTCTTCGGAGATTCCACTCTCGTGATCAATCAGATCAAAGGCGAGTGGGATACGAAACACCCAAACCTTATTCCTTACAAAGAATATGTGTTGACATTAATCCCCCATTTCACGGAGATAAGCTTTGAACACTTCCCAAGAGAGGAGAATCAGTTGGCGGACGCGTTAGCTACGATGTCTTCCATGTTCAAAGTCAAATGGGATAACGAGGCTCCCCGGATCATTATCTGGAAACTGGATGAACCTGCACATTGCTGTGATCTTGAGGCTGAAGAGGTAACTGAAAAACCCTGGTATCATGAAGTGAAGAGGTACTTCGAAGCTCAAGAATACCCTGAAGGCGCATATGTCAACGACAAGAAGTTCCTGAGAAGGTTCGCTGCAAAGTTCTTCCTCAGCAACAGCATTCTTTACAAGCGGAACCATGATTCAACCTTACTGCGTTGTGTGGATAAGACTGAAGCAGAAAAGATCATGGCAGAGCTACATGAAGGTACCTTCGGAACACATTCCAGTGGACATACCATGGCAAAGAAAATCCTTCGGGCAGGATATTTCTGGTCCACAATGGAAGCTGACTGTTACCAACATTCTCGGACATGTCATAAATGCCAGATATATGTTGATAAGGTGCACGTTCCTCCAGTACCTCTGAATGTCTTGACAACACCTTGGCCTTTTGCAATGTGGGGCATTGATATGATCGGTGAGATCAGACCTACAGCATCCAACGGGCATCGCTTCATCCTGGTAGCGATTGATTACTTCACAAAGTGGGTTGAAGAAGCTTCCCATGCTACGGTAACCAAGAACATCGTAGCACGATTCATTCGGCATAATCTGATATGTCGATACGGTGTCCCAGAAAGGATCATTATGGACAATGGTACCAATCTCAACAACAAGATGATCACTGAGCTCTGCGAGCAATTCAAAATACAGCACAATAATTCTTCTCCTTACCGGCCGAAGATGAATGGGGCTGTAGAAGCGGCGAATAAGAATATCAAGAAGATTGTGCAGAAGATGACAGTGGCCTACAAAGATTGGCACGAGATGTTACCGTTTGCTCTTCATGGGTACCGTACCTCAGCACGGACGTCAACAGGGGCAACCCCCTTTTCTTTGGTCTATGGCATGGAGGCAGTCTTGCCTATCGAAGTCCAGATACCCTCTCTCCGGATAATGAAGGATGCAGGTTTGAGCGAAGATGACTGGATCTAGACTCGACTTGATCAATTAAACCTAATTGACGAAAAGAGACTCACCGTTATTTATCATGGTCAAACGTACCAAAAACGGATGATCAGGGCATTTAACAAGAAAGTCAGACGACAAGAATATCAAATCGGAGACCTGGTGTGATCGGTGGATCTGGAACTGACTGTTTAACGCTGGTTCGCGAAATGTCGCGGAAGCAAGAGTCGCCACCGTCTTTTATTTTCTCCATATGGAAAGGACAAAAGCACAGAAAAATTCCTTATAGAGATTGCTCTCGGTTCGGGAGGTAGGTTATAGAAAGGGAAGGTGTTAGCACCCTTTCTATCCATGGTTATCCATGGGCTCTTAGATACTTGCTCATTGTGTTTTCAAAAATGGTTTGTTTGCTTTTCAACTGTGGGTTTTAAAAAGTTTCTTTGAAAATTTCAGTTCGACTCTTGTATCGGTCCTCAAGAGTGTTTGAAAAATTGCTTTCGAAAGCTTTTTGAAAAGGTGTCGGTGTGAAAAGTATTTTTTGAATTTGTTTTGAAATTAGAGCAAGTATCTAGAGTCGTCTACCTACCCTAAGGAATTCGTCTGTGTAAATGTCCTTTAAAGTAGTGCTATCCCACCATTGAGAGGTAGGTAGCACCACCGTTGGAGGTGTTCGAGTCAATTCGAGGTTCGGGACATGGTGATCACCAGAGCAATGGGAAGACACCTTAGAAGCTACCCTCATGCCAGGTTCCCGGATCATGAGGACTTACTAAGACATCCTCTACTCGACGATCACCTTTCGAGGCAAGGCGACAGTGAGGCGTACCCTAGGGGTGGTGTGTGATTTGTGTGTCAGATTCATTTATTCTTGTCTTTTGTCATGTTATTAGTGATCTAGCGTTTGTTTTTATTTTTGTCCATACATTCTTTCATGCCTTGATTAACAGTTAAAAGTATTGCGGGAAAGTAAAAGTTCTAAAGCTATTACAAAAGGCGCGGGTCCACATCGCCAAAATTTCTTGAACCCGATTTGACAGAAAAATAAAGAAATAATGAAAAGAAAAGTGCGAGAAATTAATTTACAAGGCCTTGGGAGAGATACATAAATATTAAACGAAAAAGAAATAAATATGCGAATTAAATAAGAATTAAACGAGGGCGTTGGACCCTTTTTGCAAAATTAAATTAAATGGTGAAATTAATTAATTAAAAAAAGAAAAGAAATTGTTTTTTTGATATTTTTTGGTATTTTATAATTTCAATGAAAAAGAATTAATTAAAATAAATGCTAACTCTAATGCTAGTTGTTTTTAATTTATTAAAAAGAAGATTAAATTTTAACCTAAAATTAACCCTAATTAATTTACATGCAATTTAATTACAAAAATAAATAATAGATTATTTAATTATTATGAAAGAAAAAAAAGGAAAAGATTGATTAAACCCTAATTCTACCACTTTTAAATTAATTAAGAAAATATTAAGGTTTTCTCCTAAATTAAAAACTAATCAATTAAAGTTATTTATTTACAAAAAAATACTAAAATAAAAATATTTATTATTTTTTATCTTTTCTGATTTTTTATGGTTTTGTGTTTTTTATGGAAAATAATTAAATTAATTAAAAAAAACAATAATTAAAGAAAGTAAAAATATAATGAAATAAAGAATAATAAAAACATTTGCAAACCTAGGGGGGTTGCTGTCCCCAAAGTGGAGGTATAGCCCAGCAATTTGAGGCCCATTTATTCTTTGGCCTGGTTGACTTTTGTGCTCACGTACCCAAGCATTGACCAGCGTGCATCATGTTCTTGAGATCCTGGCCTTTGATTGCATACCCTGGGACGCGTGGACGTTTGATTTTGAAGGCGTATGATGCGTTTTCAGTATTGACACGGCATAGAATCATTAATTGAAGAAAAATATGAAAGGGGGTGGGGACCTGGGGTTCGAACCCAGGTCCTGAACGTTACCAACCAAGCGTTTTACCAACCCTGCCATTTTGCTTATCTGTAAATTAAATAACAAATAAATATAATGAAACAAAACGAGAGTTAATAATACTTTTTGCGCGAACTTTCAAACAGGCCAACCATCGCCTGCCACATAACCATCTTCCTCGTTGGTGATTTATTTTCTGAAACATACAAGAAATAGGCAACGGTTTTTGAACCATTCCCTTAGGCATGCTTCTGGAAAATAACGAATAGCCCCTGGGGCATCATAAATTAGGCGCGAGGGTGGATTCATGATCGTCCCATCGTGCTTGTTTCAGTGGTCCAGGTTTTGAGTGTCAATTTTTCCTTAAACGAAAACCCCCAATTCACAATTCTGCAAACCCTAAGATACGACCATGGTGGATCCTTCGTCTTGGCATGAAACTCAAATCAAACTATACAGTTAGCTCGCAAATATCATTCTAAACACAAAAACAACAATGAAACATGTTAACAATGCATGAATGATTGAAAACGATTCTGAAATTTTCCTTACCAACTTTAATGGTGATTTCGCGTTTTCTTGAGTATGGGGCTTAGGGAATGATTGGAACACGTTCTATGATCCTTAAGGAAGCTAATGAAATAGCTATTTGGCCTTGAATCGTCCTAGAACTAGGTTTTCAGAATTGGTTTTTTTTGATAAATTTCAAGTGTTCCAATGGTGTTTTCTGCGCAGCTTTGTGGTCAATGGCATTAGGTTTTTCTTCTTTGTATATGTATGAATGAATTAGGTCAAAAATTTGATCAAAAGAATCCAAGAATTGATTATGCAATATTTGATTTTCAAGCATTAGTTTTTCCAATCTTTTTCATGCAATTTGATATCAAATCATATCCAATCCTTCCCTAATTGATCATGCACGAATTTGAGTGTCCAATGAGAGTATTTTCTGCACAAAAAGATTTTATTTCATTAGTTTAGCATTTTTTCCATATTTTATTTGGTTTAAATGAATTAATTGTAATAAAAAATTCAAATAAATAAATAAAAATAATAAAAAAAACTTCCCTTTGGGCCAAATGGTCGTGTGCATGTTTTGGATAATGAATTGTGGAAGAAAAATAGGCCCATTAGCAATTTTAGGTCATTTGAACCAATGTTGACTTTTCAAAATATCCAAAAATTTCCCAACTTCCACAAGGCATAACTTGCTCAATTTTTAAGCTTTGCTCATGTTCTTGGACATTTTGGAAAGGTCTTTGAGTCCTATAACCAATGTCTTTGGTCCCATGTCATTTTGATTCACCAATCTCAAGTTATGGCCTTTGACTTAAAGTACCTTTTTGTTGACTTTTGAAAATGACCTATAATGTTGAAATTGATAACTTTTTGTGAGAGCATTTCTTGGACTTGAAGTGTGAAGAGGAGTTGTAGGAAATGTCTTTCTCTTCAAAATGAGATTTGGATGGAATTTTTCTGATAATCCATGTGGAAGTTATGCCCTGGTCAATTTACAGTTGACTTTTTCAACTGTCCAAATAAGGAAACTTTTGCATCTTGATGATTTTTGAGCCAAGCTTTGAGAATCATGATCAAGCATTGATCCAATGATGTTTGTGACTTCAAAATGAGATTTTGACCAAAAATTTGAACTTTTGACTGTCAAATGACCATTTTGCCCCTACAGTTGACTGTATGGCAATTAGGGTTTTTGACTGTGCAATTTTGTGCTGAAAGTCTTGAAACTTTGTATGAGGATGCTTGACCATATTTGTAGACATGTGAGACTTGATTGGACCCTTGGAAACTTCATTTTCTTGATCAGAACCAAAACCCTAATTTTGACTGTTTAGGAGGCCCTTACACTGTGCAACCCTTGGGGAATTTTGAAGTATGACTTGGCAATTTCTTGAAGAATATGGGAGGGCAAATTTTGGGGTACAACAGTTGCCCCTGTTCAATCTTCTTAGACCTGAGGATGCAGATTGGCTGACGTGCCTTTCGTAATCCGAGGGTAGAAGATGATTGAACACTAGAGTGCCCAGAAATTTGCGCTCACATAGTAGCAGTGTGATGATGGAATAGGCTTATGGATGCCATTTAGAGATTGATGAATAGGATGATGGGCTTATAGATGCCATCTGGATGTTGATCGCATAAGAGGTTCCTTAGCGAGAACTTGCGTACCTGCAAAAGAAAAATGAGTACCTGACATGTTGCAGGAGCTGGTCTTCAGATGCTTTGTATAGATATGTCCTGACTGGTTACAGGAGCTGAGTCTGGATCTTCAAGCGGTGATGAATGAACCAGGGATGGTTACTACCTCAACAGGAACGGTGAGAGAACCTTGGATTACTTTAACTCCAACAGCAATCGTTGAGAAAAATCTTGGGATTACCACCTCCGCAGGATCGGGAAGAGAACCATAGGCAATTATAATCTCAAAAGCGGACGTTTGAGAAAAACCTGGAATGGAATTATCGTCTCCGTAGCATTGGGGAGAGAACCATAGGAAATTATAATCTCAAAAGCGGACGTTTGAGAAAAACCTGGAATGGAATTATCGTCTCCGCAGGATTGGGGAGAGAACCATAGGAAATTATAATCTCAAAAGCGGATGTTTGAGAAAAACCTGAAATGGAATTATCGTCTCCGCAGGATCGGGGAGAGAACCATAGGAAATTATAATCTCAAAAGCGGACGTTTGAGAAAAACCTGGAATGGAATTATCGTCTCCGCAGGATTGGGGAGAGAACCATAGGAAATTATAATCTCAAAAGCGGACGTTTGAGAAAAACCTGGAATGGAATTATCGTCTCCGCAGGATCGGGGAGAGAACCATAGGAAATTATAATCTCAAAAGCGGACGTTTGAGAAAAACCTTTGATAACTTCTACTGAGTCTTCATCAGAAAAATCTGTTTGGGGTCGATTTAGCTGGACTAGAGAAGGCCTTGGACTGGATAAGAAATCTTTGGAGTCGATTACCTAAACCGGTCTAGGTCTTGGAATGTCTTCAACTGGGTCTTTATCAGAAAAATCTGTTTGGGGTCGATTTAACTGAACCAGAGAAGGCCTTTGACTGGATAAGAAATATTTGGAGTCGATCCACTGAACCGGTCTAGGTCTTGAAATCTGATTGAGAATTTAACCGAATCTTTCCTGAAAGGTAAAGGTCAATCATATGCAATGCATGATATGGACCAAGCAATGATGTTCTCAACATAAATGAGATTTGTAAGATATGATGCGTATATGCATGCTATAATGATGTATGTGATGTTTAGGAAGGTATGTTTTCGTCTAGGAAAATAAATCCTTGACGGGTGCCGGGAAGTCACTCCTGGGCTGATGTTGGGGAATAGATTTTGCTTCCGCTGGGGATGGTAGTTGCAAGAATACCGGTAGGAGCAGATAACTCCGTTGGGGAATAAACTTGGCGAATGGAATAACTCTACGGGGAGGAAAGTACTCTAACGATCTTGCTGGGAAGCAATACTCTGTGGGGAGAGAGATACTTTGCTGAGTTGTTGGTAGTAACTTGCTGAGGGTATCTTTGCTGTGTTGGAAGTGTTGATAGACTTCGCTGGGGATAAGAAGACTGCGTTGACGGCGATCTTTCCGTGGCTTTTGGCTGAGGATAACCCAGTTATATCCTGTTAAGGAAATAACTCTTTGAATAAAGCCGGACGACGCGTTCGTGCTCTGCGAGGAATAAGCTTCCAGAATCTACTGGGGATAAGCTTACTGCTTGGGGAGATACATTCCAACTTTCCTAGGGAACTGGATTGGACTCTCCTGGGGAAGTTTTGCTATGCTAGGGAAGTGACTTCATTGAATGTTGATATGCCGCCGGGGAACCATCTTTAGGCCAAGACTTCCGGGGATGCTTGTTAAGAATATATATGCTGCTGGGGAATGTTGAGATCTACTGGAGGATACTCAACTTCTTAAAGATTTGATAACTTTGGTGAGAGTGTACTGACTGCTTACTCTCTGGGGAATTAGGATATCTGGTTATGTTCTTTAGCTGAACCTACCTTGGTACCTTGGAGGACAGAACAATTAGATTGCTTAGACAACTCTTTATTTCCCCTGTTTCTAACGTTACCTGTAATTAACCCTTTGTTTCGTATGCAAATATTCATGAGTTAGCAAATTATTGTCAATGCATATATCACAAATTGAACCTTGGACGTTCTTCGCAAAACAAAACAGAAAAAGAAAAACAATTGGCACTTTTAACTGAAAATATATTTGTATTGATTTTGAATGGCCTGAAAATAGGCGTTTTGTGTACAAGAGGCTGACGTCCTAGTAAGAGAACGCCACCGAGCAAAAGAGTTTATACAATTTTTGTACAAGAGAAAATAAAACAGCTGTGTGAAATGAATGATCCCACTGGGTTTCAACTCTGCTATTGCCTTTATAACTCCGAGCGTCTCATCACTTGATGACCTTGGTTGAAGGTGAAGCTGACTGATCGATGCCGTCTGGACTTGATGTAGATACCGGATTCTGGATGCAAAGTGATCCAATGAGACATAGTATTACGCTTTTATCCCTAATTTATTCCTGGACCGCCCTTTCGGGTTTTCAGTCCACCGGGATACCCATTTTTGCCCAAGCCGCCTTTTCAGGTTTTCGACTTGCCGGGTGTACAGATTTTTTCATTTCATCCCTTCATTTTTCCCGAACCCTTTTGGTTCGCCGGGAAGCCCTAATTTTTGCCTAGGCATGTCACCCTAGCGGGTCTTTTTTCATGCGTAGTATCTTTTTACTATGTCTGCATTGGCGGGGTGAGGAAGGTCGTCACCATCCATGTTGGTTAGAATCATGGCTCCTCCTGAGAACACATGTTTAACCACAAATGGCCCTTCGTACGTAGGGGTCCATTTGCCCCTTGGATCACTCTGAGGAAGGATGATTCGCTTGATTACCAGATCCCCAACTTGATATTCCTGTGGTCTGACCTTTTTGTTAAATGCCCTGATCATCCGTTTTTGATACGTCTGACCATGGCAGATAGCAGCAAGTCTCTTTTCATCAATGAGGTTTAGCTGATCAAGTCGTGTCTGGATCCAATCATCTTCGTTCAGATTTGCATCCTTCATTATCCGGAGAGAGGGTATTTGCACTTCGATCGGTAAGACTGCCTCCATACCATAAACCAAAGAGAAAGGAGTTGCCCCGGTTGATGTCCTAGCTGAGGTACGGTACCCATGTAGAGCGAACGGTAACATCTCGTGCCAATCTTTATAAGTCACTGTCATCTTCTGCACGATTTTCTTGATGTTCTTATTTGCTGCTTCGACAGCCCCATTCATCTTCGGTCTGTAAGGAGAAGAATTGTGGTGCTGTATCTTGAACTGCTCGCAGAGCTCAGTGATCATCTTGTTATTCAGGTTAGTACCGTTGTCTGTAATAATTCTTTCTGGGACGCCGTACCGACAGATCAGGTTATGTCGAATGAACCGTGCCACAACAGTCTTGGTTACCGTAGCATAGGATGCTGCCTCGACCCACTTCGTGAAATAATCAATCGCCACTAGGATGAAGCGATGCCCGTTAGATGCCGTAGGTTTAATCTCGCCGATCATGTCTATGCCCCACATTGCAAACGGCCAGGGCGCAGTCAGAACATTCAGGGGAACTGGAGGAACATGCACCTTGTCTGCATGAATCTGGCACTTATGGCATGTCCTGGAATGTTGGTAGCAGTCAGCTTCCATTGTGGACCAGTAATATCCTGCCCGAAGGATCTTTTTAGCCATAGTGTGTCCACTGGAATGTGTACCAAAGGTCCCTTCATGTAGCTCTTCCATGATTCTTTCTGCTTCAGTCTTATCCACACAATGCAGTAAGGTTGAATCATGGTTTCGCTTGTACAAGATGTCGTTGCTAAGGAAGAACTTTGCCGCGAATCTTCTCAGGAACTTCTTATCATTGACAGATGCACCTTCAGGGTATTCCTGAGCTTCCAAATATCTCTTCACCTCATGGTACCAAGGCTTCTCAGTCACCAATTCAGTCTCGAGATCGCAACAGTATGCCGGTTCGTCCAGTTTCTAGATGATGATCCGGGGAGCCTCATTATCCCATTTAACCTTGAACATAGAAGCCATTGTAGCTAACGCGTCCGCCAACTGATTCTCTTCTCTTGGAAAGTGCTCAAAGGTTATCTCTGTGAAGTGGGGGATCAGGGTCAACACACATTCTCTGTAAGGGATAAGGTTCGGATGTTTCGTATCCCACTCTCCTTTGATCTGATTGATCACAAGAGCGGAATCTCCGAAGACACTCAGAAACTTAATCCTTAGGTCGATCGCAGCTTGAAGACCCATGATGCACGCCTCATACTCTGCCATGTTGTTGGTGCAGTTGAAACATAGCCGGGCAGTTAGTGGAGTATGAGTACCTTGAGGTGATATGATTATAGCGCCGATACCGTTTCCCAAAGCGTTGGAGGCTCCGTCAAAGTGCATAGACCATCGGGATCCTTCCTCAGGTCCTTCATCCGGTCCAGGTACTTCACAATCAGTCACTATCATGATGTTTTCGTCTGGAAACTCGAAGTTCATCGACTGATAGTCATCTACGGCCTGATGTGCCAAGTGGTCTACCAATACACTTCCCTTGATGGCTTTCTGGGTTGTGTACTGAATGTCGTATTCCGTCAAGATCATTTGCCATCTTGCAATTCTCCCAGACAGAGCAGGCTTTTCGAATATGTACTTTATAGGATCCATCTTTGAGATCAACAAGGTAGTGTGAGTCAGCATATACTGTCTCAGCCGGCGAGAAGCCCATACCAAAGCGCAGCAAGTTTTCTCAAGCAGTGAGTATCGGGTCTCACAGTCGGTAAACTTTTTGCTAAGGTAATAAATGGCGTGCTCTTTTCGGCCAGACTCGTCATGCTGCCCCAGCACACACCCCATTGAGTTGTCGAGTACTGTCAGGTATAGTATCAGAGGTCTCCCTTCAACTGGTGGCATAAGGATAGGTGGTTCTTGGAGATACTCTTTGATTCTGTCGAAAGCAGCCTAACATTCATCGTTCCAACGTACTACCTGATCTTTCTTCAGCAGCTTGAAGATTGGCTCACAGGTAGTAGTCAGGTGCGAGATGAAGCGAGCAATGTAATTCAGGCGTCCTAAGAAGCCTCTGACTTCCTTCTCTGTCCTAGGAACTGGCATCTCTTGAATAGCTTTGACCTTAGCAGGGTCCACCTGAATACCCTTATCACTTACCACGAAGCCTAGCAACTTTCCAGATCTTACCCCGAAGGTGCACTTGTTCGGGTTCAATCTCAGCTTGTACAGTTTCAATCGGTCAAACAACTTTTGCAGATGATCTAGGTGCTCTTCCTCAGTCTGGGACCTTGCGATCATGTCGTCAACATACACTTCTATCTCATGATGGATCATGTCATGAAATAAAGCAACCATGGCACATTGGTAGGTTGCCCCAGCGTTATTCAACCCGAATGGCATGACCTTGTAACAGAAGGTGCCCCACTGAGTAACGAAGGTAGTCTTTTCCATGTCTTCAGGTGCCATCTTAATCTGATTGTAACCTGAAAAGCCATCCATGAAAGAGAACACCTTGTGCTGAGCTGTATTATCAACAAGGACATCAATGTGAGGTAGAGGGAAGTCATCTTTGGGGCTGGCCCTGTTCAGATCCCTGTAATCGACACACATTCTGACCTTACCATCTTTCTTTGGTACCGGCACCACATTAGCAACCCACTGAGGGTAAGAAGTCACTGCAAGGAACCCAGCGTCAAACTGTTTCATAACCTCGGCTTTAATCTTCTCAGACATCTCTGGACGCATACGGCGGACCTTTTGCTTAACCGGAGGGCAGTCTTCCTTAGTTGGCAAGTGATGGACCACAATATCGGTGTCCAACCCGGGCATGTCTTCGTAGGACCAGGCAAAGATCTCCATATAATCATGCAGCATTTGAGTCAACTGTTGCTTCACGCTGAGCTCTAGGTTAGCACCAATCTTTACCTCTTTCCTGTCTGCCTCAGTACCCAAGTTTATTGTTTCCACTGGCTCTTCATGGGGTTGAATTGCCCTCTCTTCCTGAAGCAACAGTCTTGCAAGCTCGCCAGGCACTTCACAATCATCTTCACCTTCGTCTTCGGCTAAGTTGATCGGATTTTCGAAGTCATAACTGGCAGTAGCAGGGTCGTTACCAGTGAGATCCAGAGTGGATTGGAACCTGTATGAGTGAGTGTGTGTGTAAATACAGCTGTTTTGAAATATATGTAAAGGAAAGAAAGACAGAAAAGGAGCATAAGATTTGCAATGCGAGAAAACGTCCAAGATTTTCATTTATGATATATGAAATGACAATTTATATGCCCTCACAAATGAAACCACGGTGCCTCGGGTAAGACACCGGGCCATAGAGTTTATTTATTGTTTATTACAAATAACGAAACAAAGAAATTTATTACTGCGTCACAAAGGTAACAGGAGTATGGTCTTTGGCAATCCAATTGGTCAATCCGCCTTCGGTTGTCGGGTATATCCAGCTATTGAACTCTGCTTCATCCACTTCATTGTCTTCCCCAACAGCATTCACTCTTGGATTTGTAATGAACACAGGAGGTCTTCTGGTCTTCGCCTTCCACATAGCTTTCTGACCCTCTGCAGTAAAACCCAGCCCAAATTTATCAGTTTTCTGTGTGAAGTCTGGAAGCCTGCCCCAGTTAGCACATTCACCTTTTTGGACCACAGCCCGGGCATCCTTCAGGGAAGCCATCTTCAACGGAACATTCTCCTCGACCGCTGTTTCTGCTGCTGCTGAAATTGGAAGCACCTCCTCGAAATGCTGAAAGGGGGTTTCAATAAACTCCCCATCCATCTCAATGTATCTGAAGGAATTCAGGTGGCTTACCATATACTCCTCCTCTCCTTACACAGTGATGATCTTCCCTCTGACAGGGTACTTCAGCTTCTGGTGCAAGGTAGAGGTCACTGCCCCAGCTTTATGGATCCAAGGTCGACCCAGTAGACAAGAGTATGATGGACGGATATCCATCACATAAAATGTAGAGTCAAACACCTGAGAACCCAACGAATGGGAATGTTAACCTCTCCATGAACCATCTTTTTTGAACCGTCAAAGGCCCTGACGATGATATTGCTGGGTTTCAGTTCCAGGCCTTCACAATCCAGACGGTCTAAAGCCTTCTTCGGTAGCACATTCAAGGACGACCCAGTATCCACCAATACATGTGCCAAGGTAGTGCCCCTGCATTCGATAGAGACGTGCAGAGCATCATTGTGGTCTCTTCCCTTCGCCGTCAGGTCAGCATCTGAGAAACCCAAGCCATTGTCTGCTGTCAGATTTGCTACGCAATCAGTGAACTGAACTGCAGATGTCTCCTGTGGCACATGGGCCGTCTTGAGGAACGAGATCAAGGCCTTAGCATGGGCCTCGGAGCACAGCAATAAAGAGAGCATGGAGATTTTGGAGGGCGTGTGCCCCACCTGTTCCACAACATTGAAGTCACTCTTCTTTATTATCTTTAGAATCTCCTCCATTTCTTATTGGGAGGCTTCAGCAGTTACAGGTATAGGTGCCTCCATCTGGGCAGGCTCAACTTCAATTCCTTTGCCCCGAGCATTGGATGACTCGGCAGCAGGAGAAACAACTTGATCAGCAACAGGAACAGGTACACTTGTAGGAGTTATAAGGAGTGGTCTTCGGGTAGCGGGTGGTGCAATGTCAGGCGAGAAGAGCCTGCCACTGCGGGTAACCTTGGTTGGACCAGTGATATCGCAGATACTAGCGCCAGCGTTGAATTCTTGTTTGATTCCGTTCACATATACGTCTGCCCCATAGTGCCAGGGGACAGCTTTATCAGATACATAGGGAAGAGGCCCTGGAACAGTGATAACCACAGGTGCAACAGTCATGATTTGAATAGGCTTCTTCGGGAGAGCCTTGATTGGATTATTGAAGATGGTAACCACAGAAACTTCTTCCACCGGAACCAACTGAACAGCAGACTTCTTAAACAGAATCTCCTTGCTATCCATTAGGCTTTGGATGCCTAACTTCAGCAAGGGACAACCAGATAGGGAAACAGCACAGAACAGGCAACCCTCACTGCAACCCGGAAATAAACCGGCCAGCAGTAGGTTCTTCTTGACAGTCTTCAGAGGAGTGGCCAGATCATCCACAAAAGCAGCGTAAAAATCTTCATCAACAGCATTTACCCTATGCTGAGGCATAGGAGCATTAACCACATTCGGCCTCTCAGGCGATTCGAACTGTATCTCCTTCGCGTCGATAAGGTCTTGCACCTTATTCTTTAATGCCCAACAGTCATCAGTGGAATGCCCCGGGCTATCAGAATGGTAAGCACAACGAGCATTCGGATTGTACTTAGGAGATGTAGTATTTGGAAACTTCGGAGCCTCTCTGACAGTCACTAGGTTGGTTGAGAGCAACTGTGGTAAGATCTGCGACAAGGTCATACTCAACCGGGTGAAATCTCTCCGGGGTCTTTCAGCCCTTTGAGGATTGGTTGGCCGAGGAGCGGCAGCAGGCTTAGCAATCATTACCGCACTGACAGATTGGCGGCGCTCAGTTCTCTCTGGTCTCTTGGAACCATATACAGCACTAGCCTCCTTCTTGAAGGGTTTCTTCTCAGAACTAGATGATGCACCCTTCGGAATCTTACCAGACTTTAACCCAGCCTCAATTCTCTCTCCAGTCATAATCAGATCAGTGAACCCTGCAGACGAATTCCCGATAAGATGGTTGAAAAATGGCCCAGATAGGGTCCCCAAGAACATGTCTACCAACTCCCGATCAGTCAACGGAAGCTGCACCCTGCCAGCCAGATCCCTCCACTTCTGAGCGTACTCCTTAAAACCTTCACTTGAACCTAACGACATACCCTGGAGTTGGGTACGTGTAAGGGCAAGGTCGGCATTATATTGATACTGCTTATAGAAAGCAGTAGCCAACTCCTCCCAGTTACGAACCTTGGTCCCATCCAGCTGATAGAACCATTCGAGATGAGTCCCTGAAAGACTCTCCTGGAAGAAGTGGATCCATAAATTCTTATCCGATGAGTACGGTTGGATTTTCCGAACATAGGACCTGAGATGTAGCTTGGGACAAGACACCCCGTCATATTTAGTGAAAGATGGTGCTTTGAACTTCCGAGGAATGATCACACCAGTAGACAAACCCAAATCTCCAAAATCCAGCCCAGGTACCTGTTGTATTTCCATAGCATTCATCCTGTCTTCCAGCTGCTTGTAACGGTCTTCTGCCGGAGGATATTGTTCTTCATCAAAATCAGTCTCGTTGTCAGAGACTACCGGACTAGGACCCTTTTCTGTCTGAGGAGTACTCTTGCCAACAGAAGAACCAGCCTCTTCATGCTGCAGAGTATTGCCAAACCTTCGGCCCGAGTTGAACAGAACAGTTCTTCTCTTCTTCTTCTTCTCCTTCTTCAGGAGCAGAGCCTTCAACTCTTCTTGGCTTTGAGCCAAACCCTTGATTAATTCCTAAAATTGCGCATTCTGCGCCTGAAGAGCTTTGATGGATGTCTCAGTTGACGACGAGTCAGGATTCATGATGCTGAAATAAACAGCGAAGAACTGTAAGCAACCTGAAAAGAGGAAAAACCTGCTATGCACATGATGAATGATATGTGTTTATGCAATGCATTCAAGGGTTCGAAAGTTCAAATTTGTTGTAGACAAAAGGAACACACGTTATCATTAAGGAAATAACTGTTTAGTACATCAAAGCCTCATGGGCAAAATGATACAAAAGCAAATCAATCCCAAAATACACTGCGCATCCTCTTTGGAGCTATGTAAGTGTTGAGGTTTCTCTCCTCATGCAACAGGCGGGTGAGCTCCAAGACCTTCTTTTCACTAGCATGTAAACTGGTCTCAAGAGAATTCCGTTCTTCCTTAAGCTGGATCCAACTCTTCTGCATCTCTTCCCAGGATGTGGGCATATCAGGGTGCTGAATAGTGTAGGACACTTCTCCTTCCAAGACTGGCTCTTTGATCACAGGGAGCATATGGGGATAAGGCATCACTAACTTCTGGAAGCGGGCTCGTACCCACTTGAGATAAGGTTCCAACGGGATGGAATTCCTGTGCCCCAGTGTCTTACTGTCTATCCTACTTGGCATTCTCCAGGCTCTGATAAATCTCTGGCGAAGTCCTTGAGTATCGTTGTCGAAGTCAAAAACTATGTCAGGAATTAACATGTCATGAGGACCATCCCTCCGAGCATAACCAAACTGTCTCCAAGCCAGGCATGGACTGTAAGTAATACCTCCTCTGATTCCAAGTAAAGGAACATTAGGGTACTCCCCGCAACGATCAATGATAGTGACATCTTCTCTGGACCTAGGGCACCAATGTATATCTGCATGTGTAAGAGTCATCAACCGTTGTGACCATCTCAAACCCCGCTCATTCTTCAAGACTGATTGTGGAAGGTGCGAAATAAACCACCTTCCCAGGAGAGGAGTGCAACACATAAGGACACCCCTTTTTCTCATGGTTCGAGTGTAACATGAGTGAAGGATGTCCCTCAGCAACGTAGGTATAGGATTCCTGGACATAAAGATCTGGACAGCACTGATATCTATAAGCTGATCTGGGTTAGGGAACAATACCAAACCATAGACAAGGAGGGCTACAACTTCTTCAAAAGCTTGTAGGTCAAGGGAGTTCCAACATTCATGGGCCTTTTCAAACAGAAACCTGGCTAAGAACCCTTTGATACCACTTCTAACTTCCCAATGTCCCTTGAGGTCAGATGACTGTAGGTGCAAGGCTTTAGCAATCTCTTCAAGCTTGGGTTCCTTTTTCGTACCGTTGAAGGGTAGCTGATCAAGGATAGGGATCTTCAGGAGCCGGGAGAACTCCTCCAATGTAGGTACCAGCTGATAGTCCAAGAAGGTGAAACAGTGATGCAGAGGGTCAAAGAACTGGAACAGGACCTTTATCATATCTTCCTCAATGTTGGTATTGACCAAGCTGATGAGACTTCCATGTCTTTCACTGAATGAAGAGTTCTCGGGAATCCTGGATACAAGCTCCTTAAGCTGAGGAGGGATCCTTACAAGATTGATTTGAATTGTCTTTCTACGAACAGTTTCCATGTCCTACAAAACAAGAACAAAGATGAAAATTCGAACCCCTGAAATGGTTAGTCAATGCATATGATGCTGGATGATGTCATGATGCTATGATTAAACACACCACAGATATTTACAAAGACAAACATGTAAGGCACACAAGGCACACAAGACAAGCCCTTAGGGTTTAAGGCCAGCATGGGGTCTGGGTAGTACCCTCTTGAAGTTGGTGGGTTCAACCTGTCCTACTAAAAGTAACCGGGTTCTAAGGGTCCCAATATCACGGGATTGCTTTCATTGTTCATTGTTTCGATTTAGCCACTGAACTAGCGACCGAAATATTCCAGGAAAGCAACCCTCCATTGAGTGTAGTATCAAGTATCAACCAACCTCGGACTGCACCAAAGTCAGTTATCTCACTACCCTAAAGAGGCCAAGATAGTTCAATTAAGGTTCCTAAGGTCTGTTGATGCTTCACGACACCACGCGGAGGCCCCGTACTCTCCTTGACTGAACTCAAGGGTTACCGGTACACACCAAAGTGCCACATCAACGTAGCAGACTGTTTCAACCATGTCGGTATACCCCGTACAGTTCCTTCACAGCCTTGTTGCTACTTTCTAAGAGGGTATCCCCCAGATCCGGGTTAGGATCTATAGAACTCCCAAGACAGTCCCACAATTTAAAGCAAGCAAAGAAGACAATTGAAAACACAGTTATGAACTATCCCTAAGGTACACCTCACTTTAAGTTTAAGTCCCCAGCAGAGTCGCCAGTTCTGTGATCGGTGGATCTGGAACTGACTGTTTAACGCTGGTTCGCGAAATGTCGCGGAAGCAAGAGTCGCCACCGTCTTTTATTTTCTCCAAATGGAAAGGACAAAAGCACAGAAAAATTCCTTATAGAGATTGCTCTCGGTTCGGGAGGTAGGTTATAGAAAGGGAAGGTGTTAGCACCCTTTCTATCCATGGTTATCCATGGGCTCTTAGATACTTGCTCATTGTGTTTTCAAAAATGGTTTGTTTGCTTTTCAACTGTGGGTTTTAAAAAGTTTCTTTGAAAATTTCAGTTCGACTCTTGTATCGGTCCTCAAGAGTGTTTGAAAAATTGCTTTCGAAAGCTTTTTGAAAAGGTGTCGGTGTGAAAAGTATTTTTTGAATTTGTTTTGAAATTAGAGCAAGTATCTAGAGTCGTCTACCTACCCTAAGGAATTCGTCTGTGTAAATGTCCTTTAAAGTAGTGCTATCCCACCATTGAGAGGTAGGTAGCACCACCATTGGAGGTGTTCGGGTCAATTCGAGGTTCGGGACATGGTGATCACCAGAGCAATGGGAAGACACCTTAGAAGCTACCCTCATGCCAGGTTCCCGGATCATGAGGACTTACTAAGACATCCTCTACTCGACGATCACCTTTCGAGGCAAGGCAACAGTGAGGCGTACCCTAGGGGTGGTGTGTGATTTGTGTGTCAGATTCATTTATTCTTGTCTTTTGTCATGTTATTAGTGATCTAGCGTTTGTTTTTATTTTTGTCCATACATTCTTTCATGCCTTGATTAACAGTTAAAAGTATTGCGGGAAAGTAAAAGTTCTAAAGCTATTACAAAAGGCGCGGGTCCACATCGCCAAAATTTCTTGAACCCAATTTGACAGAAAAATAAAGAAATAATGAAAAGAAAAGTGCGAGAAATTAATTTACAAGGCCTTGGGAGAGATACATAAATATTAAACAAAAAAGAAATAAATATGCGAATTAAATAAGAATTAAACGAGGGCGTTGGACCCTTTTTGCAAAATTAAATTAAATGGTGAAATTAATTAATTAAAAAAAGAAAAGAAATTGTTTTTTTGATATTTTTTGGTATTTTATGATTTCAATGAAAAAGAATTAATTAAAATAAATGCTAACTCTAATGCTAGTTGTTTTTAATTTATTAAAAAGAAGATTAAATTTTAACCTAAAATTAACCCTAATTAATTTACATGCAATTTAATTACAAAAATAAATAATAGATTATTTAATTATTATGAAAGAAAAAAAAGGAAAAGATTGATTAAACCCTAATTCTACCACTTTTAAATTAATTAAGAAAATATTAAGGTTTTCTCCTAAATTAAAAACTAATCAATTAAAGTTATTTATTTACAAAAAAATACTAAAATAAAAATATTTATTATTTTTTATCTTTTCTGATTTTTTATGGTTTTGTGTTTTTTATGGAAAATAATTAAATTAATTTAAAAAAACAATAATTAAAGAAAGTAAAAATATAATGAAATAAAGAATAATAAAAACATTTGCAAACCTAGGGGGGTTGCTGTCCCCAAAGTGGAGGTATAGCCCAGCAATTTGAGGCCCATTTATTCTTTGGCCTGGTTGACTTTTGTGCTCACGTACCCAAGCATTGACCAGCGTGCATCATGTTCTTGAGATCCTGGCCTTTGATTGCATACCCTGGGACGCGTAGACGTTTTATTTTGAAGGCGTATGATGTGTTTTCAGTATTGACACTGCATAGAATCATTAATTGAAGAAAAATATGAAAGGGGGTGGGGACCTGGGGCTCGAACCCAGGTCCTGAACGTTACCAACCAAGCGCTTTACCAACCCTGCCATTTTGCTTATCTGTAAATTAAATAACAAATAAATATAATGAAACAAAACGAGAGTTAATGATACTTTTTGCGCGAACTTTCAAACAGGCCAACCATCGCCTGCCACATAACCATCTTCCTCGTTGGTGATTTATTTTCTGAAACATACAAGAAATAGGCAATGGTTTTTGAACCATTCCCTTAGGCATGCTTCTGGAAAATAACGAATAGCCCCTGGGGCATCATAAATTAGGCGCGAGGGTGGATTCATGATCGTCCCATCGTGCTTGTTTCAGTGGTCCAGGTTTTGAGTGTCAATTTTTCCTTAAACGAAACCCCCAATTCACAATTCTGCAAACCCTAAGATACGACCATGGTGGATCCTTCGTCTTGGCATGAAACTCAAATCAAACTATACAGTTAGCTCGCAAATATCATTCTAAACACAAAAACAACAATGAAACATGTTAACAATGCATGAATGATTGAAAACGATTCTGAAATTTTCCTTACCAACTTCAATGGTGATTTCGCGTTTTCTTGAGTATGGGGCTTAGGGAATGATTGGAACACGTTCTATGATCCTTAAGGAAGCTAATGAAATAGCTATTTGGCCTTGAATCGTCCTAGAACTAGGTTTTCAGAATTGGTTTTTTTTGATAAATTTCAAGTGTTCCAATGGTGTTTTCTGCGCAGCTTTGTGGTCAATGGCATTAGGTTTTGCTTCTTTGTATATGTATGAATGAATTAGGTCAAAAATCTGATCAAAAGAATCCAAGAATTGATTATGCAATATTTGATTTTCAAGCATTAGTTTTTCCAATCTTTTTCATGCAATTTGATATCAAATCATATCCAATCCTTCCCTAATTGATCATGCACGAATTTGAGTGTCCAATGAGAGTATTTTCTGCACAAAAAGATTTTATTTCATTAGTTTAGCATTTTTTCCATATTTTATTTGGTTTAAATGAATTAATTGTAATAAAAAATTCAAATAAATAAATAAAAATAATAAAAAAAACCTCCCTTTGGGCCAAATGGTCGTGTGCATGTTTTGGATAATGAATTGTGGAAGAAAAATAGGCCCATTAGCAATTTTAGGTCATTTGAACCAATGTTGACTTTTCAAAATATCCAAAAAATTCCCAACTTCCACAAGGCATAACTTGCTCAATTTTTAAGCTTTGCTCATGTTCTTGGACATTTTGGAAAGGTCTTTGAGTCCTCTAACCAATGTATTTGGTCCCATGTCATTTTGATTCACCAATCTCAAGTTATGGCCTTTGACTTAAAGTCCCTTTTTGTTGACTTTTGAAAATGACCTATAATGTTGAAATTGATAACTTTTTGTGAGAGCATTTCTTGGACTTGAAGTGTGAAGAGGAGTTGTAGGAAATGTATTTCTCTTCAAAATGAGCTTTGGATGGAATTTTTCTGATAATCCATGTGGAAGTTATGCCCTGGTCAATTTACAGTTGACTTTTTCAACTGTCCAAATAAGGAAACTTTTGCGTCTTGATGATTTTTGAGCCAAGCTTTGAGAATCATGATCAAGCATTGATCCAATGATGTTTGTGACTTCAAAATGAGATGTTGACCAAAAATTTGAACTTTTGACTGTCAAATGACCATTTTGCCCCTACAGTTGACTGTAGGGCAATTAGGGTTTTTGACTGTGCAATTTTGTGTTGAAAGTCTTGAAACTTTGTATGAGGATGCTTGACCATATTTGTAGACATGTGAGACTTGATTGGACCCTTGGAAACTTCATTTTCTTGATCAGAACCAAAACCCTAATTTTGACTGTTTAGGAGGCCCTTACACTGTGCAACCCTTGGGGAATTTTGAAGTATGACTTGGAAATTTCTTGAAGAATATGGGAGGGCAAATTTTGGGGTACAACACCTGGTAATCAAGCGCATCATTCTTCCTCAAAGTGATCCCATGGGCAAATGGACCCCTACATATGAAGGGCCATTTGTGGTTAAACATGTCTTCTCAGAAGGAGCCATGATTCTAACCACCATGGATGGTGACGACCTTCCTCACCCCGCCAATGCAGACATAGTAAAAAGATACTACGCATGATAAAAGACCCGCTAGGTTGACACACCTAGGCAAAAATAAGGGCTTTCCGACGAACTAAAAGGGTTCGGGCAAAAATAAGGGATGAAATGAAAAAATCTGTACACCCGACAAGTCGAAAACCTGAAGAGGCGGCTTGGGCAAAAATGGGTATCCCGGTGGACTGAAAACCCGAAAGGGCGGTCCAGGCAAAAGTTAGGGATTAAAGCGTAATACTATGTCTCATTGAATCACCTTGCATCCAGAATCCGGTACCAACCATCAGGTTCAGACAGCATAGATCAGTCAGCTTCATCTTCAACTAAGCAGCCAAGTGATGAGACGCTCGAAGATATAAAGGCGATAGCAGAGTTGGAACCCAGTGGGCTTATTCCTTTCACATAGCTGTTTTGTTTTCCTTTTCACAAAATTGTAAAGTCTATGTTGTTCGGCGGCGTTCTCTTACTAGGACGTCAGCCTCTTGTACATAAACGCCTATTTTACAGGCAAATTCAAAAAATCAATACAAATTCACTTTTCAGATAAATTGCCAATTATTTTTCTTTTTTCTATTTTGTTTTGCAAAGAACGTCCAATGTTCCTTTTTGATATATGCATTTGACACTAATTACTAACTCATAAATATTTGCATGCGAAACAAAGGATTAATTGCAGGTGACATCAGAAACAGGGGCAATAATGAGTTGTCTAAGCGATCTAGTTGCTTTGTCCACCAAGGTACTAAGGTAAGTTCGGCTGAAGAATGTAACCCAGATACCTTCACTCCCCGCCGAGTAAGATAAGACTCAGCAATACTCTCCCAAGCAGTTGGTTCCAATCAACCCTAACAAGGCACAGTATCCCTAGAAAATCAGCAACACTCTCCCCGAGCAGAGTTAGTCTACTGTCAGCCTCAAAGAAGTTGGATTATCCCCCGAAGATCTCAATATTCCCCAGTGGAGTATACAAACATTCCTAACAAGCATCCCCGGTGATCTTGATCTAAGATTGTTCCCCGGCGGAATACCGGACATCAAGTGGTGCCATTCCCCAGTACAGTTCAAAAGTTTCCCCAGGAGAGTTGAATCAATCTCCCCGGTAGGAAGCTTATCCCCAGTAGACTCTGGAAGCTTATCCCCAGTAGATTCTGGAAGCTTATCCCTTGCAGAGTACGAAAGCGTCTCTCCCCGACCATATTCAAAGGTTATTCGCTACCAGAGTTTATAACTGGGTTATCCTCAGCTAATTACCATGGAAAGATCGTCCCCGGCGAAGTTCTTCCTATCCCCCAGCGAAGTTCATCAAATCTTCCAACAAAGCTTATCAATGGAATCCCCAACGGAGCTCTCATTCAAAACCTCAGCGAAGTATCTCTCCCCATAGAGTATTTCCCCGCAAAGTAATCTCTCCAACAAATTTATTCCTCAACGGAGTCATCTTCTCCTACGGGTTTATTCTCGCAACCATCATCCCCAGCAGAGACGAAGAACCCTACTCTTCAACATCAGCCCAGGATTCAAGCTCCCGGCAGTCGTCAAGGATTTATTTTCCTAGAAGAAAATACATTCATAAACATCACATTATCATACACCATGACGCATTCATATACGCATCATAAACACACAATCTCATTTATTCTTGAGAATATCATGAAATCACACAGTTCATGCATCATGACATTGCATACAACTGATGTTTTGCCTTTTCAGGAAAAAGGTCAATACAAAGATAATTACTATCAACTGTCGCATTTCCAGATTTGATTCCTGTATCCAGCCAGGGCACGTCTGAAGAGTTTGAAGATTCGATTCATGTATCCAGCCAGGGCATATCTGTTGACAACTATTTCCAGATTCGATTCCTGTATCCAGCCAGGGCACGTCTGAAGAGTTTGAAGATTCGATTCCTGTATCCAGCCAGGGTATACCTGTTGACGACTAATTCCGGACTCGATTCTTGTATCCAACCAGGGCACGTCTGAAGAGTTTGAAGATTCGATTCCTGTATCCAGCCAGGGCATATCTGTTGATGACTAACCCCAAATTCGATTCTTGTATCAAGCCAGGGCACGTCTGAAGAGTTTGAAGATTTGATTCCTGTATCCAGCCAGGGCATATCTGTTGACGACTAATCCCAGATTCGATTCCTGTATCCATCCAGGGCACGTCTGAAGAGTTTGAAGATTCGATTCCTGTATCCATCCAGGGTATATCTGTTGACGACTATTTCCAGATTCGATTCCTGTATCCAGCCAGGGCACGTCTGAAGAGTTTGAAGATTCGATTCCTGTATCCAGCCAGGGCATATCTGTTGATGACTATTTTCAGATTCGATTCCTGTATCCAGCCAGGGCACGTCTGAAGAGTTTGAAGATTCGATTCCTGTATCTAGCCAGGGCATATCTGTTGACGACTAACCCCAGATTCGATTCCTATATCCAGCCAGGGCACGTCTGAAGAGTTTGAAGATTCGATTCCTGTATCCAGCCAGGGCATATCTGTTGACGACTAATCCCAGATTCGATTCCTGTATCCAGCCAGGGCACGTCTGAAGAGTTTGAAGATTCGATTCCTGTATCCAGCCAGGGCATATCTGTTGACGACTATTTCCAGATTCGATTCCTGTATCCAGCCAGGGCACGTCTGAAGAGTTTGAAGATTCGATTCCTGTATCCAGCCAGGGAATATCTATTGATGACTATTTCCATATTTGATTCATGTATCCAGCCAGGGCACGTCTGAAGAGTTTGAAGATTCGATTCCTGTATCCAGCCAGGGCATATCTGCTGACGACTAATTCCAGATTCGATTCCTGTATCCAGCCAGGGCACGTCTGAAGAGTTTGAAGATTCGATTCCTGTATCCAGCCAGGGCATATCTGTTGACGACTATTTCCAGATTCGATTCCTGTATCCAGCCAGGGCACGTCTGAAGAGTTTGAAGATTCGATTCCTGTATCCAGCCAGGGCATATCTGTTGACGACTAACCCCAAATTCGATTCCTATATCCAGCCAGGGCACGTCTGAAGAGTTTGAAGATTCGATTCCTGTATCCAGCCAGGACATATCTGTTGACGATTATTTCCAGATTCGATTCCTATATCCAGCCAGGGCACGTCTGAAGAGTTTGAAGATTCGATTCATGTATCCAACCAGGGCATATCTGTTGACGACTATATCCAGATTCGATTCCTGTATCCAGCCAGGGCACGTCTGAAGAGTTTGAAGATTCGATTCATGTATCCAGCCAGGGCATATCTGTTGATGACTAATTCCAGATTCGATTCCTGTATCCAGCCAGGGCACGTCTAAAGAGTTTGAAGATTCGATTCCTGCATCTAGCCAGGGCATATCTGTTGACGACTAATTCCAGATTCGATTCCTGTATCCAGCCAGAGAACATCTGTGAGCAATTGATTATGGATTCGGCACATGTATCTAGCCAGGGCATATCTGCACGAAGAGATTAAAGATCAACCCCTGTAACAGGCCAGGTAATTATCTTTCTTTCTCAGGTACGCAAGTTCTCGCTAAGGAATCTCTTACGTGATCGACACCTAGATGGCATCTATAAGCCCATCCACTTACCAACAGTTCCAAATGGCATCTATAAGCCAATTCCCGACAAGGTTCTGTCACACCTCCAGATGGCATCTATAAGCCCATCCTCCTATCTATCAACTTTCCAAATGGCATCTGTAAGCCCATTCCCTCCATCATACTGCTGATACTCAACTATGTGAGTGCAAATTTCTGGGCACTCTAGTGTTCAATCATCTTCCACCCTCGGATCACGAAAGGCACACAAGCCAATCTACATCCTTAGGTCTAAGAAGATTGAACAGGGGCAACTGTTGTACCCCAAAATTTTCCCTCCCATATTCTTCAAAGTTTTGACAAACATCACCTCAAATGGTTCAAAGTCTACTCAAGGGCTACACAGTTCAAGCACCATCCTAAGCCAGTCAAATTAGGGTTTTGGTTCCTTCAAGGAAGTTGAGGTTTTCAAGGGCTCAATCAAGTCTCATATGCTCATATACATTGTCAAGCACCTACATGTCAAGTTTCAAGGCTCACAAGGTCAAGTTGCACAGTCAAAAGTCCCATTTACTCAATAGTCAACTGTAGGGGTAAAATGGTCATTTGGCAGTCAAAAGTCAAAAATTTTGGTCAACATCTCATTTTGAAGCCACAATCATCATTTGATCAAGTCTTGATCATGATTTCACAAGCATGGCTCAAAAATCATCAAGGTGCAAAAGTTTCTATTTTTGGACAGCTGAAAAGTCAATTGTAACTTGACCAAGGCATAACTTTTTCATGGTTCGTCAGAAAAATCCCATCCAATTCTCATTTTGAAGGGGAGGACATTTCCTACAATTCATCTTCATATTCCAAATCCAAGAAATGCTCTCACAAAAAGTTATCAATTTCAACATTATAGGTCATTTTCAAAAGTCAACAAAAAGGCACTTTAAGTCAAAGACCATAACTTGAGATTGGTAAATTTAAATGACATGGGACTAAAGGCATTGGTTAGAGGACTTCAAGACCTTTCCAAAATGTCCAAGAACATGTTCGTATGATCAAAATTGAGCAAGATATGCATTGGAGAAGTTGGGAAATTTTTGTGAAATGGCAAAAGTCAACTATCCTTGAAACTTCATTTTTGACAAAAAGGGCCCACTTTTTCCACTTGATTCAGCTTTGCCATGCCTCCCACGTGTCCCATGATTTATTTCAAGATTAAAAATTAATTTTTCTATTTTTATTTAATTTTATTTGATTTAATTCATTTTAAATCTTTAAAATTCAAATAAAAATCAAGAAAATTAATTAAGGGATATCTTTTGGTTTGAATAACTTTGATACACCATAATTCACATGCCAATTTCGTGTACATCCTATTTCAAGCATAAAAATTCAAATTTGGACAAGAAAGGCAAGTTTCTTCAATGGAGGTTATGGCAAAATCCAAAACATAATTACATTGGTTTAAGGCTCATGATTTGGATTGATTCTCATTCAAGGACATATATGCAAGCCTCCCACACTTGATTCACGACCTAGAAAACTCAGAGGCAGCATAACCAATTTCAAAAATTTCAAGAGAAAAGTGTGAAACTGAAAACCACTTTGCAGCATAATTCAAACCTCCCTTTTGATCCAAACACACTCCTTACATCCCCGGGAATCGTTTGCAGCCAAGAGCAAGCTCTAACACACAAGAAATTGCCCAGAACAGATTCACGGTTCATCCTTATTTTTCATAATCGAAATTTGTATCTCATGAGCATTTAACATGTTTGATTGGTTGTTTTGCATTGTTTGAACATACAGGAACCTTTTGGTATAGCTTAATTGCATTGAAACTCACAGAATCACAATTCACCATGAATGGATTTTAGGGTTTAGAAGCTTGAAAATTAGGGCTTTCTTATTGAGGAAAAATCAGGCCTTGAGACACATACAGTTAAACTCAGAAGCTCCATACGAGTTGAATGAGACCCTCGCACTCAATTTATCTTGCGCCAATTGTTAATCGCTATTTTTGATATTGGTATTTTGTGGGGGTTTAAAACCCCCGTTATTTGCCTGTGTTTTTGTTTCAGGAATGAAGAAGATGACTACGTGGAATGATGGGAATGGGCCATTCAAACATGGCGCGCCTTTTTGTGTTTTTTCCAGAATATGCTTTTGTTTTGAATATAATATTTAGTTCCCATTATTCTAACACACGCGCAGGATTGGTGTAGTGGTTGGCAATGCACTTGGTAATCTCTGGGACCTGGGTTCGATTCCCAGGTCCCCCCATAATTCCAATATTATTTTTCAAATGCTTTCTTGTGCAGCATCCCAAAGAAAGCATATCATACACCTCATCCAGGAGTCAGCCAAGTGTCCATCAGTGCAAATCCAAGGGCCAAGCATGAGGACCATGGTGCTCTGGAGTCAACATGGGCGTAGGCAACCAGGAAAAGTCAACGTGGCTGAAGATTCATTGGGCCTCAAATTCCAATCAAACACCCCCCATCTTGGCCCATACCCCCCTTGGGTTTGCTCTTTTTTATTTATTATTTTGTCATTTTCTTTTTTATTTTATTTCTTATTCCTTTATTGACAATTAACATAATTAACATTTTTATATAAAAAAAATCAAAAAAAAGAACTAACATTATTATTATTATTATTATTTTATTTTTGTAAATAAATATTAAATAATTGAATTAGCTTTAATTAGGCAATTTTAACTTTTTTAAATAACTAAAATAATTTAGAATTAGGTTAACTTAGAATTTTAATTCTTTTATTTTATTTCATAAAAACATAAAAACACAAAAAAAACATTTTTCTTTTAATAAATTAATTAATTAGATTAGGCTTTATTTAATTAATTGCATTTAATTCAAAAAAGACAAAAAAAATTCAATTTCTTTTCTTAAAAGGGTCAAAACCCTTAAGGCATTCCCGATTAACTTTTATTCGCGCGCATTTTATTTTGATTATTATTTAATTGCTTCCAAGAATGTAATAGTAATTAGGTTTACCGCTTTATTTAATTTCTCGTACTTATTTATCAAAACGGGTCTTTGTATTTTTGGCGATGTATAGACCCGCGCCTTGTAATAGTGTAGAATTTATATTTCCGCAATTTACTTTCCGCACCCCCTAACTGTTAAATGCATGAAAGAATGTATGTAAATAAAATTAACCCGTAGCTCACAAATAACATGTACAAAAACATTAACTGAAAAACAACACACAAAGCACATGCCACTCCTAGGGTACGCTTCACTCGTTGCCTCGAAACGTGGTCATCAAGTATAGGACGTCTTAGAGGTCACCCTTTGTCTAAAGATCCAGTTGCCTCGAAACGGTTGCCTCGGATAAAAGGATCTAGGACGTTAGGGTTACTTCTAAGTTGTCCTACCATTGCTTCGGTGACCACACAGTCCCGATAATCGAATTGACCCGAATACCTCCAACGATGGTGCTACCTACCTCTCAATGGTGGGATAGCACTATCTAAAGGACTCTTACACAGCTTAATTCCTTAGGGTAGGTAGATGACTCATGGGTACTTGCTCTTTTCAAAAACAAACAAAATACTTTTCACACCTTACACTTTCAAAAAGTTTTCAAACAATACTTCATACACTCTTGAGGACTGATACAAGAGTTACCTAAGAAGTTTTCAAATGAACTTTTTTTCAAAACCCACACACATTTGAAAAGCAAACATATTTTTGAAAACATAAGAGCAAGTACCTAAGAGCCCGTGGATAACCACGGATAGAAAGGGTGCTAACACCTTCCCTTTCTATAAATCTACCTCCCGAACCGAGAGAAATCTCAAAGAAGGAATTTTGCTGTGCTTTTGTCCTTTCCATGTTGGAGAAAATAAAAGACGGTGGCGACTCTTGCTTACCGCGACATTTCGCGAAACCAGCTAAAAAACAGTCAGTTCTATTTCCACCGATCACACTCTGCAACTCAAAGAGTTAGCGTCAAGGGTTCCTAAAAATTCTTTGTTCACCAAAAGATATGGTCGACTTCTTAATCTGTTTACCTCAAGCTTTGAAGAAGACATGATGAGGGTGCTCTTTTAGTTCTTTGACCATATACATCATTGTTTCACCTTTCCCGATTATCAATTGGTGCCCATAATGGAAGAAATCTCTTAACTCATATGAGTATATGTTCTTGATCAAATACCCTTCACTGGTTTAGAGGAAGCTCCAAGACCTGAAGTTATTACCACGGCCTCGAATTTGAAGAGTTCTGACATTGTGGCTAATTGGGAGACATGAAGTGGGGTCAAAGGCTTTTTGGCTAAATTCCTGATGGAGAAGGCTCGTTTGTTTTTGGATGCCATGAACTTTCAAGCTTTTGAGTATATCTTGGCTCTTCTAATCTATGGGTTGGTGCTTTTTCCTAACCCTGACCAACTCATAGATGTGAATACTGTCAAAATTTTCCTTACTCGTAACCTTGTGCCTACATTGCTTGGAAATGTTTTGCACTCTCTTCATACTCCCACTATGATGAAGCGAGGGACTCTTATGTGTTGCTTGCCTTTTCTATCTAGGTAGTTTATTTCGCACCTTCCTCGATCAGTATTGAAGAATGAGCAAGGTTTGAGGTGGTCGCAAAGGATAATGTCGCTTTCTCATACAGATATCTATTGGTGCTCTCAATCTCAAGAGGACATTACTATCATTGACTATTGTGGGGAGTTACCTAATGTTCCACTCTTGGGCATTAGTGGAGGTATTACTTATAACCCTTCTCTAGCTCTATGACAATTTGGCTATGCTCGAGTAGATGGTCCTCATGACTCACTCATTTAAGATATTGTATTCGACTACGAGAATGATGTTCGAGGTTATCATCGAAGGTTTGTACATGCTTGGGGCATGGTAAACAAGGTTGATAGAAAGAATTTGGGGCATAAGAATTCCATTTTTTGGAGCCTTATCTCAAATGGGTGCGAGCTCGCGCTCAAAACCTCATGATGCCATATCCAGCTATCTTTGAAATAGTTATGGAGCCTGTTGCTGAGGGGGACATTCCTTACACCATTATCCATCCCGACAAGCCTACTGACCTCGAGGAATTGCAGAAGTCATGGGTTCAAATCAAGGGAGAAAGAGACACCTTCGAAGCTCGATTCTATGTGTTGTACCCCAAAATTTTCCCTCCCATATTTCTCAAAACATTGCAAGAAAGATCCCCAAATTGCTCAAAGTAGTTCAAGGGTTGGCCAGACAAGCTCTCTCCTAAGGTAGTCTACTCAAATTAGGGCTTTGTGTTGCATAAATATCCTTGATTCCAAGTGACCCCAAGTTCTCACCAATGTCCTAATATGTTCTCAAGACCATCCATGTCAAGTTTCAAGCCTTGTAGAGGAATTTTGCTCATTCAATTGCTCAAAAGGTCCAAAAATCGACTGTGCTAGGGCAAAAGTCAACTGTGACCCAAATACAGTCAAACTTCAATATTTTTTGTCAACATTCTCATTTTGAAGGATATTTCATCATTTGATCAATGGTTGATCATGATTCATCAAGGATTGCTCAAAATTCATCAAGATTCAAAAGTTGCTAAATTAGGGTTTTGTAGGAAACGTCAACTCAACTTTGACCAAGCATAACTTTCTCATACTTTATGAGAAATGACCCATCCGAAGCTCATTTTGAATAGGATGCAATTCCCTACAACCCATCTTCATACCCCAAGATCAAAATATGCACTCACAAGAAGTTATGAATTTGGACATTATAGGTCATTTTGAAAAGTCAACAAAAACACTTTTTTGTCAAAGCTTCTAACTTGAGCATGGAATATCAAAATGAGATGATACCAAAAGGGTTGATTATAGAACGTCTCAAGATTTCTAAAAAGTCTAAGAACACCTCCAAAAGTTCAAAATTGAGGAAGTTATGCATTGTTGAAGTTGGACTTTTTTTGCAAAATTGCCAAAAGTCAACTATCCCCAAAACTTCAAATTTTGCCAATTGGGCCCATTCTTTTTCACTTGTTTTGAGTTGGCATTATAGTCCACGTGATCTAGCCTTTCCCGTGTGTCCATATCATGATTTTATTAATTATTTTGATTTTTATTTGAATTAATTTGAATTAAATAAAAATAAATCAAATAAAATCAAAAACATTGAAAACTAAAGATCTTGTGATCATTTCAGGTCTTGTTACACAGCTAGCATCCTTCCAAACTCGTATCAAGCCATGTGGATACAAAAAGATGTGATTTGGATCAAATTTGGAAAGTTTTAATGGAGGATCAAATCAAATATTCAAGCATCAATGGAGGAAGATTTGGACAGCAAATTCTAACCTAATGTATTGTACAATACATAAGGAATCGAGGGGGACAAGAATAGGGGTTGGAGATCAGTTCTAGAGGCAGAACCAAATTTGCAAAAAACAAGAAAAAGTGTGACTTCGAAATCAAGTCTAGAGGCAATTTCAAGACTTAAGACTTGTCTCAATCTCTTCCTGGCCATCTCCACAAGCAAAACCAATCAAGACCGGGCATTTTCAGACCCTCACACGCATTGTAAGTCCCTCACGAATCTGCCATATTCTTGAATTCGATTTACAATATTCTTGCATCCATTGTATAAAATAATTGCATCTTTGTGATCACCATGGCATTTTCAAGCTTTTGGCATTAATCGATTTCATTTATCTAACCTATATCACAGATCACCATTGCTAGGTTTTTTGTTCGTTTTTAGGGCTTTTTGTTTCAGGAAAAATTAGCTTTAGTAATGGCTATGGTTATGATCAGAAGAGGATGACGAGTTCAACCATGGTCCTAGAACTCATTTATATGGCCTAAGGAAGATTTTGGAATGAAGCTACGATTTTAGCTGCGGATAAAAATCCGCAGGTAAAAGTTGCATGATTTAGAGGACAGGGATGATGAGTTGTCGTCCTCCCATAGGACCATTCAAAATACGCGCATGTTTTTTTATTTTTATGAACATTGAATTTTGTTTTTTTATATTATTATTACTTTGTGTTTTATTAACAATAAGAACCACTTGGCCTAGTGGTTGCCACGCTTGATTCCAAGGCATATGGGGCTGGAGGTCAGGGGTTCGATCCCTGCCTCCAGCATTTGTTATTTTCCCAATTGTTTTCAAGAAATCATGTGCATATTCAAGCTGGAGGTTCACCATGGACTCTCACTATTCAACATGCCAGATGGCCAGATGGTCAGATCTGGTGGCCAAACCTTGAAGGCACACCTTAAGCCAGTCAACGCACGTGTATGAGATCCCAGAAAGTCAATTGGATCAGCATATTTTGGCCAACAAAATTGCTATGGACACTTCCAAAAAAGGCCCATTCTCACTCTTTCTCTTATATTTTCTTTTTATTTATTTAATTATTTTATTTTATTTAATTAATTTCTAACCAATAAACAAATTTTCTTTTTTATCAAAAAATCACAAAAATACATTTTGTCTAATTAAAATTCAGAACTTTATTTTTCTTTAATAAATTTTAATTAATTAATTAGGTTTTTAATTCTATAATAACTTTAATTTATTTTGTAAATATTTAAAATTAATTAGAAATCATTAGGTTTTAACTCTAATTTAATTATTTTAATTTCTTTCTTAAATTAACAAAAACTCCAAAAACATGTCATTAATTATTTTTTTCATTTAATTAATTTAATAATTAATTTAGTATTTAATTTTAGGACTTAATTTCTTTTCTTAAATAAAAACAATAAAAAAGGATTTTCTTTAATTAAAAGGGTCAAAACCCTAATTTCACATTCGATCTGATTCTCTCGCACGACTTATCTTTCCTTATTTAATTATTGATGTATCTGCTCCCGGCTTGTAATAGTCTTAAATAGGACATTTATTTATTTTACCGCTTTATTTTATTTTCAAAGGGTTTCTTTTGGTGATGTAAATACCCGACGCCTTGTAATAATTAGTTTTAATTTCCGCATTTTAATTCTGCAAATTATACAACTGTTAGATGTTTGATAATAGGGCTTGCATGACAAGAATGAATGCTTAATCTAAAATCAAATTAGATCACCCTAAACATGTGCAAAGATAAAAAATAATTGAAAACAACACACTCGCACATGCGCGCTCTTAGGGTACACCCCACTTGGTTGCCTTCGTACACGGTCATTGAGTATAGGTCGTTTTAGAGGTCGTCCTCTTGTCTAAAAGATCATAGTTGCCTCAGAAAGATTGCCTCGGATATTGTTGCCTCAAACAAATGGTCTAAGACATTAGGGTTACCACTAAGGTGTCCTAACATTGCTTTGGTGACCGTATGTCCCTCTTTGGAATTGACCCTTAAACTCCAACGACGGTGCTACCTACTCACTAATAGTGGGATAGCATTGTCTAAAGGAAATTAGCATAGAACGATTCTTTTTTCGAGTAGGTAGATAGTTCTTAGATACTTGCTCATCCAAAACAAAACTTTTCACACTTACACTCCTTTTCAAACAAAGTTTTCAAAAACACTTCATTACACTCTTGAGGACAGAAGCAAGAGTTAAATCGAAGTTAAAAACAAAAACTTTTCAAAACCCACAAGCACAAAGAAAACAATTTTGAAAATGATGAGCAAGTACCTAAGATCCCGTAGATAACTACGGATAGAAAGGGTGCTAATACCTTCCCTTTCTATAATCTACCCCCCGTACCTAGAAAATCTCTAAAAAGGAATTTTTCTGTGCTTTTTTCCTTTCTTTGTTGGATAAAATAAAAGATGGTGGCGACTCTTGCTTACCGCGACATTTTGCAAACACAAACGCAAAACGCAAACCAGCAAAATTTCCTTAACGAAATAGGGAAACCACGTCCCGGTTCTGGCCACCGCATCACACTATGTAAGCGAGAAGAAAGTGTTGGAGCTCACAAAGCAACTTCACGAGGAGCAAAGCCTAAATGCCTACATCGACACAAAGAGGAAATGGTTGTGGTAGACCTGAGTCTTAGGTTTAAGGAGTTCTTATTTTGTTGTCTCTTTGTTGTAATCCCAAGGGGAAATTGTAACTCTTGAACTTATTAATGCAATTGTTATTTTTGTTTCCTTTTTGGCTAGAAAATTTAAATCTCCTAAGGTCCTTGAAAACATTGCATTCGCATATCATGCATCATTTCATAAGCAGGTTTTCCGATACAGGTTTCCTCATCCTTTTACTATTTATTTCAATATAAAATGGATCTAGAGAAAACCGTCAAAGATATGCAAACTTAACACGCACAGTTCCAAGAGACTCTCCTCAACCTAGCCAAAGGTCAACAAGAGATGATGACACTCTTTGTCACCAAAAAGAAGACTAAGAAACAGGTTGTTATCCTCAATATGGGAAGAAGGTTCAAAGGTCCTGCCCGACTGGCTCAAATAGAATAGGCTTCTTCTGAGGAAGAAGACAATCAAGAAGAGGATGTTAGAAGAACCAAGGCTAGGGGTGGAAATAACCAGATTTCTGGGGACGAAGACTACTCCGAAGAGCAGTATCTATCGGAAGATGAGAAATACAAACAGCTTGAAGACCGACTTAAGGTTGTGGAGATTCAAAAAGTGTCTGGTCTAGACTTTGGAGATTTAGGTTTGATCCTTGGGGTGGTCATTCCACACAAATTCAAGTCCCTGTCTTTGCCAAATATGATGGGGTCTTTTTTTCGAAACTCCATTTATGGTCATATGTCGGCAAGATTCAACCGCACACCGCCGATAGGAAGTTATGGGTTCATTTCATCCAAGAGAGCTTATTTGGGACAAAGTTAGAGTGGTTCTATCAACTAGAGGGAACTAACATCCATACTTGGGAGGATTTAATTAATGCCTTCTATAAACAATGCCAATATAATGCTGATCTTGCACCAACTCACGTGCAATTACAAAGTATGACTATGGGATCAAAGGAAGGTGTGATCGGTGGATCTGGAACTGACTGTTTAACGCTGGTTCGCGAAATGTCGCGGAAGCAAGAGTCGCCACCGTCTTTTATTTTCTCCGACATGGAAAGGACAAAAGCACAGCAAAATTCCTTATGAGAATGTTTCTCGGTTCGGGAGGTAGATTTATAGAAAGGGAAGGTGTTAGCACCCTTTCTATCCATGGTTATCCATGGGCTCTTAGATACTTGCTCATTTGTGTTTTCAAAATGTTTGTTTGCTTTTCAAAGTGAGTGGGTTTGAAAAAAGTTTCTTTGAAAGTTTCAGATCGACTCTTGTATCAGTCCTCAAGAGTGTTTGAAAAATTGTTTTGAAAGCTTTTTGAAAAGTGTCGGTGTGAAAAGAGTTTTTGATTTGATTTGTTTTGGATTAGAGCAAGTATCTATGAGTCATCCACCTACCCTAAGGAATTAGGCTGTGTAAATGTCCTTAAAGTAATGCCATCCCACCATTGAGAGGTAGGTAGCACCACCGTTGGAGGTGTTCGGGTCAATTCGTTTTTAGGGACAGTGTGGTCACGAGAGCAACAGTAGGACACCTTAGAAGCTACCCTTATGCCATTGATCTTTTTATTCTGAGGTAACTATTCTGAGGCAACCGTTTCGAGGCAACTTGTTTCGAGGCAACTAGATCAATGGACATAAGGACTCACTAAGATGTCCTATACTCGACGGCCACGTTTCGAGGGGTAAGGCAACAGTGAGGCATACCCTAGGAGTGGTGTGTGAATTGTGTGTCATTTTCAGTTATATTTTATCTTGTCATGCATTGGGTGAGCTACGCTTTGATTTTATTTGGGCCATTCATTCTTTCATGTGATTAGCAGTTAAAAGGTGCGGAAATTAAAATGCGGAAAATAAAAGTCCTACGCTATTACAAGGCGCGGGTCTATACATCGCCAAATTAACAAAGACCCGATTTTGAATAAAAGTGCGGAAAGTAAATGTCCTAATTACTATTACAAGGCTTTGGAGCAATTACATAAGATTTAAAAGACGCATAAGAACAAGCGCGCGAAAAGAAATTAGAATCGAATACGCGAGGGCGTTGGACCCTTTAAAGGAATTAAATTGAAATTGAAAATTAATTAATTATTCAATAAGGAAAGAAGTTATTTTTGGTTTTTTGGTATTGTATGAAATAAAGAGGATTAATTAAAATTAAAAGAAACCCTAATTCTAAATATTTTTAATTATTAAATAAAGATATTTAAGTTTTAACCTAATTTACCCTAATTAATTAATGACATATTTCTTTACAAAATAATTAATAGTTAATAATAATACTGATAGGAATTATTTATTTATTTAAGAAAAAGGATGAAAATGTGACAAACCCTAATTTCTACATTTTTTTGTTTATTTAAGAAAAAAAACATTAAAGTTGAAGACCTAAAATTAAACTAATTTGATTATTAAAATTTATTTACAAAACTATTTAAAGAATTAAAAATTAAATAAACATATTTTATTTTTATGATTTCTGATTTTTTGGTGTTATAAAAATTATTTTGTGAATTAAATAAAAGCAATTAATCAAAATAACAATTAAAAGAATAAAAGAAAAAAATAAATAAAGAAAGAAAAGAATTAAAAGAATGAGCAAACCCTGGGGGGTGTCTGGACCCAAAGGGAGTTTTTAAAGCAATTAGGCCCAACAGATTCAGGCCCTTTTTTGACTTTCCAGAATTGCGTATGGCATGGTTGACTAGTGTGCATGATGGAGTCCACATGATGGCCTTTGGATTGATCCCTGGGGACATGTGGCAGGCGCAGGTATTGGGCGTTTGGTGGACCACTGGAGCGAAGTACCACCTGATCATGTTACAAACAAAATTATGAAGAAATATGGAGGACCTGGGAATCGAACCCAGGTCCCAATACCTGCAAGCCAGCGCATTTGCCAATTGAGCCATTGAACGCATTTGTAATATTAATGGGATGTGAATAATATAAAAGAAAAACACGCTTATGGTACACCACTGGCCAAAAATTCAAACGAGCCAGTAATCCTGAGACACGTTCATCTTCTTCACGTTTTCCCTGTATTTACAAAATAGATAGCGGGGGTTTTAAACCCCCACTAAGCCAGACCTGCAATAATAGCGATTAGCATATAGTCAAAAAGAAAAAGGGCACGATGGGTGGTTTCTATTTGTTTGAAGGTCACGATCTCAATGGTACTGGTTTGAATGTCCTATTATTCCATATGTGTAAAGCCCTAAATCAAGGTTTCTGAAACCCTAACATGCGTTCATGGTGGATTATTGTACAGGCATCCATTCTTCAATTGGGTGGTACCATTAGCTTCAGAGCAGTCATGTTAGTATAAATCAACAATAAAAATGCATGGATAATGTCTAGAAATCAAAACATGATTATGAACATTTTATGAACAAATGCAACGTGGTTCTACCAATTCCTTGAGTATGGAGTCTGGAAAGGTATTGAGACACGTTCAGGAAGGTCCCAGCAAGCGTTTGGAATATTTTTTGAGCTTTGAATCACACTGCAACTATGAAAACAGTTTTTGATATTTTGTGAAAAAAGTGCAACCTTGTTCTATGAGTTTCTGCGCAGCTTGCTTGTCCAATGCATTAGGTTTTCAATGTGCATATGTATGTGAGTGAATTAGGTCAAGAAAACTGGCCCATAATCCATGCATTGATGTTTTTGATATTTGATTTTCAAGCATCTTTTTCCAAATCTTTTTCATGCCAATCATTGCCAATTGTGGAAGATTTTGTCCCTTGATGTGGTACACGAAATATTTAGGTCTTAATGGGAGAATATGCTGCACAAAAAGATTTGGAAAACATGTTTTAGTATTTTTCTCATTATTAATTTTAATTAAATGAATTAATAGGATTAAAAATTCAATTAATTGATTAAAAATAAGAAAATAACTCCATTTTAGCTTAATGGGTCGTGCATAGCTTTTGGGTGATGATTCATGGAAGAAATTGAGGCCCATTAGCAACTTTGAGGCATTTGAAACAAAATTGACTTTTCAAAATTCCCAAAAATTTCCCAACTTCCACAAGGCATATCTTGCTCAATTTTTAAGCTTTGGTCATGTTCTTGGACATTTTGGAAAGGTCGTGAAGTCCTCTAACCAATGCCTTTGGTCCCATGTAATTTTGATTTACCAATCTCAAGTTATGGTCTTTGACTTAAAGTGCCTTTTTGTTGACTTTTGAAAACGACCTATAATGTTGAAATTGATAACTTTTTGTGAGAGCATTTCTTGGACTTGAAGTGTGAAGATGAGTTGTAGGAAATGTCATTCTCTTCATAATGAGCTTTGGATGGAATTTTTCTGATAAACCATGTGGAAGTTATGCCCTGGTCAATTTGCAGTTGACTTTTCCAACTGTCCAAAAATAGAAACTTTTGCATCTTGAGCCTTTTTGAGCCATGCCTTGAGAATCATGATCAAGAATTGATCAAATGATGTTTGTGGCTTCAAAATAAGATGTTGACCAAAAAATTTGACTTTGGACTGTCAGATGACCATTTTGCCCCTGCAGTTGACTGTGAAGCAATTAGGGTTTTTGACTGTGCAATTTGGTGTTGTGAGTCTTGAAACTTGACATATGGATGCTTGTCAATGTATGTAGGCCTGTGGGACTTGTTTTGGACCCTTGGAAACTTCAACTTCTTTGCCAGAACCAAAACCCTAATTTTTGACTGTTAGGAGGCCATTGGACTGTGCAACCCTTGGGAGATTTTGAAGCATGATCTTAGCAAACCTTGAAGAATATGGGAGAGCAAAGTTTGGGGTACAACAGTTGCCCCTGTTCAATCTTCTTAGACCTGAGGATGTAGATTGGCTGACGTGCCTTTCGTAATCCGAAGGTTGAAGATGATTGAACACTAGAGTGCCCAGAAATTTGCGCTCACATGTTAGCAGTATGATGCGGGAAATGGGATTACATATGCCATTTGGAGACTGATGGATAGGAAGATGGGCTTACAGATGCCATGTTGAGAGGTGATGGATAGGTGGATAGGCTTATAGATGCCATCTGGGTGTCGATCGCGTAAGAGTTTCCTTAGCGAGAATTTGCGTACCTGAAAAAGAAAGATAATTACCTGGCCTGTTACAAGAGTTGATCTTCAAACTTTTTATGTAGATGCACCCTGGCTGATTACAAGAATCGAATCTTTAAACTCTTCAGACGTGCCCTGGCGAGATACAGGAATCGAGTCTGGAGCTTCGAAAGGTTTTTTGTTGGTAATGATGTGATGAAGGAATCTGAGACGATTGCTACCTCAGCAGGATGATGAATGGATCAGGGACGATTACTACCTCAACGGGACGGTGAGAGAACCTTGGACGATTACTACCTCAACAGTAACGATGAGAGAAACTTGGTCGATTACTACCTCAACAGTAACGATGAGAGAACCTTGGGCGATTACTACCTCAACAGTAACGATGAGAGAACCTTGGGCGATTACTACCTCAACAGTAACGATGAGAGAACCTTGGGCGATTACTACCTCAACAGTAACGATGAGAGAACCTTGGGCGATTACTACCTCAACAGTAACGATGAGAGAACCTTGGGCGATTACTACCTCAACAGAATGATGAAGGAATCTTGGATGTCTTCTACTGAGTCTTCATCAGGAAAATATTTAGGAATCGATTTAACTGGACCAGAGAAGGCCTTTGACTGGATCGGCATCAGAAAAATCTTTAGGAGTCGATTTAACTGAACCAGGCAAGGTATTGGAATCTTCAATTGGGTCTTCATCAGGAAAATATTTAGGAATCGATTTAACTGGACTAGAGAAGGCCTTTGACTGGATCGGCATCAGAAAAATCTTTAGGAGTCGATTTAACTGAACCAGGCAAGGTCTTGGAATCTTCAACTGGGTCTTCATCAGGAAAATATTTAGGAATCGATTTAACTGGACCAGAGAAGGCCTTTGACTGGATCGGCATCAGAAAAATCTTGAGGAGTCGATTTAACTGAAACAGGCAAGGTCTTGGAATCTTCAACTGGGTCTTCATCAGGAAAATCTTTAGGAATCGATTTAACTGGACCAGAGAAGGCCTTTGACTGGATCGGCATCAGAAAAATCTTTAGGAGTCGATTTAACTGAACCAGAGGAGATTTTGAACATAGCTGAGAACCTAACTGGATCTTCCCTGAAAGGTAAAGGTCAGTCATGTGCAATGCATGATATGGATCAAGCAATAATGTTTTTCAACACATGAGATTGTATGATATGATGCGTATATGCATGTATCATGATGTATGTGATGTTTTTGAATGTATTTTCGTCTAGGAAAATATATCCTTGACGAATGCCGGGAGTTAAATCCTGGGCTGATGGTTGAAGATAGTTCTTCGTTTCTGCTGGGGATGAAGATTGCAAGAATGAACCGGTAGGAGAAGATGACTCGGTTGGGGAATAAACTTGATGAAGAGATTACTCTGCGGGGAATAACTACTCTAGCGATCTTGCTGGGGAACAATACTATGTGGGAGGAGAGGTGCTTCGCTGAGATGAATGAGAACTCCATTGGGGATACCATTGTTGAGTTTTGTTGAAGAATATGATGAACTCCGCTGGGGGGACAGGAAGACTTCGTCAGGGACGATCTTTCCCTGGTTATTGGCTGAGGATAACCCAATTATATCCTGGTAGGGAAATAACCTTTGAATAAAGCCGGGGGACGCGTTCGTGCTCTGCAGGGGGGAAGCTTCCAGAATCTACTGGGGATGAGCTTCCTGCTGGGGAGATGATTCAGCTTTCCTGGGGAAATATTCAGACTGGACTCTCCTGGGGAAATCTTTGAGATATATTGGGGAAGTGGCTCCGCTGAATGTCTGGTATACCGCCGGGGAACAATCTTAGATCAAGATTGTCGGGGATGCTTGCTTAGGAATGTTTGTATATTGCATTGGGGAATGTTGAGATCTGTTGGAGGGTACCCAACTTCCTTGAGGTTGACAGGATAACTCTGCTTGGGGAGAGTGTATTGACTTGATGGCTCACTCTCTGGGGATTTGAGATATCTTGGTTACGTTCTTCAGCTGAACTTACCTTGGTACCCTGGTGGATAGAGTAATTAGATCGCTTAGACAACTCATTACTGCCCCTGTTTCTGTGGTGAGAGGAGAGGGTACTGGTGGAGGTGCTTGATGACTGCCGTTTGACAAACCTTTTTCTGATAGGCAAGTGACGAGATGGCGGGACACAGTCGTACGCTTTGATCCCTAACTTTTGCCCGGACCGCCCTTTCGGGTTTTCAGTCCACCGGGATACCCATTTTTGCCCAAGTCGCCTTTTCAGGTTTTCGACTTGCCGGGTGTACAAATTTTCCATTTTCATCCCTTATTTTTTCCCGAACCCTTTTGGTTCGCCGAGAAGCCCTTATTTTTGCCTAGGTGTGTCAACCTAGCGGGTCTTTGATTGTGCGTAGTATTTTTTCGACTATGTCCACACTCTCAGGATGTAGGGAGGTGCCCCTGTCAGTAGCATTGTGTAGCCATATTACCAGAAGATGTTTGGTCATGCAAGATTTGTTGCTGGAACGCCCCTAAGTGACTCAGGCGGAGATTTGCCCCAGGCTATTTGGTCTTGAGAGATTCCTTGAATCTTGACTGGACTGCCCCAGATGATAGACCATGACCATGTCTGCCCCTTGATTGGAAGTGCTTTTGTTCACTAGGTATTCATCGTGCGAATTTCTATGTTGTTCAAACAAAAAGTCATATGCAAACAAAGTTATGTTAAAAATGCAAAGCTTATGTCTGTCTTGAAATTTTTTTAAAAAAATGAATTTTTAGTAAAACAAGCAAGTTTTGTAAATTGTGATGTCAACTCGTTATTTTACCGCAAGTCTTAAGGAGTCAGGATACCTTTCGTAACAGTATGCTTTCGAGCTAACCCATGCTTCAGCTAGGACTTTCAAGGGTTATAACGTGGCCTGGTTCACGGTTTAAGAAACAAAGGATAAAGGCTCAAATTATTTGTACCCACACGCTCTTCGTGATGTTCTTCAAACCTAAACTCAGCTGACCGTGCGTTAGACCTTGTTTGAGTCTTTGCTCTGAAATTCCAGTGATGGTTCGGATGTTGAACGTTTATTTGAATAGGCAGTCATTTTTTTGTTTTTGTTGAGGGTTTGTATGACCTCTTTCTTTTTGATTTCGCTATCCCTAAATTTTGCCTGAACTGTTTCTTTTGTGATTACAGTCAGCGGGATGCCCCAGTTTTGTAAGTCTCCTTCATAGGTTTTGACTTGTTGGTTTTTTATTTTTGAGATATAACGGCTGCCTATCCTTATGATTATTCGGAATCATCACTGTCTTCTTTTTTTTTGTAAGGACCTCTTTGGTGCCATTTGTTGTGCATTTGGATCAACTGAGAGAACTACCCTGCCCCAGGTCATGATAAAGGGTTTTAATTTTCGAAAAGAAAAACTCCTACTTCTTTGGCTCAGAGGGGTTGACGAGGGATTATCTTCCTTATAACTCCAGTGTTTAGGGATTAAAACAATGCCTGTACCTCATCAGCGGGGTCTGTTCAAAAGCATACTGTAATGATCGCGGTATCGTTTTCGTCATCCTCCCTCAAGAGGCTTAGCATTATTAATTAAGAGTTGACCATCACAAAAAATATGAAAACAGTTTGCATATAGTGAATGCAAATATATTGCTTTAAAACAGACATATGCAATGCATTAATAAAATAACAACGTTTAATCATGAATAAATGTTTGAACAGTCAAAAGAAAGTTACAACTTGAAAATTCTAATAAACAAAAGTCTTCTCATCTCAGGGCTTGCTACTTCAACTGGTGAATCCTATAGGGATGGCAGGAGCATTCAGCCTGGCCCATCTGGGTGAAATCCACAACTCTTTCATTAATCAGGTCTTGGATCTTATTCTTCAGAGCCCAGCAGTCGTCGGTGTCATGTCCTGGACTGTCAGAGTGGTATGCACATCTTTCCTCAGGATTGTACTTTAGGGAGGTTGTGTTGAGATTCTTAGGAGGTTCCCTTAACGTCACCAGATTCAACCTCAACAATTGTTGTAAAGCTTGAGACGGTGACACGTTGAGCTTTGTGAACTACCTTTTAGGCTTGTCTGGCTTGCTCTGGTCAGCCCGTTGTTCTTGGCGAGGTCGTTGTTGGACCTACGAAGTAGTAGCAACTTGGAGAGGCCCGTTAATTAAACCAAACCTTTGACTTCTTGGAGGCTGATTAATGACTTGGTCCCTGACTTGGACTGGTTGTTTCATGTTGTATTTGTCTTGATGGAGTTGACTGATCATGGTCCTCAACTCTTCTTGCTCCCGAGCTAAACCTTGGATGAGAGCCCTTTGCCCCAGCATTTGGGTTTTCAATGTGTCTACCTCAGCTTGTAGACGTTTCAGCTGCTCGTCCTTATCATCTTCGGGACTTTGCTTGGCCAAATTCCCCATAAGGAGTGTCCTTAACTCTTCCTGCCCCTTGGATAGGCTTAAGAAGATCTCCCTGAACTGAGCCTCTTGAGCATGAGGTCCCTGGTTATCTTGTTGGGAAGCCATTGCTGAAATAAACAGCGAGAAAGGTAAGTGACCTGTAACAAGGGTACCTGTAATGCGATGATATGTATGCTATGCATGCAATGTTTTCAAGGACCTCGCGGGATAAACAAGAAACTTTGTTAAAGTTGGAAACTGGTAACTTGATTGAAGGTACTTCATATTGTTGAGAGTCCTTCTTCAAGGGTCAAAGGCTCACCATATCCAGTGGGTCATAGCCCCTGACAACCTTGGCTTAGAGGAAAATAAATCCCTTTTGCCCCTTGCTGGACAGTTGGTTCATCATGACCTGCATCACAAGCCCTTGAGATCCTTGAAATGGGTTAGTCCTTATGTAGGATGCATGCAATGGTATGATGTTATGCTATGCATGGGGTAATGTAGGTAAACCCTGTTATGAGTCCAGATTAAGGACTATACACAAAACCTGCAAGAAACTCAAGTGTCAGATAACAAGCATGCAAATAGTCAAGTATGAAGGCACACAAGTCACACAAAGAGCCCTTAGAGTTTAGGCCAGCATGGGGTCTGGGTATTACCCTCTTGAAGTTGGTTGGCTCAACCTGTCCTATCAGAAGTAACCGGGTTCTAAGGGTCCCAATATCACTGGATTGCTTTCATTGTTCATCGTTTCAATTTAGCCACTGAACTGGCGACCAAAATATTCCAAGAAAACAACCCTCAATTGAGTGTAGTATCGAGTATCAACCAACCTCGGACTGCACCAAAGTCAGTTATCTCACTACCCTAAAGAGGCCAAGATGGTTCAATTAAGGTTCCTAAGGTCAGTTGATGCTTCACGACACCACGCGGAGGCCCCGTACTCTCCTTGACTAAACTCAAGGGTTACCGGTACACACCAAAGTGCCACATCAACGTAGCAGACTACTTCAACCATGTCGGTATACCCAGATCCGGGTTAGGATCTATAGAACTCCCAAGACAGTACCCACAATAATAAAGCAAACAATTCAGACAATTGAAAACACAAGTGATATTAGTCCTAAGGTACACCTCACTTTTATAAGATCCCCAGCAGAGTCGCCAGTTCTGTGATCGGTGGATCTGGAACTGACTGTTTAACGCTGGTTCGCGAAATGTCGCGGAAGCAAGAGTCGCCACCGTCTTTTATTTTCTCCAACATGGAAAGGACAAAAGCACAGCAAAATTCCTTATGAGAATGTTTCTCGGTTCGGGAGGTAGATTTATAGAAAGGGAAGGTGTTAGCACCCTTTCTATCCATGGTTATCCATGGGCTCTTAGATACTTGCTCATTTGTGTTTTCAAAATGTTTGTTTGCTTTTCAAAGTGAGTGGGTTTGAAAAAAGTTTCTTTGAAAGTTTCAGATCGACTCTTGTATCAGTCCTCAAGAGTGTTTGAAAAATTGTTTTGAAAGCTTTTTGAAAAGTGTCGGTGTGAAAAGAGTTTTTGATTTGATTTGTTTTGAATTAGAGCAAGTATCTATGAGTCATCCACCTACCCTAAGGAATTAGGCTGTGTAAATGTCCTTAAAGTAGTGCCATCCCACTATTGAGAGGTAGGTAGCACCACCGTTGGAGGTGTTCGGGTCAATTCGTTTTTAGGGACATTGTGGTCACCAGAGCAACAGTAGGACACCTTAGAAGCTACCCTTATGCCATTGATCTTTTTATTCCGAGGCAACTATTCCGAGGCAACCGTTTCGAGGCAACTTGTTTCGAGGCAACTAGATCAATGGACATAAGGACTCACTAAGACGTCATATACTCGACGACCACGTTTCGAGGGGCAAGGCAACAGTGAGGCGTACCCTAGGAGTGGTGTGTGAATTGTGTGTCATTTTCAGTTATATTTTATCTTGTCATGCATTGGGTGAGCTACGCTTTGATTTTATTTGGGCCATTCATTCTCTCATGTGATTAGCAGTTAAAAGGTGCGGAAATTAAAATGCGGAAAATAAAAGTCCTACGCTATTACAAGGCGCGGGTCTATACATCGCCAAATTAACAAAGACCCGATTTTGAATAAAAGTGCGGAAAGTAAATGTCCTAATTACTATTACAAGGCTTTGGGGCAATTACATAAGATTTAAAAGAAGCATAAGAACAAGCGCGCGAAAAGAAATTAGAATCGAATACGCGAGGGCGTTGGACCCTTTAAAGGAATTAAATTGAAATTGAAAATTAATTAATTATTCAATAAGGAAAGAAGTTATTTTTGGTTTTTTGGTATTGTATGAAATAAAGAGGATTAATTAAAATTAAAAGAAACCCTAATTCTAAATATTTTTAATTATTAAAGAAAGATATTTAAGTTTTAACCTAATTTACCCTAATTAATTAATGACATATTTCTTTACAAAATAATTAATAGTTAATAATAATACTGATAGGAATTATTTATTTATTTAAGAAAAAGGATGAAAATGTGACAAACCCTAATTTCTATATTTTTTTGTATATTTAAGAAAAAAAACATTAAAGTTGAAGACCTAAAATTAAACTAATTTGATTATTAAAATTTATTTACAAATCTATTTAAAGAATTAAAAATTAAATAAACATATTTTATTTTTATGATTTCTGATTTTTTGGTGTTATAAAAATTATTTTGTGAATTAAATAAAAGCAATTAATCAAAATAACAATTAAAAGAATAAAAGAAAAAAATAAATAAAGAAAGAAAAGAATTAAAAGAATGAGCAAACCCTGGGGGGTATCTGGACCCAAAGGGAGTTTTTGAGGCAATTAGGCCCAACAGATTCAGGCCCTTTTTTGACTTTCCAGAATTGCGTATGGCATGGTTGACTAGTGTGCATGATGGAGTCCACATGATGGCCTTTGGATTGATCCCTGGGGACATGTGGCAGGCGCAGGTATTGGGCGTTTGGTGGACCACTGGAGCGAAGTACCACCTGATCATGTTACAAACAAAATTATGAAGAAATATGGGGGACCTGGGAATCGAACCCAGGTCCCAATACCTGCAAGCCAGTGCATTTGCCAATTGAGCCATTGAACGCATTTGTAATATTAATGGGATGTGAATAATATAAAAGAAAAACACGCTTATGGTACACCACGCGCCAAAAATTCAAACGAGCCAGTCATCCTGAGACACGTTCATCTTCTTCATGTTTTCCCTGTATTTACAAAATAGATAGCGGGGGTTTTAAACCCCCACTAAGCCAGACCTGCAATAATAGCGATTAGCATATAGTCAAAAAGAAAAAGGGCGCGATGGGTGGTTTCTATTTGTTTGAAGGTCACGATCTCAATGGTACTGGTTTGAATGTCCCATTGTTCCATATGTGTAAAGCCCTAAATCAAGGTTTCTGAAACCCTAACATGCGTTCATGGTGGATTATTGTACAGGCATCCATTCTTCAATTGGGTGGTACCATTAGCTTCAGAGCAGTCATGTTAGTATAAATCAACAATAAAAATGCATGGATAATGTCTAGAAATCAAAACACGGTTATGAAAATTTTATGAACAAATGCAATGTGGTTCTACCAATTCCTTGAGTATGGAGACTGGAAAGGTATTGAGACACGTTCAGGAAGGTCCCAGCAAGCGTTTGGAATATTTTTTGAGCTTTGAATCACACTGCAACTATGAAAACAGTTTTTGATATTTTGTGAAAAAAGTGCAACCTTGTTCTATGAGTTTCTGCGCAGCTTGCTTGTCCAATGCATTAGGTTTTCAATGTGCATATGTATGTGAGTGAATTAGGTCAAGAAAACTGGCCCATAATCCATGCATTGATGTTTTTGATATTTGATTTTCAAGCATCTTTTTCCAAATCTTTTTCATGCCAATCATTGCCAATTGTGGAAGATTTTGTCCCTTGATGTGGTACACGAAATATTTAGGTCTTAATGGGAGAATATGCTGCACAAAAAGATTTGAAAAACATGTTTTAGTATTTTTCTCATAATTAATTTTAATTAAATGAATTAATAGGATTAAAAATTCAATTAATTGATTAAAAATAAGAAAATAACTCCCTTTTAGCTTAATGGGTCGTGCATAGCTTTTGGGTGATGATTCATGGAAGAAATTGAGGCCCATTAGCAACTTTGAGGCATTTGAAACAAAATTGACTTTTCAAAATTCCCAAAAATTTCCCAACTTCCACAAGGCATATCTTGCTCAATTTTTAAGCTTTGGTCATGTTCTTGGGCATTTTGGAAAGGTCTTGACGTCCTCTAACTAATGCCTTTGGTCCCATGTCATTTTGCTTTACCAATCTCAAGTTATGGTCTTTTACTTAAAGTGCCTTTTTGTTGACTTTTGAAAATGACCTATAATGTTGAAATTGATAACTTTTTGTGAGAGCATTTCTTGGACTTGAAGTGTGAAGATGAGTTGTAGGAAATGTCATTCTCTTCACAATGAGATTTGGATGGAATTTTTCTGATAAACCATGTGGAAGTTATGCCCTGGTCAATTTGCAGTTGACTTTTCCAACTGTCCAAAAATAGAAACTTTTGCATCTTGAGCCTTTTTGAGCCATGCCTTGAGAATCATGATCAAGAATTGATCAAATGATGTTTGTGGCTTCAAAATAAGATGTTGACCAAAAATTTTGACTTTGGACTGTCAGATGACCATTTTGCCCCTGTAGTTGACTGTGAAGCAATTAGGGTTTTTGACTGTGCAATTTGGTGCTGTGAGTCTTAAAACTTGACATATGGATGCTTGTCAATGTATGTAGGCCTGTGGGACTTGTTTTGGACCCTTGGAAACTTCAACTTCTTTGCCAGAACCAAAACCCTAATTTTTTACTGTTAGGAGGCCATTGGACTGTGCAACCCTTGGGAGATTTTGAAGCATGATCTTAGCAAACCTTGAAGAATATGGGAGAGCAAATTTTGGGGTACAACAGAAGGCTTTAAGGAGTATGCTCAAAAATGGAGGGACCTGGTTGGAAGGGTGCAACCCCCTTTGACTGACCGAGAATTGGTGGACATGTTCATGGGAACCTTGACTGGTCCATATTTTAAATTTGTTTATTGGGAGTTCTTCGTCAGGGTTTACCGAGCTGATTTTGACTGGCGAATGAGTTGAAAGCAGAATCAAAAGTGGAAAAATACCAATGGCCTCAACCTATAATGCTATAAAGAAACCATTTGTTAGTAAGAAGGAAACTAATGTTGTTTACGGACAAAGGAGTCGTATCAAGAATGATCATCATCAATCGGCAGGAGAAGTATTGATTCCTAACTCAACCCCAATTCAACAATCACAACGACAAAACAGTCAGCCTAGGCCAGATGTCCCAAGGAGGCAGTTCACTAGGATCAACATGCCATTGTCTCAAGCTTTACAACATATGTTGAAGGCAGATTTGATAACACTACGGGATACTCCTCAAAATCCCAACACATCATCTCTGAAGTATAACTCAAATGCAAGGTGTGCATATCATTCCAAAAGTCCTGCGCATAACACCAATGATTGTTGGGCCCTAAAAATCAAAATCCAAGATTTGATTGACAACAAGGTGATTGAGTTTAACCCTCCACAAACCGTTAATGTGATTACTGCACCCATGCCCAGTCATAGTAAAGGTGTTAATGTTGTTGACGATGTTTCCTATGTCTCCTTCATCAGTGATTTGACTACTCTCTTATGACTGTTAAGAAGAATCTGTTAAGAGTCGGTTTATTTTCGAGCTGCCTTGGAAATTGCTACCATTGTGCTTTCCAAACTGACGGTTGTATGTGGATGAAGAAAGTATTAAATGCCTGATTGATAGTCATGAAATTCTGTTCGAGAAAACTTTGTCCATGAAGAGTTTGCCTGAAAGTATATCTCAAGGGCTGAGACTTGAAGATGTTTTTATAATCACCATTTCAAACACTCTTATTAGGATCACCTCTAAAGGTCCTATAAGGATTCCTGCTGAGCTAAAAGTGGCTCCCCTGATTATCACTACACTGGGGCCAGTCCCTTATTCCTCTGACAACGTTGTGCCTTGGAACTATGAGGCAGAAGTTTATTATCATGGTGTCAAGCAAGAGCCATGGATTGATGAAAATGAAGATTCTAAAATTACAAATATTGTCGGAACTAGTAAGGTCACTAGGACATGAAGTGTTTTCTCTCCGGAGATTTCTCCTCCAAAAACTACAACAACACTTATTTGCATTCCTGTTGCTGGGTCAACTTCCAATGCCCGAGGTAAAGAGAAAGTAACTGAGCATGCCCTGACGGAGGCACCCTCAAAAGAAGTGACAATTGAAGACCCATCTAGACAAGAGATGGAAGAAATTATGAAGATCATTCATAAAAGTGACTATAAAATAGTTGAGCAACTTGGGCAGGCACCCTCAAAGATATCCATGTTCTTCTTGTTATTATGCTCCAAAGCACATGCCCAAGCTTTGTTGAAATTTCTAAGGAATTCTCATGTACCTCAAAGAGACCACTGCTGATCAGTTTGAGAATTGTGTTGCAAGCCTAACTGCTGATAATGGCTTGGGATTTTCTGATGCAGATTTAAATTCGACGGAGAAGAATCATAACAAGGCTATGAACATCTCTATTGAATGCAAAGGCACCACTCTGGAACATGTGTTAGTAGATATTGGGTCCTTCCTAAATGTTTTACCCAAAGGTGCTTTGGATAGACTAGACTGTGAAGGGCTGGTGCTGAAACCCAGTGATATTATGGTAAGAGCCTTCGATGGGTCCAAGAGGATGGTCCGTGGAGAGGTTAATCTCCCAATCAAGGTGGGATATCAAGTCTTCAATTCAACTTTTTATGTAATGGATATCCGCCCGACTTATTCCTGCTTGCTCGGACGCCCATGGATTCGTGGGGCATGTGCGGTAACCTCTACATTGCATCAAAAGCTGAAGTACCCAGTGAAAGGGAAGATAGTCACAGTCTACAGAGAGGAAGAATATATGGTTAGTCATTGGAATTCTTTAAAATATGTTGAAATGGATGGTAAATTCATTGAAACCCCCTGCCAAGCATTTGAAGTAATTCCTCCAACGATTGTTGTTGCTAAAGCTACTATTCCTGAGATCTCCAAGGACACACCCAGAATGGCCTCCCTGAAGGATGCTCAGGCTATTATAGAAGATGGAGGTTGCACTATCTGGGGACAACTTCCATATATCCCCAACAAATTTGACAAATTTGGGTTGGGTTTTACTTCAAAGGCTCAGAAAGAGGTTCGACATGCTCGTGCTGGGGGACCACCTCTTCGTATTAGCAACAATAAATTCAATGCTCTGGAAGACACTGATAGTGATGGTGACTTGGACGACTGGATATTCCAAACTACTGATGGTGGACTCAACAAATGGACGGCTAAAGACTTCATCCCAATCTCCTTCAGCCAGGAGTAATTGTTATTTCCTTTTTTATTGCTTTAAGAAGTTTGTATGTATAATTTCTTTAAAAACAATGACTTTAAACCTTGTGCCTTTCCCGGGGCACAATGGTCCATTTGTTAAGGGTTGTCATTTCATATATCATATGCTCATTTAATGAAAACATTGGACGATTTTGCATTCAAATTTTGCGCTCCTTGTCTTTCTTTTACTTTACTGCATTTTCAAATAGCCATGTGACCTTACATACACACACACACATTTGCAGATCCACATTCACTCTGGGTCTTATTGATAACATTTCTGCTATTACCGTTTACGACTTCTAAAATCCAATCTATCAAGCCGAAGACGAAGGTGAAGAAGATTGTGAGATACCTGGAGAACTCGCTAGACTCCTGATAAAAGAGGAAAAGGTTATCCAACCGCATGAAGAACCAGTCAAAGTGATAAACTTGGGTACTGAGGAAGATAAGAAAGAAGTCAATATTGGCGCCAACCTAGAACACAGTGTCAAGAGCAGATTGGTTCAGATATTTCACGAATATGTTGAGGTCTTTGCTTGGTTATATGAAGACATGTCGGGGCTCGATATTGATATCGCGGTTCATCGTCTACCAATGAAAGAGGGTTGTTCTCTGATCAAACAAAAGGTTCAACGCATGCGGCCTGATATGTCAGAGAAAATCAAGGTTGAGGTAATGAAGCAGTTCAATGCAAGTTTTTTGGCAGTGATGTCATATCCCTAATGAGTTTCAAATGTTGTTCCAGTTCCGAAGAAAGATGGTAAAGTCTGTATGTGTGTAGACTACATGGATTTAAATAGGGTGAGCCCTAAAGATGACTTCCCACTACCACATATTGATGTCTTGTTTGACAACACTTCTCAACACAAGGTATTCTCCTTCATGGATGGCTTCCCGAGTTATAACCAAATCAAAATGGCACCTGAAGACATGGAGAAAACTACTTTTGTCACACAGTGGGGCACATTCTATTATAAAGTTATACCTTTTGGGCTGAAGAACACAGACGCAACTTATCAACGGGCTATGGTAGCTTTATTTCATGACATGATTCATCATGAGATAGAAGTCTATGTGGATGACATGATAGCCAGATTGCAAACAGATAAATATCACCTTATTCATTTGCAGAGATTGTTTGGCAGGTAAAAGAAATACAAGCTGAGGTTGAATCCCAAAAAATGCACCTTTGGGGTAAGGTCTAGAAAGATACTAGGTTTCGTTGTTAGTGGCAAAGGAATTGAAGTCAATCCTGCAAAAGTAAAAGCTATCCAAGAAATTCCAGCTCCCCGTACCGAGAAGGAGGTTAGAGGTTTCTTAGGATGACTCAACTACATTTCTCGATTCATTTCTCACTTGACTGCTACTTGCGAGCCAATCTTCAAGCTTCTAAAGAAAGATCAAGTAGTAAAATGGAATGACGATTATTAAATAGCTTTTGACAAGATCAAAGAGTATCTTCAAGAACCACCAATCCTGATGCAACCAATTGAAGGAAGACCTCTGATCATGTACTTAACCGTGTTAGAGAATTCAATGGGGTGTGTGTTGGGGCAACATGACGAGTCTTGTTGAAAAGAGCATGCAATATACTACCTTAGCAAAAAGTTTACCGACTGTGAAACAAGATATTTACTGCTCGAGAAAACTTGTTGCACTTTGGCATGGGATGCTCACCGACTAAGACAGTATATGTTGACTCATACTGTTGAAAAAAATCTCACAAAAATGCAGGTCAGGGGCTGACAAGGGTGCATGTGTCCCAGGACACGGCCGTGTCAGCCATACTAGAATTTTACGCTAACAAAAATGCAGGTCAGGAGCTGACACGTGTGCCCGTGTCACTGGACACGGTCCGTGTTATTTTAGCTTGTACAGAAAAGGAAAAGAGGCACATGGACCATTACAGAAGCTGACACGGGTGCTCGTGTCATAGGACACGGCCCGTGTCAGACCAGACAGCATAAATTTTAATTTTAATTTTATTTTTTGCTTTTATTTTCATTCAATTTGGTTGTAATAATTAGGAATTTTATTTTTTGCAACCCCCACTTGTACACTTGTATACCCCATCCCTCAAAAAGCGTGTAATAGCGTAGGACCTTTATTTTCCGCATTTTTTTTGCTTTCATAAATGGTAGTAATTCGAGTGTATGGCAAGATAAAACCAACAAGTAGACCACCCTAATCAAAGACTAAACGCATGCAATCAAACACACCATTCACACATGCACCTCTAGGGTAATCTCGCTTTGTTTCCTATCGGAAAAATATTCATGTCCCTCGAACATGGGCGTTTTAGCAAAGACCCTCGATAAAAGATCGTAGTCCCTCGATGACCCTCGATGTTGCCTTCGGTAAACGATCTAGTCCTTAAAACAACATTGCTAAAATGTCCCATAAGTTGCCTTCTATGACTATTCAAATGTTCCGCGTTCGTCCCTTCACATCCAACGATGAGGCTTCTTACCAAATCAATGGTAAGATAGCCATATCCAAAGGAGAAGGAAAAGCACGTTTAAGACCTTTCGAGTAGGTAGATTCGCTCCTAGTTACTCGTTTGCTCACGACAAAAACATTTTTACACATCAACACTTCCATTTCTAAAACATTTTCAAAAAGATAAAAAAATTTCTATACGTTCTTATAGAGACGAACCATTGCAAAATATCTTTCCAAAAACCATTTTCCAAAACACAATCCACAAACACGTCTTTGAACTATCTTTCGAAACAAAACTTTGTATGCGTTCTTATAGAAACGAGAACCATTACAAAGATATTTTCAAAACACTTTCAAATCCCACATCACAAGCAAATTGTCAAAGCAAAAGCAAGTTGATCTAGAAAGTAACTAAGAGCCCATGGAAAACCATGGATGAAAAGGGTGCTAATACCTTCCCTTTTCATAATCTACCCCCCGAACTCAAGAAACAATCTCAAAGGTCATTCCTGTGCTTTTTCACCTTTCCTTTTGGATAAAAGAAAATTCGGTGGCGACTCTTGCTCAACCGCAACATTTGCAAACACAAACGCAAAACACATCAAGTCAGTTCTCCCATCGTATCACAGAACTGACGACTCTGTTGGGGATTCCTTAAAGTGGGGTTACCTTAGGGATAGATCATATTTACTTACTTACATTGTTTGATTTGTTTGCTTTACATTTTGGTTCCTTGTTTGGGTTTGTTTTAAATCCCACACCCGGATTTGGGGACACCTTTTAGGTAAGTAGCAATAAACTATGAGGGAACTATGCGGTGTATACCAACATGGTTGAAGCAGTAGCTACGATGATGTGGCACTTTGGTTGGTATCGGTAACCCTTAAGTCAGCCAAGGAGAGTACGGGGCCGCTGCGTGGTGTCATGAAGCATCAAATGACCTTAGAACCTTACTTTACCAACTTGGCCATTAGGAAGTAGTGAGATAGCCAGTTTCGGTGTAAAGCTGAAAATTGGTTGATACTCGATGCTACACTCATTGAGACTTGACCCCTGAGTTTTGTTCGGTTGCGAGTCAATTGCTTATTGAACGAAGCTTGTGGGAAAGGTCAGTGATATTGAGATCCCTTATAACCTAGTTACTATTATTAGGACAGGTTGAGCCAACTAAACTTCAAGAGGGTACTTACCTATAAACTCCATGCAAGCCTAAACCTAAGGACTTGTTTGCTTTGTGTGAATATGATTATTTGTATATAAACTTGCTTACCTCGCATATCTGTACATAACATCATAACATCATACCATAGCATTTTCAATAACCATTTCAAGGATCTCGAGGGTTTATGATGCAGGGCCTCATTGAACCAGACGTCTAGCAAGGGGCAAGAGAATTTATTTTCCTCTAACCAAACACCGTCAAGACCAAAGCACGGTAACTTGAGTCAAGGGATATGACCCACTTGAAATGGTGAGCTTGATTCTCGTGGAAGGACATCCACCAATACGAAGTTTTCCAATAAAAGTTGTGGATCAACTATCAAATTCTAACACCTTCTCGTGTTTACCCTGTGAGATCCTTGAAAACATGCATCCACATATCATGTATCATATCATGACAGGTTTCTCCCACACAGTTCTCCTTATCTTCCTACTGTTTATTTCAGTAGGATGGATATGGAACAAACGGTGAAAGATCTCCAAGCTCAAAACGCTCAATTCCAACAAATGTTTCTGGATATGGCTAAGGGACAAGAGGACCTGAAAACTCTCCTTCTCAAAGACAAGAAGAAAAAGCCTAAGAAGTCAATAGGCATCCTGAACTTGGGAAGAAGACCTGGAGGACCAGTCAAAAGAGCTCTAGATCTTTCAACTCCATCCAACATGGGGGATAGTCTTGAAGAAGACCATAATTTGGAGATTGATGAATTTGAAGCTGACTACTTAGAGGAACAATATCCTCCTGCTGATGACAAATACAAACAGTTGGAGGATCGCCTCAGTGCTATGGAGATTCAACAGATACCTGGCTTGGATTTAGGAGACATGGGTTTGGTTTCTGGAGTGGTCATCCCGCCAAAGTTCAAAATCCCTACCTTTGCCTTGTACGATGGAGTCTCTTGCCCTAAGATGCACTTAAAGTCTTATGTCCGCAAGATTCAACCATACGCAACTGATCCGAAGCTTTGGATCCATTTCTTCCAAGAGAGCCTAGTAGGGACTCAAATCGAATGGTTCTATCAATTGGAGAGTTCTCGCATCCACACCTGGGAAGATTTAGCTGTTGCTTTCTACAAGCAGTATCAGTACAACGCTGATCTTGCACCAACTCGTGTGCAATTACAGAACATGACCATGGGTTCCAACGAGAGCTTAAAAGGATACACCCAAAAGTGGAGAGATATGACTGGTAGGGTGCAGCCCCCTTTAACTGACAAGGAGATGATCGACGTCTTCATGGGAACTTTGACAGGGCCTTTCTTCAAACACCTAATTGGAAGCTCCTCGGCCGGGTTCACTGAGCTGATACTGACTGGTGAAAGGGTCGAAGCTGGCATCAAAAGTGGAAAGATCCAAGGAGTTACACCCTCTGACGTTCAGAAAAAGCCAAACAATGGAAAGAAAGAGTCCAATGTTGTGTACAGCCGAAAGAGTCATCATGATCAACAGGTAGGGGCAATCCTGATCTCTAATCCTACATTTATTCAATAAAGACAGGGCAATAGGCGTAGGGTAAGATATCAAGAAAGGCAGTACACTGAAATCAACATGCCTTTGTCTCAAGCATTACAACAATTGTTGAAGGTGAAACTGATCACACTAAAGGATCCTCCTCAAAATCCTGATACCTCCTCTTCTAAGTACAATCCGAGCGTAAGATGTGCCTATCATTCTGACAGTCCCGGACATGACACCGATGGCTGTTGGACTTTGAAGAACAAGATTCAAGACTTGATTGATGCCAAGGAGATCGAGTTTGACCCTCTAGAGACTCCAAACGTGATCACTGCTCCTATACCAAATCATTGAAGGCTTTTGTTTCATTTGAATTTTCAAGTTGTAATTTCTCTTGTTATTCAAACAATTACCTATTAATGTCAAACTTTGTTTCATTAATGCATTGCATATGTTTCTCTTGAATTATTTCATTTTCATTACATTTAAACTATGATTTTTACTCACTTTATTACATTCAACTCTTAATGTCAAACTTTGTTTCATTAATGCATTGCATATGTTTACTCACTTGATTTGGGAAATGTTTTGAAATTGTGTTGTGAAGTGTGTTTGAAAATAGCAAGGATGTTTTGCAAGTTTTGATCAAGTAACTAAGAGTTATCTACCCTATTTTACTCAAAGATCTTTCCTATATGTTTTTAACCATTTTGACAGTGTTGTTTTACCATTGCATTTGGTAAATAACCTTGTATTAGGATGTTAAACGGGACAGGTGTGGGTCATCGTATAGACCAAGATAGCAATTGTGTCAAGTATTTTTGGCAAATTTTTGAGGGACTTGATCATTTTGTTTAGGCAACCAAGATAGCGTCATCGAGGGACTATGATCTTTTGTTTTGTTTTTGTTTTGCCAAAGTACCCAACATGCATAACATGGCCCATTTTTAAGGCAACAAGTGGATTGTAACCCTAGGGGTGCAAGTGTGCATTTTGTTTGATTTTCATGCATTTTTGTCTTTGTATTAGGTCAAACTACTTGTTGATTTGGATTTTTACATACAAACCCTAATCTCTAATCATGGCATAATTGAAAGCATAAAGTGCAAGAATTAAAAGTCTAAGCTATTACAGCATGATTATGGGGATAGAGGTACAATCTTTGAATGGGGGTGTATTTGACAAGAAATAGAAACCCTAGTTTACTATTACATCCAAATTGAATCAAATGCATAAATAATAAATGGACAATATTTAAATAAACAAAATAAATAAATATATCAAATAATATGAATTATGCAAAAAAGGTTTTTGTTTATTTATGTATGTAAAAATTATTTATTGTAAAAATAAAGAAATAAATAAAAGATTAATTTTATTTGGTTAAGGGTAAAACCCTAATTTTTCTTTAAGAAAATAAATACATTATATTTATCTATATATAATAAAATAAAATAATATATACAAAAATAAAATATATTTAGAAAAAAGTATTTTTAGCATAAATAATAATAAAAATAAAAGTGTAATGTTTTTATATTTTTATTCTAAAGTATCTAATAAAATAAAAGTATATATTTATATATGTATGAATTATATTAAATATTAATATGAAAAAAATGAAATAAAATATATACAAAAAATAAAAATATTTAGTATAATACATTATTTAAATATAAATGAAAATATAAAAGTATGATTTTTAATATTTTATTTCTAAGTTTTCATTAAAATAAAATAAAGATATATGTTCATTAAATTACTTTTATATTTAGAAAAATAAAAATAAAATACAAAATAAGTGTGAAAATTTATAAAAATATTTTTTGAGTATTTTTTATATTTGGGAATAATAAAATATAATCAGAAATGAAAATAAAAATGCAAAAATATAAAATATCAAGAAATTGGGCCAGGGGGTGCAAAAAGTAAAAGGGGGTGTCAAAAGTGAAAGGACCAAAGTCCAGCCCAAGCCACTTCATCTTCAACCTCTGACTTTCAAAAACGCGCACGCCCTGTACAATTGCCAGATCCTGTATACGAGCTCTATTGCAAAAACACATAACATCAAACTTGTAAAGCATTTCAAGACGAATCCAACCATATAAACAACTTGTCTTAACTCTCAAAGACCAGAGAGAATTTCTCTGGCCCTAAAATCTAACCTAATTTTTTCAGTATGTTCATGGATCAAATTCTCTTAGCATGCTTAATAAAAATGAAAATTGAGCATATGTACAGCTTCATGGCAATGAACACTAAATTTCTTATTCACAAACCTAAGGCTAAATGTTCCTAAATAGAGAGATGTGAAGTTGAAAAAAAACATGTTTCAGCTGACTACGTATATGGCAATGTAGAGCTTTTCAACAAGGCTTGAGATGTCTGGGAGCTTGCTTGAACTTCACTTGACCTTCTCCAATACCCTGCTTGCCTTGAATATGCTTGAATGAGCCCACAGAACTCAACCTGCACAAGCTCAAAATGAAAATGGCAAACCCTGTAAATGGAGTTACAGTTGGGGTTTAAGGTTTGGGATAGCTTGGATGAGTTATGTGGAAGATGTTTGAACAAACTCGGGGCAAAACGCACGAGCCAATTGAGCTATGGAAGTCAAGTTGCAGGTTCTGCCCTGTTTTGCCAACAGAAGGTGATTTATGGCTATGGGATGTTTGAGGGCTTAAGAGGCCGTGTTTCTGGCTCAGAGGGATGTGTGAAAGATGTTCAAAATGCTTGCACAAGTTTGTTTTGGATGATGTTCAAGTTCTCATGTATTTGGCATATTTCTTGTATATGAAGCAAAAGTGGGAAATGATGTGTAGCAGGCCTGTACAGGCTATCCACCACCTTTCACACTTTGCCCTTGGCCCCTCCAACTTTTGGATTTGATTTGTTGTATGAGATATGGACCAATTCTCAAGGGATTCAGTTTTGACATAAAGTATATTTAAGCAAAAATGGAAATGTACCTTTTTCTACTTAGGGATTAATTTTGTGTATAATGCCCTAATGACCAAAACAATGCCTTAGAACAATGGATTTGCATTAAATTATTGAGTGTGAAATGGTTTAGAGGCCTTTAATCTAGTGCAAAGCAAGCTGACTTGAAATTGCAACTTGTATTAACATGAACATGCCAAGGATGAAAAGTGAGTTTTTGCCAACTTCAAGCCTTCGATTCTCCCTAACCACAAATGAGTTTGGAGAGTTCTTGGACATTTTGGAAAGTTTAAACATGCTCTACAATCCATCTTTGAAATGCAATTTGAGATTCCAAGTGGAACTATGTGAAAAATGGCCAAGAAGATAGGTCAAAATCCTGCCTAAACTAGGGCAAAATTTCACTAAGTTAAAAGTTTTAGGGACCCTTGTTCCAAAAATCATAACTTGAGATCCAAGACTCTTTTGAGAAAACTTTGTGAATAAAAGTTGTATACTTTGTGGAGGAATACAACTTTCATTTTGGAAGTTTTGTTTGAATCCAAATGCATCATGGTGAAAATGTTGGGCAAAGTTAGGAAAAATTAAGAAAATTTCATAACTTAGAAAAATTCTAAGTTATGAAATTTTTCAATTTTAAACCCTAATTTGCAAAAATGGGTTTCTTGGTCAAAAAGTTTCACATTTTGACATATCTTGATGAAAAATGACCTTTGGCACTTGATTTTGACCAAAAAGTCAAAGTTTGACTTTTCAGTGTACTGTCAAATTTTGATCAGTTGACTGAAAAATTCATCTGTCAATCCAATGCAATTGAGATCTTTTGAACTTGTTGAATAGGTCAAGATGATGCCATTGAGTCCTTGAGTCCATGGTTGAGCCCAATTTGCCATTGGCTAGGTCAAAAAGTCAGAAATTGCCCTTGTGCAGTCAAAACCCTAAAAATGACCATTTTGCCCTTTTGATGATCTGATCAAATTTCTTGTGGAGTTGTGGACCAAACTTGATCAAATGGTTCATATGAGTTTATAATGTTGATGTGGGTCAAAAATCATGAGGTTTGACTGTAGATTGGCCACAGTTGACTTTTTCCCCAATACAACTGATTTCTAGGTCAACTGTCCAATTGACTGGGCAAAAATTTGATTCAAGGCTTGAAACTTGGTATGGACAAACTTATGAGTCCAACATGAAGTATGAAAGTCATTTTGAGCATTAGAAGTCCAAAAATCCATGTGCAACTTCAAACCCTAATTTAGGTCATCAGTGCAAGGAGATGTCTTGAGCAGAGCAAAACCCTAATCCTGTCTGGAGTTCAAAGAGTCTTGTGAGGGGAAATCTTGATAAAATGAGAGGGAAAATTTCGGGGTACAACAACTTCCCCTATTCAATCTTCTTGAACCTGAAGAGTTAGATTGGCGAGTTTGCCTTTCGTGACTTGAAGGTAAAAGAGGATTGGACACTAGAGTGCCCGTAAATTTGCACTCGTCAAAATGTAGCTGAGGGAATAGGCTTAAAGATGCCATTTGGAGATGGTAGAATCTTGCTGGAGATGGGCTTAAAGATGCCATCCAAGCTTGTTTATTGAAAATCAGGAGAATGAATACCAGAATGGTATCTGTGTTCGGAACGTATCTGAGTTGTATCTGGAGACTGGATTTGTATGAGCAAAGGAATGGCGTTCGTGCCTAAAGCGTATCCAAGCTGTAACTGTATTTGATTCTTGAATGAATATCAGAATGACTGCCGTGTCTGGAGTGTATATGTATTGTATCTGAATCTGAAATCCGAATAAACGACAGAATGACATCCATGTATGGAGCATCTTTGGGATGGGGAAAAGGTTTGAATGAGCGACAGAATGGCAACCGTGGAGCGTATCTGGACTGTATCTGAAGTTGAGGTCTGCATGAGTAGCAGAATGACTTCCATGTCTGGAGTGTATCCGTACTGTAACTAGGATCTGGACAAGTGACAGAATGACTTCCTTGTCTGGAGTGTATCTGAACCTGTGGTTGATAGTTGAATCTGAATGAGAAAATAGAATGGCTTCCGCGTCTGGAGCGTATCTAGTCTGTATCTGATTGCTGAAGTCTGAATGAGTAATAGAATGACCGCCGTGTCTGGGGTGTATCCATATTGTATCTGAGATCTTTGAATATTTGTTAACGATAGCTTTTAATCTTATCCTGAAAATGGTAAGATGTTAGCTGAAAACACAAAGTTATGTTGCATGAAATGCATGATGCAATAAAATGTGCTTTATTAATGTTTATGATATATGAATGTAATGTATGCGTATGTAAGCTGATTAGCCATCTTGCTGAGGAAAATAAATCCTTGATAACTAGAGATAATGAAATCTTTAACTGCTGTTGGGGAAAATAAACCCTTGACTGCTGCTGGATACCCAAAACCTTTGATTGCTGTGACTGAGCAATCCTTTGGACTACTGTTGGGGATTGAAAATTCTTGGTGACTTGTGGGGATTAACAAGAGCTTTGACAACCTCTGCGGGGGGATTAGAATCTTTCATGACTTTCCTGGGAAATAAGGAAAACTCTGACGATCTCTACTGGGGAATTAAAACCTAGGAGGCTTCGACTGGAGAAATGAGAACAAGAATCTTCGTTCTGCTGGGAAATAACTCTGTGGGGAGAATACTTATTCCTTTGGAGAGTTTTCAAGAGGTTGGGTTGTATGCCAATCTACTGGGGTTTTAAGAATGGTTGGGGATAAAAGTTAATTGTTATCTGATTGATTTTCAAGTTTTAAGATAACTTGTTGAGGAATTTTGGAGAAACCAGATGATTTCCACTGTGGTTTACAGGTTGAAGTCTTGGACTCTGTTGGGGAAGAAAGTTTCATCTTCACTGGGGATTTGTAGTTCAAAGTTTTCTGGCTCCGCTGGGGATAGGGAGTTTGGAAACCTAGTTCTGATGACGATATGTACTTAACTCCGCTGAGGATTTTGAACCTTAACTCCACTGGGGATATGTACTTCAAGATTTTTGCTCTGTTGAGAATCTGAATGACATACAGCAGGAGATTTCTTTTGGAATAGCCTAAAGACGTTTTCCTATACTTTCAACCTATCAGTAATTACCTTTCTCATTTCGCTTTATTTGTAAGCAGTGATTATATTCAAATGCATATGCTCATTTAACAAATCATTGGACGTTTTCAAATAAAACATAAGTGTAAAAACAAAGGAAAGGCAAGCAAATTTCTACACTTTGAAGTATCTTTGTATTAACTTTGTAAGTATTTTGTACAAAGGAGACAGACGTCCTAGTAAGATAATGTTGTCATAAAAAATGAGAAAAATTTATACAACGAAAGATGACCATGTGTAACAATTCCATGGGGTTCCCATTCTGCTATAGCCTTCACAACTCTGAATATCTTGTCCATTTGTTGCCTTGTCCGCAGACGATTGGATTGATCAGAAGCCCGGAACTTGTCTGTGAAGAGATTGTCCTTAAAGTGACCCGACGAGACATAGTCATACGCTTTAATTCCCTAACTTTTTCCTGGACCGCCCTTTCGAGTTTTTGGTCCACCGGGAAACCCTTTTTTGCCCAAGTCGCCCTTTCGGGTTTTCAACTTGCCGGGTGTACAGATTTTTTATTTACCCCTAATTTTTGCCTGAACCGCCCTTTTGGGTTTTTGATTCACCGGGATGCCCATTTTTGCCCAACTCGCCCTTTGGGGTTTTCGACTTGTCGGGTTGTTTGTGCATAGTATCTTTTGACTATGTTTGCGTTCGCAGGGTGCAGTAGGTCATCACCGTCCATGGTGGTCAGAATCATTGCCCCACCAGAAAAGATGTTTTTGATCACAAATGGTCCTTCATAAGTAGGAGTCCATTTTCCCCTGGGATCACTTTGCGGAAAGATGATCCGCTTGATTACAAGATCTCTGACTTGATATATTTGTCTCTTGACTTTCTTGTTGAAGGCCTTGATCATACGTTTTTGATACGCCTGACCATGGCAAACAGCAGTAAGTCGCTTTTCGTCAATCAAGTTAAGTTGATCAAGTCGGGTCTGAATCCAATCGTCTTCACTCAAACCGGTATCTTTCATGATTCTCAAGGAGGGAATCTGAACCTCGATAGGTAAAACAGCCTCTATGCCGTATACCAAAGAAAAGGGGGTTGCCCCGGTTGAAGTGCATGTCATGGTACGATACCCATGCATAGCAAATGGTAACATCTCATGCCAGTCCTTGTAGGTGACTGTCATCTTTTGAATGATTTTCTTGATATTTTTGTTCGCAGCTTCAACAACACCGTTCATCTTTGATCGATAGGGAGATGAATTGTGATGTTAAATCTTGAACTGCTCGCACAGAGCGGTGATCATAGTATTGTTCAAATTTGTACCGTTGTCCGTGATGATCTTGTCGGGGATACCATACCGGCATATGAGGTTCTGCTTGATGAAGCGTGCAACCACATTCTTTGTAACGGAGGCGAAGGAAGCTGCTTCGACCCACTTGGTAAAGTAATCAATGGCCACCAGGATGAAACGGTGTCCATTAGATGTTGTAGGCTTGATCTCTCCATTCATGTCGATTCCCCACATCGCGAATGGCCAAGGAGATGTTAAGACATTGAGAGGAACTGGAGGAATATGTACCTTGTCAGCATAGATTTGACATTTGTGACAAGTACGGGAATGTTGATGACAATCAGCTTCCATGGTAGACCAGTAGTAGCCTACCCTTAGAATCTTCTTAGCCATCGTGTGACCACTCGAGTGGGTGCCAAAGGTGCCATTATGTAGTTCAGCCATAATCTGCTCAGCTTCAATCATGTCCACACAACGGAGTAGGACACAATCAAGATTGCGCTTGTATAAGATACCATTGCTCAGGAAGAACTTGGCTGCGAACCTCCTTAAGAACTTTTTGTCGTTGACTAAAGCTCCTTCAGTGTATTCTTGTGCTTCGAGATACCTTTTGACGTCATGAAACCAAGGTTGGTCCACCACTTCTTCGGTATTAATCTCGTGACAATGTGCTGGTTCGTCCATTCGTTCAATGGTGATTTGAGGTGCCTCATTATCCCAGTTGAGTTTAAACATGGAAGACATTGTAGCCAGAGCATCCGCTAGCTAATTTTCTTCTCGCGGGAAGTGCTCAAAGGTGATCTTCTTTAAATGAGGAAACAATGTTAGGACATGTTCTTTGTATGGGATAAGATTAGGATTTTAGTGTCCCACTCTCCTTTGATTTGACTGATAACCAAAACTGAGTCCCCAAATACGATCAAAGATTTGATTCCCAAGTCAATAGCAGCCTTGAGACCAAAGATACAAGCTTCATACTCGGCCATGTTGTTGGTGCAGCTGAAGCAGAGTCTAGCAGTGAATGGTGTATGGCAACCTTCTGGAGAGATAAGTATCACGCTGATACCGTTGCCAAGTGCATTGGAGGCACCATCAAAGTACAGAGTCCATCGGGATCCTTGTTCAGGTCCGTCATACGGTCCGTTATCTTTAATGTTGTCCAAAGTCACAATATCCTCGTCGGGGAAGTCGAACCTCATAGATTGGTAATCTTCGACGGCTTGATGAGCTAGATGGTCAGCTAGTACACTTCCCTCTATAGCTTTTTGGGTTGTGTACTGGATATCATACTCAGTCAGGATCATCTGCCATCTAGCAATTCTTCCGGATAAAGCAGGCTTCTCAAAGATGTACTTGATCGGATCCATTTTGGAAATCAGCAAAGTGGTATGTGTCAACATATACTGCCTTAGCCGGTGAGCAGCCCATACCAAAGCGCAGCAAGTTTTCTCGAGTAGTGAGTCTAAAAGTCGGTAAACTTTTTTCTAAGGTAATAAATGGCATGCTTTTTTCGGCCAGACTCGTCATGTTGGTCCAATACGCACCCCATTGAATTATCCAAAACAGTCAGATACATGATTAAAGGCCTTCCTTCGACGGGTGGCATCAAGATAGGAGGCTCCAGCAAATACTCCTTGATCTTATCAAAAGCAACTTGACAATCATTGTTCCATTCAACCACCTGATCTTTCTTCAACAGCTTGAAGATTGGCTCACAGGTAGATGTTAGGTGAGAGATGAACCTTGCAATGTATTTTAAGCGTCCCAAGAAACCTCTGACCTCCTTTTCAGTGCGGGGGACAGGAATTTCTTGTATAGCTTTGACTTTTGCAGGATCAACTTCGATGCCTTTGTTACTGACGATAAATCCCAAAAGTTTACCGGACCTGACTCCGAAAGTGCACTTGCTAGGATTCAGTCTGAGCTTATATTCCTTTAACCTAACAAACAGCTTTTGCAGATGGTCGAGGTGTTCTTCTTCTGTTTGCGAACGGGCTATCATGTCGTCTATGTAGACTTCGATTTCATGATGTATCATGTCATGAAACAAAGCTACCATGGCTCGCTGATAGGTTGCCCCGACATTCTTCAGTCCAAATGGCATCACTTTATAGCAGAAGGTACCCCACTGCGTAACAAAAGTAGTCTTCTCCATGTCTTTGGGGGCCATTTTGATCTGGTTGTATCCCGAGAATCCATCCATGAAGGAAAATACCTTGTGTTGAGCTGTGTTGTCAACTAAGATGTCAATGTGTGGCAGAGGAAAATCATCTTTAGGGCTAGCCCTGTTCAAGTCTCTGTAATCCACACACATTCTGACTTTGTCATCCTTCTTTGGCACGGGCACAATGTTAGCAACCCATTGTGGATAGGAAGTAACAGCCAGAAAGCCAGCATTGAACTGCTTCATCACTTCAGCTTTGATCTTTTCAGACATATCGGGCCTCATTCGGCGAACTTTCTGCTTGATTGGTGGACAGTCTTCTCTTGTAGGGAGACGATGAACCACAATATTTGTATCCAGTCCCGGCATATCTTCATAGGACCAGGCGAAGATCTCAACATATTCATTCAACAGCTGAACTAAGCGCTCTTTGACACTTGGCTCCAGGTTGGCACCCACTTTAACCTCTTTTCTGTCTTCCTCTGTTCCCAAATTGATAGTCTCTAACAACTCTTCATGGAGCAGAATAGCCCTTTCTTCTTGTTGCAAAAGTCTAGCTAACTCTCCAGGCACTTCATAGTCTTCATCACCTTCGTACTCGGCATGATTGACCAAATCTTCAGATTCACTGAAGGCCAAAGCAGAATAGTCACCCATGGAATCTGGAGCGGATGGGTACCTGCATTTTATGAGTGTGGGTGTGTGTAAGGGATAGCCATCCTTAAACAAAATAAAATGTAAAAGGAAAGAAAATGAACACAAAAGTTTATAGATGAAAACGTCCATGATTAATTAAAAATGGCATATGAAAATGAAGAATCAAAACCCTTACAAATGGACCTATATGCCTCGGGTAAGGCATAAGGAGAAAAGAGTGTACGAATTGTTTAAAAGTTATTACAGACCAACATAAATGTTCAAAAGATAAATTACTGATTGATGAAAGTAATGGGAACGAAGTCTTTCGCCTCCCAGTTGTTCATTCCCCCTTCAATGGTTGGAAAGATCCAATCTTCAAAGTTGCCTTCTTCATCATCATCTTCTAAAGCATGAACTCCATGGTGAGTGATTTTTAAGGGTGGTCCTCCAGCCCGGGAGCGACGCACAGCTTTCTGGCTAGCAGCAGTGAAACCCAATCCGGACTTGTCTGTCTTGTGAGGAAAATCTGGCAGTTTACCCCACACTGTACTCCCTCCTTCCTTGATTACAGCCTCCGCATCTTTAAGGGATGACATCCGGGGCACAGGCTTGGTAATTATGGGCACATCAGTCATAGTCTTGGCTATTGCAACTTTAGGAGAAACCTCTTCAAAGTGTTGGAAAGGTGTTTCTATGAATTCACCATCTAACTCCACGTAGCGGAAAGAGTTAAGGTGTCTTATCATATACTCCTCCTCACCATGAATTATTATGATTTTACCCTAGACCGGGTATTTGAGCATCTGGTGTAGAGAAGAAGTGACTGCCCCAGCGTTGTGGATCCATGGCCTTCCTAACAAGCATGAATATGAAGGACGGATGTCCATCACATAAAAAGTAGAGTTGAAAATTTCTGTTCCCACCTTAATTGGGATGTCCTCTTCTCCGTGAACCATCCGCTTAGAACTGTCGAAGGCCCTAACAATGATATTACTGGGCTTTAGGGTCAAACCTTCACAGTCTAATTTGTCCAATGCTTCCTTTGGTAGAACATTTAAAGATGAACTGGTATCAACCAAAACATGAGCAAGTGTAGTTCCTCTGCACTCTATCGATACATGCAGCGCATCATTATGCTTTCTTCCCTTAGACGTTAGATCGGCATCAGAGAAGCCAAGACCATTGTCGGCTGTAAGGCTAGCCACGCACTCTTGAAACTGATCCGCAGAAGTTTCTTGAGGCACATGTGCCGTCTTCAGAAATTTGATCAAGGCTTTGGCATGAGCCTCAGAGCAGAGCAATAGAGCCAGCATGGAGATTTTTTAAGGGGTTTGCCCCAGCTGATCTACGACATCATAGTCGTTGTGATCGGTGGATCTGGAACTGACTGTTTAACGCTGGTTCGCGAAATGTCGCGGAAGCAAGAGTCGCCACCGTCTTTTATTTTCTCCAAATGGAAAGTACAAAAGCACAAAAAAATTCCTTATAGAGATTGCTCTCGGTTCGGGAGGTAGATTATAGAAAGGGAAGGTGTTAGCACCCTTTCTATCCATGGTTATCCATGGGCTCTTAGATACTTGCTCACTTGTGTTTTCAAAAATGGTTTGTTTGCTTTTCAACTGTGGGTTTTAAAAAAAATTTCTTTGAAAATTCCAGTTCGACTCTTGTATCGGTCCTCAAGAGTGTTTGAAAAATTTGCTTTCGAAAGCTTTTTGAAAAGGTGTCGGTGTGAAAAGTATTTTTGAATTTGTTTTTGAAATTAGATCAAGTATCTAGAGTCGTCTACCTACCCTAAGGAATTCGTCTGTGTAGATGTCCTTTAAAGTAGTGCCATCCCACCATTGAGAGGTAGGTAGCACCACCGTTGGAGGTGTTCGGGTCAATTCGAGGGTTCGGGACATGGTGATCACCAGAGCAATGGGAAGACACCTTAGAAGCTACCCTCATGCCAGGTTCCCGGATCATGAGGACTTACTAAGACATCCTCTACTCGACGATCACCTTTCGAGGCAAGGCAACAGTGAGGCGTACCCTAGGGGTGGTGTGTGCGATTTGTGTGTCGTTTTCATTTGCATTTATCTTGTCATGTTATTGGTGTTCTACGCTTGTTTTTATTTTTTGTCCATACATTCTTTCATGCCATTATTTAACAGTTAAAAATATTGCGGGAAAGGTAAAAGATTCTAAGCTATTACAAAAGGCGCGGGTCCACATCGCCAAAATTTCTTGAACCCGATTTGACAGAAAATAAATAAATAAGGTAAATAAAGAATTAAAAGTGCAAGAAATTAATTACATGGCTTCGGGAGAGATACATAAATATTTAAACGAAATAAAATAAATATGCGAATTAATAAGAATTAAACGAGGGCGTTGGACCCTTTTTGCAAAATTAAATTAAATGGTGAATTAATTAAGATTAAAAAGAAAAGAAATTGTTTTTGGTGTTTTTTAGTATTTTATGATTTCTTATGAAAAAGAATTAAATGCAATTAAACCTAATTCTACAATTTTTATTTTATTATGAAAACATTGAATTTTAACCTAAAATTAACCCTAATTAATTTACATGCAATTTAATTATAAAAATAAATATTTAATTATTATGGAATAAAAGAAAAAAGATGAAAATTAATTAAACCCTAATTCTATATTTTTGATTTTTATTATGAAAATATTAAATTAAACCCTAATTTAATAACTAAATGAATTAATACAATTTATTTATGAAAATACTAAAATAAAATATTTATTATATTTTTTCTCTTTTTCTGATTTTTTATGTTTTATGTATTTTATGAAAACATTAAATTAATTAAACAAGCAATAATTAAAAGAAAATAAAAATTATAAAAAATAAAGAAAGTTAAGAAAATTTGCAAACCAAGGGGGGTTGTAGTCCCCAACATGGAGGTTTTTTTTCAGTAATCTGGCCCATTAGCAATTGGCCCTTTTGACTTTTTCCAGGCAGCGTGCTGGCGTGTTGACTGGGGCTCACCATGGTCTTCAACTCATGGCCTTTGATCTGATGCTCTGGGACACGTGGACGTTGATTTTCGAGGATGTATGATAGTCTTCATCATGGGCGCTACATGTGAACGTTAATTGAAAAAAAAACATATGAAAGGGTGAAGACCTGGGGCTCGAACCCAGGTCATTAACATTGCCAACCACTGTGTTTACCACTGGACCAATTCACACGCGTTTAACATATAATAACCAACAAATATTATAAAAGAAAACAAAAGCGTTAGTGGGTCTGAGCGCGAAAATTTAAACAGGCCAATCGTTGGTAGCCACCTAGCCTTCTTCTTCCTTATTCCCTGAAACATAAAACATAGGCCACGGTTTTCATGGTGTTCCCTTAGGCATGTTTATGAAAAATAGCGACTAGCCCAGGGATCATCATAAATTAGGCGCGAGGGTGGCTTTGTCTTCGTCCAAGTGTGCTGATCATAACCATGGCATCGTGGTAGGCTAATTTTACACTATCTGAAAACCCCCAATTTCAAGCTTGCAAAACCCTAGAAAACAATAATGGTGAAATCATATATAGCATGCAAAAACTCAATCAAGATAGATGGTTAGCTTCAGAATCACACAAGGAACATGAATCAAATATTAAAATTCACAAAAAATGCATGAATTGAGATGCACGAATTAGAAATTTTCTTTGTACAGGTCCAGCTCGTTTTACCAATTCTTGAAGTTATGATGGATGTTTTAGATTAGAATCGTTTACTGGCAACCCTGGCAAGCTAATGGAATAGGTTTTGAGGCTTGAATCGACCTGCAAGTAGGTTTTCAGAATTTGAGTTTTCAAAGAAAATTTCAAGTTTATGAATGGAGTTTCTGCGCAGCTTAATGGTTCCTGGCATTAGGGTTGTGTTCAGGCTTAAGTATAGAATGAATTAGGTCAAGAAAAACAATCCAAATCCTTTGCATTCATGGTTTTTGAGATTTGATTTTTCAAGATCTTTTTTCATGCTATTTTTGTACAAATCATGTCCAATCAATTCAATTCCTTCCAAATCTGATCATGCACGAATCATTGAGCTTATTACATGTACAAAAAGATTTGATAAGTTAGGTTAAGTATTTTTCATATATTTAATTGATTTAAATGAATTATTATTAATAAAAATTCAAATAAATAAATAAAAAATGAATAAAAACTTCCCTTTGGGCCAAGTGGTCGTGCACATGCTTGGGATGATGAATTGTGGAAGAAAAATGGGCCCATTAGCAATTTTAGGTCATTTGAATCAATGTTGACTTTTCAAAATATCTAAAAATTTCCCAACTTCCACAAGGCATAACTTGCTCAATTTTTAAGCTTTGCTCATGTTCTTGGACATTTTTGAAAGTTCTTTGAGTCCTCTAACCAATGCCTTTGGTCCCATGTCATTTTGATTTACCAATCTCAAGTTATGGCCTTTGACTTAAAGTCCCTTTTTGTTGACTTTTGAAAATGACCTATAATGTTGAAATTGATAACTTTTTGTGAGAGCATTTCTTGGACTTGGAATATGAAGATGATATGTAGGAAATGTCTTCATCTTCAAAATGAGCTTTGGATGGAATTTTTCTGATAATCCATGTGAAAGTTATGCCCTGGTCAATTTACAGTTGACTTTTTCAGTTGTCCAAATAAGGAAACTTTTGCATCTTGATGATTTTTGAGCCAAGCTTTGAGAATCATGATCAAGCATTGATCAAATGATGTTTGTGGCTTCAAAATGATATGTTGACCAAAAATTTGAACTTTTGACTGTCAAATGACCATTTTGCCCCTACAGTTGACTGTAGTGCAATTAGGGTTTTGACTGTGCAATTTTATGCTGAAAGTCTTGAAACTTGATATGAGGATGCTTGACCATATTTGTAGGCATGTGAGACTTGATTGGACCTTTGGAAACTTCATTTTCTTGATCAGAACAAAACCCTAATCTTGACTGTTTAGGAGACCCTTGCACTGTGCAACCCTTGGGGAATTTTGAAGCTTGACTTGGCAATTTCTTGAAGAATATGGGAGGGCAAATTTTGGGGTACAACAGTCGCTCTTCTTAATTATCTTTAAAATCTCCTCCATCTCCTTTTGGGTGGTCTCGGGGATAACCAAAGTCTGAGCCTTCGTCCTGACGGCGCCTCTTGGATCCCCTTACCTTTATCAGCAGTAACAGCAGAGGGTACAGCAGAGGGAGCATCAATTTCTTCAATAACCGGACTTCACACAGATATCTTGACAGGCACAGGAGCACTTGAGGGTCCGAAGACTGCCCGTGGGGGAGCAATCTCTGGAGAGAAGATTCTTCCACTACGAGTTATCTTACTTATCCCTGCAATATTCCTTATGTCAGGAGTTTCTTCATCAGAGCTTTCTTCGACTGATTCAATCTGCTTCACACCGTGATAGAAGATCTCTCCTCCATAATTCCATGGTATCATCTTGTTGGACTTAAATGGGATAGGCCCCGGCATAGTAATCTTCAGCGGTACAAACTTTGGATCAGGTGTAATCTTAACAGGCCTTTTGCAGGTCTTGGAAAGATTGTCGGAAATGGTGATTATAGCAACATCATTGATTGGAGTAACAGGAGTAACAGGATTAACATGATTGATAGTATCAATAGGAGTTTTCTGAAAGAGTATTTCTTGAGTATCCATCAGGCGTTGGATGCCTGACTTCAACAGCGGACAGTCAGATTGCAAGGTTGAACAAAAGTAACAATCTTTTTCACAGCCCGGGAAAATCCCGGATTTCAACAAATTCATCTTGATCATTGGCAACAGAGTCATTAAGTCATCAACAATGGTAACATGAAGATCTTCCATAATAGCATGGACATTATGACCATGTTTTGGCATAGGAGCGGATATCACATTAGGTTTTTTGGGAGCATCAAATTCCACTTCCTTGGCATCTATCAGATCTTGGATCTTGTTTTCAAGGGCCCAACAGTTGTTGGTGTCATGCCCTACACTGTCTGAATGGTATGCACATTTTGCATTGGAATGATAATAGGGAGAAGAGGTATTTGGGTTTTTCGGCGCTTCTTTCAAGTTGGTAAGGTTCAACTTTAATAGATGAGGGAGGACCTGAGCCGGTGTCATATTGATCCGGGTGAATTGCCGTTGTGGCCTTTCTACCCTTTGTTGGTTAGCTCTTGGTTGATTGCTGCGAGGTTGATCAGCCGAGGAGTTCTGGATCATCACAGCCCCCACCGCTGGTCGGCGCTCCATTCTCCCTTGATTTTTCTGAGTATAAACAGCAGAAACTTCCTTCTTGGCTGGGAAGTTTTTCTTGATAGCAGTGGAAGCGGAGGCATCCTTCTGAATTTTACCACTCTTAATGCCAGCTTCGACCCTTTCACCGGTCAGAATTAATTCGATGAACCCTGCAGATGAGCTCCCGATCAAGTGATTGAAGAATGGACCTGACAGGGTCCCCAAAAACATGTCAACCATCTCTCTATCCGACAATGGTGGCTACACCCTTCCAGCCAAATCCCGCCACTTTTGGGCATACTCCTTAAATCCCTCATTAGAGACCATACCCATACTCTGTAGTTAAGTACGAGGGGACGCTAAATCTGTGTTATATTGGTATTGTCGGTAGAAAGCAGCAGCTAAATCTTCCCAGTTATGAACATCAGATCTCTCAAGTTGATAGAACCAGTCCAATTGCGTACCCGACAAACTATCTTGAAAAAAGTGGACCCATAGATCCTTATCGGAAGAGTGAGGTTGGATCTTTCTAACATAGGACCTCAGATGCATCTTCGGACAGGACAAACCGTCTTATTTAGCAAATGTAGGTACTTTGAACTTGGGAGGAATGAAGATCCCAGCAACCAACCCTAGTTCTTCGAAATCTAGCCCAGGTACCCTTTGCACCTCCATGGCTGCCAACCGATCCTCAAGATTCTTATACTTATCGTCCGCCGGAGGGTACTGCTGTTCGGAGTAATCTTCATCCTCTTCCTCTTCTTCTTCTTCGGCTTTAGACTCGGAGGGCATTGTAACTCCCTTTCCTTTACCAACCCCTTCGTCAGACGTTGAGGGGAATTCCAGAACTCTCCTAGCCTGATGCTCAAATCTTCTTCCCATAGTGGCCACACCAATTCTTTTCTTTTTCTTCTTTTCTTGTTTCTTCTTTTCTTGTTCCTTCTCTTTCTCTAACAGTGCTTTAAGATCCTCTTGACCCTTTTCCAAGGTCATGAGGAGTTGTTGGAATTGCGAATTCTATGCTTGCAGATCTTTAATCGTCTGCTCTATATCCATCTTGCTGAAATAAACAGCAGAAAGATAAGGAAACCTGGTGTGAAGACATGTTTATGCATATGATTAATGATGTGTATTCATGTAATGCATTCAAGGATTCAGGAATTCAAATTTTTTGCAAACAAAAAGAACACACGTCATATTAAGAAGAAATTTGTTAGTACATAAATTCCCCATGAGCAAAAATATTACAAATCTTCTTAATGTAAAAAGACGTTGCGCATCCTTTTTGGCGCGATGTAAGTGTTGAGAGTCTCCTCTTCTTGAAGTCGGCGGGTAAGTTCCAAAACCTTCTTCTCACTGGCATAGAAGCTGGATTCAAAAAGTGTTCCGCTCTTCCTTGAGTTGTATCCAACTCTTTTGCAATTCTTCCAATGATGTTGGCATGTCTGGATGTAGGAGGGTGTATGGAACCTCTCCTTCCATAACAGGCTCTTTGATCACGGGGAGAATGTGAGGGTATGGCATCATAAGATTCTGGATGCGGGTTCATACCCACTTGAGATAAGGCTCAAGGGGGATGGAATTCTTGTGCCCCAGTGTCTTACTGTCCACTTTGTTAGGCATCCTCCAGGCTCAGATAAACCTTTGTCGAAGTCCTTGAGCATCGTTGCCGAAGTCAAAAACCAAGTCAGGAATCAACATGTCATGAGGGCCATCCCTTCGGGCATATCCAAACTGTCTCAGAGCTAAAAAGGGGTTGTAGGTAATGCCTCCCCTAATGCCAAGTAGTGGGACATTAGGGAATTCCCCACAATGATCAATGATGATGACATTTTCTCTGGACCGAGAACACCAATGAACATCAGAATGTATGAGGGTCATCAACCGTTGTGACCACCTTAAACCCTGCTCATTCTTCAAAACTGATTGGGGAAGGTGAGAAATAAACCACCTTTCTAGAATAGGAGTACAGCATATGAGAACACCTCTTTTCCTCATTGCTCGTGTGTGAAATGAGTGTAGGATGTCCCCAAGCAATGTAGGTACAGGATTTCGAGATATGAAAATCTTGACAGCATTCACATCTATAAGTTGATCAGGGTTTAGGAACAAGACCAACCCATAGATGATAAGTGCTACAATCTCCTCAAAAGCTTGCAGATCTAGAGAATTCCAACAGTCTTGTGCCTTTTCAAACAGAAACTTTGCCAAGAAACCCTTGACACCACTTTTGGTTTCCCAATGACCTTTGATATCAGATGGTTGCAAGTGTAGGGCTTGAGCAACATCTTCGGGCTTTGGTTCTCTTTCCGTACCGTTGTAGGGTAGTTGATGGAGAATAAGAATCCTCAGGAGTTGAGAAAATTCCTCCAAAGTAGGTACTAGTTGGTAATCAGGGAATGTGAAATAGTGGTGTAGGGGGTCAAAGAACTGGAAGAGAACTTTCACCATGTCTTTTTCAATGTTGGAGTTGACCAAGTTGAGAAGTCTACCATGTATTTCACTGAAGAGAGAATTCTCTGGAATCTTGGAAGTAAGCTCCTTGAGTTGAGGAGGGATTCTCACAAGGTTGACTTGAATTGTTTTCCTGTGAAGAGATTCCATGAACTACAAAACAAGAACAAAGATGAAGATCCAAACCCTTGAAATGGTTAGTGGATGCATATTATGCTTTATGATGTTCATGATGTATGCACAGGTATATGTGCAAGCAAGTCACACAAGATCCTAGTTTCAGGCTTGCATGAGGTTTCATAGGTAATTACCCTCTTGAAGCTAGTTGGCTCAAACCTGTCCTATAAATAGTAACCAGGTTCTAAGGAGCTCAATATCACTGGATTATTTTTTGTGTTCATTGTTTCAGTTTAGCCACTTAACTGGCGACCTAAATATTCCAAGAAAACAATCCTCAATGAGTGTAGTATCGAGTATCTACCAACTTCGGACTGCACCAAAGCCGGTCATCTCACTACCCCTAATAAGGCCAAGATGGTAAAGTAAGGTTCTAAGAGTTCATTAGTGCTTCATGACATCACTCAGCGGCCCCGTATTCTCTTTGATTGACTCAAAGGCTACCGGTACCCACAAATATGTCGCACTAATATAGCTATTGCATCAACCATGTCGGTATACCCTGCACAGTTTCCACAATGTATTGTTATTTACCTATGAATGTTTCCTAAATCCGGGTAGAGGATTTCAAACCCAAACAATAGAACCAAGTGTAAAGCAATCAAAGAAGACAAGGTAAGCATGTAAAGGTGATATAAACCCTAAGGTTACTCCACTTTTAAAGTTTTCCCCAGCAGAGTCGCCAGTTCTGTGATACGGTAGGAGAACTGACTTGAGGTTTTGCGTTTGTGTTTGCAAATGTTTCGGTTTAGCAAGAGTCGTCACCGAATTTTTATTTTATCCTAAGGAAAGGTCAAAAAGCACAGGAAAGACCTTTGAGATGTTTTCTTGGGTTCGGGGAGTAGATTATGAAAAGGGAAGGTGCAAGCACCCTTTTCATCCATGGTTATCCATGGGCTCTTAGTCACTTGTTTAGATCACTTGCTTTTGCTTTTCAATTGTTTGAAATGGTGTTTTGTGTGTGGTTATGAGAGATGTTTTGAAAAGAGGCCATCGTTGTGGCAACCTTTGTAATGATTCTTGTTTGAATGTATACAAAGATGTTTTTGTCTTTTGAAAAGATGTTTCAATATTTTTTGAAAGTTTGCTTTGGGAAATGTTTTGAAATTGTGTTGTGAAGTGTGTTTGAAAATAGCAAGGATGTTTTGCAAGTTTTGATCAAGTAACTAAGAGTTATCTACCCTATTTTACTCAAAGATCTTTCCTATATGTTTTTAACCCTTTTGACAGTGTTGTTTTACCATTGCATTTGGTAAACAACCTTGTATTAAGATGTTAAACGGGACAGGCGTGGGTCATCGTATAGACCAAGATAGCAATTGTGTCAAGTATTTTTGGCAAATTTTTTAGGGACTTGATCATTTTGTTTAGGCAACCAAGATAGCGTCATCGAGGGACTATGATCTTTTGTTTTGTTTTTGTTTTGCCAAAGTACCCAACATGCATAACATGGCCCATTTTTAAGGCAACAAGTGGATTGTAATCCTAGGGGTGCAAGTGTGCATTTTGTTTGATTTTCATGCATTTTTGTCTTTGTATTAGGTCAAACTACTTGTTGATTTTGATTTTTGCATACAAACCCTAATCTCTAATCATGGCATAATTGAAAGCATAAAGTGCAAGAATTAAAAGTCTAAGCTATTACAACATGATTATGGGGATGGGGGTACAATCTTTGAATGGGGGTGTATTTGATAAGAAATAGAAACCCTAGTTTACTATTACATCCAAATTGAATCAAATGCATAAATAATAAATGGACAATATTTAAATAAACAAAATAAATAAATATATCAAATAATATGAATTATGCAAAAAAGGTTTTTTTTTATTTATGTATGTAAAAATTATTTATTGTAAAAATAAAGAAATAAATAAAAGATTAATTTTATTTGGTTAAGGGTAAAACCCTAATTTTTCTTTAAGAAAATAAATACATTATATTTATCTATATATAATAAAATAAAATAATATATACAAAAATAAAATATATTTAGAAAAAAGTATTTTTAGCATAAATAATAATAAAAATAAAAGTGTAATATTTTTATATTTTTATTCTAAAGTATCTAATAAAATAAAAGTATATATTTATATATGTATGAATTATATTAAATATGTATATGAAAAAAATGAAATAAAATATATAAAAAAAATAAAAATATTTAGTATAATACATTATTTAAATATAAATGAAAATATAAAAGTATGATTTTTAATATTTTATTTCTAAGTTTTCATTAGAATAAAATAAAGATATATGCTCATTAAATTACTTTTATGTTTAGAAAAATAAAAATAAAATACAAAATAAGTGTGAAAAATTATAAAAATATTTTTTGAGTATTTTTTATATTTGGGAATAATAAAATATAATCAGAAATGAAAATAAAAATGCAAAAATATAAAATATCAAGAAATTGGGCCAGGGGGTGCAAAAAGTAAAAGGGGGTGTCAAAAGTAAAAGGACCAAAGCCCAAGCCACTTCATCTTCAACCTCTGACTTTCAAAAACGCGCGCGCCCTGTACAATTGTCAGATCCTGTATACGAGCTCTATTGCAAAAACACATAACATCAAACTTGTAGAGCATTTCAAGACGAATCCAACCATATAAACAACTTGTCTTAACTCTCAAAGACCAGAGAGAATTTCTCTTGCCCTAAAATCTAACCTAATTTTTTCAGTATGTTCATGGATCAAATTCTCTTAGCATGCTTAATAAAAATGAAAACTGAGCATATGTACAGCTTCATGGCAATGAACACTACATTTCTTATTCATAAACCTAAGGCTAAATGTTCCTAAATAGAGAGATAGGAAGTTGAAAAAAAACCTGTTTCAGCTGATTTCGTGTATGGAAATGTAGAGCTTTTCAACAAGGCTTGAGATGTCTGGGAGCTTGCTTGAACTTCACTTGACCTTCTCCAATACCCTACTTGCCTTGAATATGCTTGAATGAGCCCACAGAACTCAACTTGCACAAGCTAAAAATGAAAATGGCAAACCCTGTAAATGGAGTTACTTTGGGGTTTAAGGTTTGGGATAGCTTGGATGAGTTATGTGGAAGATGTTTGAACCAACTTGGGGCAAAACGCACGAGCCAATTGAGCTATGGAAGTCAAGTTGTAGGTTCTGCCCTGTTTTGCCAATGGAAGATGATTTCTGGCTATGGGATGTTTGATGGCTTAAGAGGTCGTGTTTCTGGCTCAGAGGGATGTGTGAAAGATGTTCAAAATGCTTGCACAAGTTTGTTTTGGCTGATGTTCAAGTTCTCATGTATTTGGCATATTTCTTGTATATGAAGTAAAAGTGGGAAATGATGTGTAGCAGGCCTGTACAGGCTATCCACCACCTTGCACACTTTGCCCTAGGCCCCTCCAACTTGTGGATTTGATTTGCTGTATGAGATATGGACCAATGCTCAAGGGATTCAGTTTTGACATAAAGCACATTTAAGCAAAAATGGAAATGTACCTTTTTCTACTTAGAGATTAATTTTGTGTATAATGCCATAATGACCAAAACAATGCCTTAGAAAAATGGATTTGCATTAAATTATTGAGTGTGAAATGGTTTAGAGGCCTGTAATCTAGTGCAAAGCAAGCTGACTTGAAATTGCAACTTGTATGAACATGAACATGCCAAGGATGAAAAGTGAGTTTTTGCCAACTTCAAGCCTTCGATTCTCCCTAACTACAAATGAGTTTGGAGAGTTCTTGGACATTTTGGAAAGCTTGCAACATTCTCTACAATCCATATTTGAAATGCAATTTGAGATTCCAATTGGAACTATGTGAAAAATGGCCAAGAAGATAGGTCAAAATCCTGCCTAAACTAGGGCAAAGTTTCACTAAGTTAAAAGTTTTAGGGACCCTTGTTCCAAAAATCATAACTTGAGATCCAAGATTCTTTTGAGAAAACTTTGTGAATCAAAGTTGTAGACTTTGTGGATGACTACAACTTTCATGTTAGAAGTTTTGTTTGAATCCAAATGCATCATGGTGAAAATGTTGGGCAAAGTTAGGAAAAATTAAGAAAATTTCATAACTTAGAAAAATTCTAAGTTATGAAAATTTTCAATTTTAAACCCTAATTTGCAAAAATGGGTTTCTTGGTCAACAAGTTTCACATTTTGACATATCTTGATGAAAAATGACCTTTGGCACTTGATTTTGACCAAAAAGTCAAAGTTTGACTTTTCAGTGTACAGTCAAATTTTGATCAGTTGACTGAAAAATTCATTTGTCAATCCAATGCAATTGAGATCTTTTGGATTTTTTGAATAGTTCAAGATGATGCCATTGAGTCCTTGAGTCCATGGTTGAGCCCAATTTGCCATTGGCTAGGTCAAAAAGTCAGAAATTGCCCTTGTGCAGTCAAAACTCTAAAAATGACCATTTTGCCCTTTTGATGATCTGATCAAATTTCTTGTGGAGTTGTGGTCCAAACTTGATCAAATGGTTCATATGAGTTTATAATGTTGATGTGGGTCAAAAATCATGAGGTTTGACTGTAGATTGGCCACAGTTGACTTTTTCCCCAATACAGCTGATTTCTAGGTCAATTGTCCAATTGACTGGGCAAAAATTTGATTCAAGGCTTGAAACTTGGTATGGACAAACTTATGAGTCCAACATGAAGTATGAAAGTCATTTTGATCATTAGAAGTCCAAAAATCCATGTGCAACCTCAAACCCTAATTTAGGTCATCAGTGCAAAGAGATGTCTTGAGCAAAGCAAAACCCTAATCCTGTCTGGAGTTCAAAGAGTCTTGTGAGGGGAAATCTTTATAAAATGAGAGGGCAAATTTTGGGGTACAAAAATATCCCTAGTCAACCCTTTAGAGCCAAAGAAGTAGAAGTTTTTCTTTTTCACAAATTGAAACCTTTAATCAAAACCTGGGGCAGGGTAATCTCTCAGTTAATTCAAACGCGCGTTAAGCCGCAAACTCTCATCTCGTAATACAACGAATGACATCAAAAACATTCCTCTGGAATCAAAAGACGGTGATGGTTCCCTATCACATAGGCAATCATTATCTCTTAAAAAGAAAAGCCCACTAAGTCAAAACCTACAAAAGAGACTTAAGAAAACTGGGGCATCCCGCTGACTGTAATCTCAAAACAAGAACAGTCAGGCAAAAATCAGGGATAACAAATTAAAAGAAAGGGGTCACTACAAATCCTCGACAACATGAAAAAATGTTGCAAAAATTACTGCCTTCCGATAAACTTAACCTGTCTGAACCATTACCAAAACGTCATTCCAGACTCAATTGGAGTTCAAACGCACAATTAATTGAGCTTAGGACTGAAGAATATCACGAAGAACGGGTGGGTACAAATACACTTTGAGCCTTTATCCTTTGTTTCTTAAACCGTGAACCAAGCCACGTTACAACCCTTCAAAAGTTCTAATTGAAGCATGGGTTAGTTCGAAAGCATATTGTTACAAAAGGTATCCTGACTCCTGTAAGGCTTTACTCAAAATCCAAAGTTAAATTACAAACTTCTTTACTTGCTAAAAACGCATTTTTCAAAACTTCAAGACAAACATAAACTTTGCATTACTTGAATATCATTGTTTGCATATGGCTATTTGTTTGACAGCGGCGAAATTTACACAATGAATATCCAGTGAACGAAAGCTCTCTCAGTGAACAAAATCAATTCAAGAAGGATGACACTTCCACAGACATGACATGTCACTATCCAGCACACCTGGGGCAGTCCAGTCAAGATTCCAAGAAATATCTCAAGAATTACAGAGTAACCAAGGGCAAGTCTCCATCTCCGTCACTTGAGGCATTGAACGTCAATCCCGACGAAGGGTTACGTACAGTCAAACATTTCCAGGCAGTGCCACAAACATTTGCTGCTAGGGGCAATGACAACTCTCCCCAAAGTCCTTCTCATAGGATAATTTCCCAGCAAGAGTTTAACCTCTAAAAAACCTTTCCCCAGCTGAGACAACCTCAAGAATCCTCGAGGACTTTCCCCAACAAAGTCGTCACCTCTCAAACAGACCGGCAACAAGGTTTATTTTCCCAACAAACGACATAAATCCCCAACAAGTTACTGTGAAACCTAGACCCGACCAGATATCAGTTCAACTCCGACTCCCCAATAGAGCAACAGACAACCGATACTCCTGAACTTTTTCCCCAAGCATGAATCAACAATCTCCACAGAGTTTTCAACTTTCCCCAACGGAGTTCTGCTCAACAAAACAGGGATCCCCGGTGGAATCATTTTGAGCAAAGTTTGAAGACACACTTACATCTCAATAACATTCATAACATATGCATACAAAATACATATAACATAAATCTCATTTATTTTAAGAACATCATTACACAATGCATACATCATGACATTGCATACAACTAACTCTTTAACTTTTCAGGAAAGATCGATCGACAGATAAAGGTTATCATTACCTTTTGGAGTAGCAGTCGTCAAAGATTCCTTCATTACCTTTTGAGGTAGTAATCGTCCAAGATTCCTTCATCATCCTTTTGAGGTAGTAATCGTCCAAGATTCCTTCATCATCCTGCTGAGGTAGTAATCGTCCAAGATTCCTTCATCATCCTGTTGAGGTAGTAATCGTCCAAGATTCCTTTATCATCCTGCTGAGGTAGTAATCTTCCAAGATTCCTTCATCATCCGTTTGTGGTAGTAATCGTCCAAGATTCCTTCATCATCCTGCTGAGGTAGTAATCGTCCAAGATTCCTTCATCATCCTGCCGAGGTAGTAATCGTCCAAGATTCCTTCATCATCCTTTTGAGGTAGTAATCGTCCAAGATTCCTTCATCATCCTGCTGAGGTACTAATCGTCCAAGATTCATTCATCATCCTTTTGAGGTAGTAATCGTCCAAGATTCCTTCATCATCCTGCTGAGGTAGTAATCGTCCAAGATTCCTTCATCATCCTGCTGAGGTAGTAATCGTCCAAGATTCCTTCATCATCCTGCTGAGGTAGTAATCATCCAAGATTCCTTCATCATCCTGTTGAGGTAGTAATCGTCCAAGATTCCTTCATCATCCTTTTGAGGTAGTAATCGTCCAAGATTCCTTCATCATCCTACTGAGGTAGTAATCGTCCAAGATTCCTTCATCATCCTGTTGAGGTAGTAATCGTCCAAGATTCCTTCATCATCCTGCTGAGGTAGTAATCAACCAAAGATTCCTTCATCATCCTACTGAGGGAATAGTCATCCAAGATTCCTTCATCATCCTGCTGAGGTAGTAATCGTCCAAGATTCCTTCATCATCCTACTGAGGTAGTAATCGTCCAAGATTCCTTCATCATCCTGCTGAGGTAGTAATCGTCCAAGATTCCTTTATCATCTTGTTGAGATAGAAGTCATCCAAGATTCCTTCATCATCTATTTGGAGTAGAAATCGTCTCGGGTTCCTTCATCACACATCATTATCAAAAAAGATCTTCTCTGGTTAGATTTATTTCTTCCAGTTAAAACAGGCAATCAGAGACCTTCAAATACAGTCCAACATCATCTTTGGATGGCATCTTTAAGCCCATCTCCTACAAATTTCTACCACCTCTCCAAATGGCATCTTCAAGCCTATTCCCTCTACCGTCACATCACCGAGTGCAAATTTCTGGGCACTCTAGTGTCCAATCATCTTCCACCTTCGAGTCACGAATGGCAAAACATGCCAATCTAACTCTTCAGGCTTAAGAAGATTGAACAGGGGCAGCTGTTGTACCCCAAAATTTTCCCTCTCATTTCTCAAGATATTTCCTATAAAGATCTTCAATGCCTCGAGTTTGCGCAAGTATCGACTAGGTCAAACAATTTTCCCAACACTGATACCTCAAATTAGGGTTTGGGTTTATACAAAGGCAGTTGGATTGCTAATGTTTCGAATGACTTTCATGAATCATTATGGACCCTCGGGATTATTTTTGTCAAATTTCAAGTTTGGGATCACAATTTTCCAAGAAAGTCATTCAAATTACCAAAATGGGCAAAATGGGCGAAATTAGGGTTTTGGCTGAAAAATGACTGAACTTTGATTTTTTACCTAATACCTGGCTTATTGGTTGGAAGCATGATCTCAAGGATCCGAGCGCGTCATTTTGACCTAATTGCATATTTCAATTCATCTCCTGAGATCAGTGGATTGATAGACAAATTCGGTCAACTGGTGAGAAAAGTCAACTGTACACTAAAAGTCAAACTTTGACTTTTTGACCAAAGTTGAGTCCTAAAAATCATATTTCATCAAGACATCCAAAATATGAAATTTGATCATCAAAAATCAAGAGAATTAAAAATCCAACTTTGCAAGACTTTGAAATTTTTCTAAGTATTTTCTATACTTGGTTAATTTCATTTGCTTCATGACATTTTTCACTACAATTCCAAATAATTCAAAATGATGCAAGTAATTCAAGTTATTACAAAGTGGCATTTTTGCAAGTTTACAAATCCTAAACTTTGTATTGCTTGGACTTTTTCCTTTGATTCAAAACCTTGCCACAATTCTTTGTCCTTGATACAATATGCATAAATTGCTCCACAAACCAAACTTGTTTCATACTACAAACTATACTGCCCAAGTTATTGCTGAACAAAAAAATGATATGTTACTTCTATACTTTGCCATAACACTTCAAACCTTGCTCATTTGTTGTCTTACAAAACCTTGTGTCATGCTACACCATAAACTTGTCACAAAACCTGCATTGATGTCCTATACAATCCAAAATATATCCACAAAACCAATCAAAAAATGCTTTATGCAGTCTGCCCCAAGCCTGCATCATAAGAGTCCCAAAATTGCACCAAAATGGCAAAGGAAATTTGTGTGCATAAAGTATCAAAACAGTAGGAAAAAATAATTCAAAAGAACTTATTTGATTTCCCCCCTAAATCACAGTAAAAGGTCTACAAAAGGGGATTGTCTCATAAGACATAGAGGTTGGATTTTTGGAGAGAAAAAAGAGAGTTGAGAAAAACAGAACTTTTGTTAAACTTTGCTCATTCATAAAACCCAACTCATTTCATAAAACTCAGTTCATCCATAAAAACTTTGCTCATCTTCAACTCTGTTTTCACTCACAAAAACAGAAAAATCCTCAATCCATTGTTGTACAACCTTGCAAACCTTCCCCTAAACCAACTACCCAAACAAGTCATATACATCACATGGAGATTGTTCTAATATAAGAACAATTTCTGTAACACCTTTATCATCATCTTCCAAGCATAAACAAAAATAGTACTTTACACCTTTGACTGGGTTGGAGCAATTCTGGAACTTGGTCACACAGAGCAAGGATTGGAGTAGCTCTAAAGAGGATTTCAGTCATTCATCACTTTGCATCCGGAGATATCCATAAGTATTCTAAAGTTTCACTTCAAGAGGTATATTTTTCTTCAAACTGTAATATCTTTTTCCATACATCATTGTTTGTTTGCGTCCAAAAGATATGTGAAAGATAAATCAAAAAAAGGGAAAACTCAGTAAAAAATAGCATGGCAGGGGCTGACATGGGTGCCCATGTCACATGACACAGCCGTGTCAGCTCCTCTGTTGAAAAAAATCTCACAAAAATGCAGGTCAGGGGCTGACACGGGTGTCCGTGTCCCAGGACACGGCCGTGTCAGCCATACTGGAATTTTACGCTAACAAAAATGCAGGTCAGGAGCTGACATGGATGCCCGTGTCACTGGACACTGCCCGTGTCATTTTAGCTGGTACAAAAAAGGAAAAGAGGCACATGGACCATTACAGAAGCTGACACGGGTGCCCGTGTCATAGGACACGGCCCGTGTCAGACCAGACAGCATAAATTTTGATTTATTTTTTTTTTGCTTTTATTTTCATTCAATTTGGTTGTAATAATTAGGAACTTTATTTTTTGCAACCCCCCACTTGTACACTTGTATACCCCATCCCTCAAAAAGCATGTAATAGCGTATGACCTTTATTTTCCGCATTTTTTTTGCTTTCATAAATGGTAGTAATTAGAGTGTATGGCAAGATAAAAACAACAAGTAGACCACCCTAATCAAAGACTAAACGCATGCAATCAAACATACAATTCACACATGCACCTCTAGGGTAATCTCGCTTTGTTGCCTATCGGAAAAATAGTCATGTCCCTCGAACATGGGCGTTTTAGCAAAGACCCTCGATGACCCTCGATGTTGCCTTCGGTAAACGATCTAGTCCCTAAAACGACATTGCTAAAACGTTCCATAAGTTGCCTTCTATGACTATTCAAACGTCCCGCGTTCGTCCCTTCACATCCAACAATGAGGCTTCTTACCAAATGAATGGTAAGATAGCCATATCTAAAGGAGAAGGAAAAGCACGTTTAAGACCTTTTGAGTAGGTAGATTCTCTCCTAGTTACTCGCTTGCTCACGACAAAAACATTTTTACACATCAACACTTCCATTTCTAAAACATTTTCAAAAATATAAAACATTTTGTATACGTTCTTATAGAGACGAGAACTATTGCAAAATATATTTCCGAAAACCACTTTCCAAAACACAATCCACAAACACGTCTTTGAACTATCTTTCGAAACAAAACTTTGTACGCGTTCTTATAGAAACGAGAACCATTACAAAGATATTTTCAAAACACTTTCAAATCCCACATCACAAGCAAATTGTCAAAGCAAAAGCAAGTTGATCTAGCAAGTAACTAAGAGCCCATGGAAAACCATGGATGAAAAGGGTGCTAATACCTTCCCTTTTCATAATCTACCCCCCAAACTCAAGAAACAATCTCAAAGGCCTTTCCTGTGCTTTTTCACCTTTCCTTTTGGATAAAAGAAAAGTCGGTGGCGACTCTTGCTCAACCGCAACATTTGCAAACACAAACACAAAACACATCAAGTCAGTTCTCCCACCGTATCACAGAGGGAATCTGTATGGGATGTGGAAAATTGGGTCCTCCAATATGCTGGAAGGATGAGGGCATTTGGGTCTGCGAGAAAAGAAAACCAAGTGGCCTAACAAAAGATGGTACCCCATACTGGCTAATAAAAGAAGAACTCCCAGATGGGAATGACATATTCTGAGAGGATAGTAATGGCACAAAAGGCTGAGTACTGGCCATAGAAATAAGATCGACCTGACTCTGCGGGGGAGGGCATGTGATCGGCTGAGGTGCCTCACATATTACTAACCTCAGGTGTTGGGACTTTTTACCACTATCCTTACTCTTATCAGTTCGAGGTGACATTTTACCTATTTATATATAATACATAATTTATATATATATATATATATATATATATATATATATATATATATATATATATATATATATATATATATATATATATATATATATATATATATATATTCATCAACAAAAACACTAAATTTGAAAAAATACATTCTCTTCAATACATATTCATTAACACATTCAATAGATGATTCATTATTCTCTTCAATACATATTCGTTAACACATTCAATAAATATTATTAACACATTCAATAAATAGTTTATTATTCTAAATCTTCATGCTCATCATTTATATCATTCTCATCATCTGATGTGATATTATCCTCGGATCCAAACTCTTCATCATGCTCTTCGTCCATATTATTATCAACCAACAATATAGACGCATCAACTTGATGTCCCTCAACCATTGTATCAGATAAACTTGTAATTTGTTCATCTGCATCACATCATTAATTTGCTCAACTTCATTAACTTGGTAAGCTGCATCTTCCACTAGATCTCCAGTTTCAATATGACCCAGGGGTTTTATTTTTATTACAACACACCATCCTCGTTTATGTGGTATAAATGAAGGATAAGGAAAATAATAAACTTGCCTAACAATATGTAGTATCGAGTATCAACCAACCTCGGACTGCACCAAAGTCAGTTATCTCACTATGCTAAAGAGGCCAAGATGGTTTAATTAAGGTTCCTAAGGTCAGTTGATGCTTCACGACACCACGCGGCGGCCCCGTACTCACCTTGACTGGACTCAAGGGTTACCGGTACTCACCAAAGTGCCACATCAACGTAGCTGACTGCTTCAACCGTATCGGTATACCCCGCACAGTTCCCTCACAGTCTTGTTGCTACTTTCTAAGAAGGTATCCCCCAGATCCGAGTTAGGATCCATAGAACTCCCGAGACAGGCCCACAATATTAAAGCACACAAATCAGGCAATTGAAAACATAAGTATGAGCTATCCTAAGGTACACCTCACTTTAAAATTACCCTAGCAGAGTCGCCAGTTCTGTGATCGGTGGATCTGGAACTGACTGTTTAACGCTGGTTCGCGAAATGTCGCGGAAGCAAGAGTCGCCACCGTCTTTTATTTTCTCCAACATGGACAGGACAAAAGCACAGCAAAATTCCTTATGAGATAGTTTCTCGGTTCGGGAGGTAGATTTATAGAAAGGGAAGGTGTTAGCACCCTTTCTATCCATGGTTATCCATGGGCTCTTAGATACTTGCTCATTGTGTTTTCAAAAGTGTTTGCTTTTCAATTGTGAGTGGGTTTGAAAAAGTTTCGTTTAAAGATTTCAGAATGACTCTTGTATCAGTCCTCAAGAGTGTTTGAAAAATTGTTTTGAGAGCTTTTTGAAAGTGTCGGTGTGAAAAGAGTTTTGATTTGTTTTTGAATAGAGCAAGTATCTATGAGTCATCTACCTACCCTAAGGAATTAGGCTGTGTAAATGTCCTTAAGTTAGTGTCATCCCACCATTGAGAGATAGGTAGCACCACCGTTGGAGGTGTTCGGGTCAATTCGTTTTTAGGGGCAGTGTGGTCACCAGAGCAACAGTAGGACACCTTAGAAGCTACCCTTATGCCATTGATCCTTTTTTATTCCGAGGCAACCGTTTCGAGGCAACTGGATCATGTCATAGACATAAGGACTTACTAAAACGTCCTATACCCGACGACCACGTTTCGAAGGTAAGGCAACAGTGAGGCGTACCCTAAGAGTGGTGTGTGAATTTGTGTGTTGTTTTCATGTTATGTTTTATCTTGTACATGTATCATGGTGATCTACGCTTGTTTTTAATTTAGGCCATACATTCTTTCATGCAATTAGAATTTAAAAGTGCAGAAATTTAAATGCGGAAAATAAAATCCTACGCTATTACAAGGCGCGGGTCTATACATCGCCAAATTACAAAGACCCGTTTGATAAAAGATGCGGAAAGTAAAACCTAGTGACTATTACAAGGCTTGAGCAGTTACATAATATTCACAAGAAAATAAAAATAACGTGCGAAAAGAATAAAAATAGAACGTTCGAGGGCGTTGGACCCTTTTGAAATTAAATTGAATTAAAAGTTAATTAATTATTTTATTAAAAGAAAAGAAATTGTTTTTTATGTTTTGTATTTATGAAAGTAAAGGAAATCGAAAATCGAGAGAAACCCTAATTCTAAGTTGTTTTTAATTATTAATGAAAAATATTAAAGTTTAACCTAATTTACTAAATAATTAATGTAAATGTTTATTTACAAAAATATTTAATAACTAATAATAATAATGAGAAAATTATTAAAAAAAAAAGATAAAAAGGTTAGAAACCCTAATTTCTACATATTTTATTTATTTAGAAAAAATGTTGAAATTGAAACCTAAATTAAACTAAGTTAATTGTTTGACATTTATTTACAAAATAAATTAATAGTGAATTAAATATTAATTAAACATATTTTTAGTTTTTGATTTTCTGGTTTTATTATGAAAAGAAAATTATTTGAAGTGAATTAAATAAAAGCAATTTAAACAATTAAAAGAAAAGAAAAGGAAATTAAAAAAGAATACAAACATTGGGGGTGTCTGGCCCATTTAGGAGGTTTTTGTGAAGTAATTTGGCCCACTGAAATCAAAGCCTTGTTGACTTTTCCAGTTTGAATGCATGTGGTTGACTAAGTATACACGATGGACCTCCTTTTATAGCCTTCAGATGGATCATCATGAATATGTGGCAAGCCTGGGCGTGTGTGTGCATGGTAGGACATTGAGAGCATGCTGTACATGAACGCGTTACAACAAAAATTATTAAGTATATGGGGGGACCTGGGAATCGAACCCAGGTCCCAGTACCTGCAGGACACCTCAGCCACCAACTGAACCAACGCGTTTCTTTGTTAATATAATGGAGCATGAATAATATAAAAGAAAAGCAACATTATGCTGAAACAATCAAAAAACGCGCCAACGTTCAAATTATCCAACCACGCTCAGACACCTCAGCGTCTTCTTCATATTTGTTCCTGTAATGTAAACAAATAGCGGGGGTTTTAAACCCCCACTAAGTGCAACCTGCAAAAATAGCGAATAGCACCTGGGTTAACATAAAAAGGGCGCGAGGTCATGGTTCGTTTCGTTTGGATGTCACGATTTCAATGGCATAGGTTTTAGGATCCAATTTTTCCATATGCAGAAAGCCCTGTTTTGGAGCTTCTGAAACCCTAGGTTTCAACAATGGTGGATTCTTATTTAGGCAGCCATAATTCAATTGAATGGTACCAACAGCTTCAGATTATCATTGTTAGTATAAATCAACAGTTAAAAAACATGAATAATGCATGGAAATTGAAAAACGATGATGAACACATTTATGAAAAGTGAGACTCTGTTCTACCAATTCTTGAGGTCTGGAGACTGGTTCTTGATTGCAACACGTTCCTAGCAATGTCAGGAATGTATTGGAAGGCTTGTTGTGCTTTGAAACGCCTTGTAACTATGTTTTCAGTGTTCAAATTTTTTAGTGAAAATTTTGCACTTTGGTTCTGAGTTCTTAGCAGTCTTTTCGTGTCTATCTTGATTCCATTAAGTCTTGCCTATGTAAGTGAACGAAATTAGGTTAAAAAACCAAGCCCAATGTCCATGAATTAAAGTTTTGAATATTTGATTTTCTCCATATCTTTTCCAATCTTTTTGCCATGAAAATCATGCCAATTATGGAAGATTTGGCCTTGTTGATTGATGCACGAAATATTTAGCTCATAATGGACATATTTGCTGCACAAAAAAGATTTAAAACCATTGTTTAATATTTTTCTCATAATTAATTTTAATTAAATGAATTAATAAGATTAAAAATTCAAATAATTAATCAAAAATAAGAAAATACATCCCTTTGAGGTCAATGGGTCGTGCATAGCCTTTGGGTAATGATTTATGGAAGAATTTGTGGCCCATTAGCATTTTTGAAGCCTTTTGTGCAAAGTTGACTTTTCAAAATTCCCAAAAATTTCCCAACTTCTACAAGGCATATCTTGCTCAATTTTGAAGTTATGATCATGTTCTTGGACATTTTGGAAAGGTCTTGAAGTTCTCTAACCAATGCCTTTGGTCCCATGTCATTTTGATTTACCAATCTCAAGTTATGGTCTTTGATTTAAAATGCCTTTTTGTTGACTTTTGAAAATGACCTATAATGTTGAAATTGATAACTTTTTGTGAGAGCATTTCTTGGACTTGAAGTGTGAAGATGAGTTGTAGGAAATGTCATTCTCTTCAAAATGAGATTTGGATGGAATTTTTCTGATAAACCATGAGGAAGTTATGCCCTGGTCAATTTGCAGTTGACTTTTACAACTGTCCAAAAATAGAAACTTTTGCATCTTGAGACTTTTTGAGCCATGCTTTGAGAATCATGATCAAGAATTGATCAAATGATGATTGTGGCTTCAAAATAAGATGTTGACCAAAAATTTTGACCTTTGACTGTCAAATGACCATTTTGCCCCTGCAGTTGACTGTGGAGCAATTAGGGTTTTTGACTGTGCAATTTGATGCTGTGAGTCTTGAAACTTGACATATGGATGCTTGACAATGTATATAGGCATGTGGGACCTGATTGGACCCTTGAAAACCTTAATTTCTTTGCAAGAACCAAAACCCTAATTTTGACTGTGTTAGGAGGCAATTGGACTGTGCAACCCTTGAGAGATTTTGAACCATGATCTTGGCAACTCTTGAAGAATATGGGAGGGAAAATTTTGGGGTACAACATTTGCCCCTGTTCAATCTTTTTAGACCTGAGGATGTAGATTGGCTGGCGTGCCTTTCGTGATCCGAAGGTGGAAGATGATTGAACACTAGAGTGCCCAGAAATTTGCACTCACATAGTAGAGTATCAGCAACGTGATGTAGGGAATGGGCTTATAGATGCCATTTGGAGAGATTATGGATAGGAGGATGGGCTTATAGATGCCATTTGGAGTTGTGACAGAGCCTTGTCGGGAATGGCCTTATAGATGCCATTTGGAGACTGTTGGTATGTGGATGGGCTTATAGATGCCATCTAGGTGTCGATCGCGTAAGAGATTCCTTAGCGAGAACTTGCGTACCTGAGAAAGAAAGATAATTACCTGGCCTGTTACTTGGGTTGATCTTCAAACTCTTTATGTAGATGTGCCCTGGCTGGATACAGGAATCGAATCTTTAAACTCTTCAGACGTGCCCTGGCAAGATACAGGAATCGAGTCCGGAGAATATAGTCGTCAACAGATACACCCTGGCAAGATACAAAAATCGGATCTTCGAACTCTTCAGACGTGCCCTGGCAGGATACAGGAATCGAGTCTGGAATGTTAGTCGTCAACAAATACACCCTGGCAAGATACAGGAATCAGATCTTGAGTTGCGACAGTTGATAGGTAATTTTGGTAAGTTGAAAGAGGGAACCGGTGTAGGGTTTACTGATAATGAGTCTGTATAAGACTGTATCTGGAATGGAGAGGGAACTTGTGTAGGGTTAACTTTGATGATGAGTCTGTGTAAAACTGCATCTAGAGCTGAGAAGGAAACCTGTGTAGGGTTTACTGATGACGAGTCCGTGTAAAACTACGTCTGAAGTTTGAGAAGGGAACCTGTGTGGGGTTACCTTGATGATGAGCCCGTGTAAAACTGCATCCTGGGAGAAGTAAAACCTGGGTAGGGTTTCTGATGACGAGTCCGTGTAAAATTGCGTCTTTGGGAAGAGAGAACATGTGTAGGGTTTCTTTGATGACGAGCCCGTGTAAAACTGCGTCTTTGGGAAGAGAGAACCTGTATAGGGTTTCTTCGGAATAAGTTCGTGTAAAAATTCTGGAGGAACCGGGGTAAGGTTACTTCGGGATAAGTCCATGTAAGACTTCTGGAGGAATCGGGGTAAGGTTACTGCAGGATAAGTTCGTGTAAAACTTCTGGATGAACCGGGGTAAGTTCATCTTGAGATAAGTCCGTGTAAGACTTCTGGAGGAACCGGGGTAAGGTTACTGCAGGATAAGTTCGTGTAAAACTTCTGGATGAACCGGGGTAAGGTCATCTTGAGATAAGTTCGTGTAAGACTTCTGGAGGAACCGGGGTAAGGTTACTGCAGGATAAGTTCGTGTAAAACTTCTGGATGAACCGGGGTAAGGTCATCTTGAGATAAGTCCGTGTAAGACTTCTTCTGAAAGAAAAGGAACCGGTGTAGGGTTGCCTGAGGATGATAAGCCCGTGTAAGACTTCTGAGGTTGAGAAGGAAACCGGTGTAGGGTTGCCTAAGGATGAGTCCATGTAAAACTACATCTGAAGTAGAAGGAACCGGTGTAAGGTTTCCTGATGATGAGTCCGTGTAAAACTGCATCTGAAGTTGAGAAGGAACCGGTGTAGGGTTGCTTCATGATGATCAAGTAGATAATTGTCCTGTTTGGTTTCAGATATTAACCCCACGATCAGTCGTCCATAGAATTTTCCTGGTTTGTTACCAATGTTGATCTGGAACTCTAGAGGTAGATGGTAATCATCTTTTGATTGACCTTTTCCTGAAAAGGCAAAACGTTAGCTGTATGCAGTGTTATGATGCATGAACTGCATGACATTAAGATGTTCTCAAGAATAAATGAGATTGTATGTTCATGATGCGTATGTGCATGCTATAACGTATAAAGATGTGATGTCTATGAATGTATTTTCGTCTAGGAAAATAAATCCTTGACGAATGCCGGGAAGCCAAATCCTGGGCTGATGTTGAAGAGTAGCGTTCTTTGTTTCCGCTGGGGATGGTGGTTGCAAGAATACCGGTAGGAGAAGATGACTCCGTTGGGGAATAAACATGGCGAATAGATTACTCTGCGGGGAGTTACTCTGTGGGGAAAGAGAGGTACTTTGCTGAGATGCTGATGATAACTCCGCTGAGGATACCATTGTTGAGTTCTGTTAGAAGATTGGATGAACCCCGCTGGGTGATAGGAAGACTTCGTCGAGGACGATCTTTCCGTGGCAATTAGCTGAGGATAACCCAGTTATATCCTGGTGGGGAAATGTCCTTTAAATAAAAAGTCCGGGAGATGCGTTCGTGCTCTACAGGGGGTAAGCTTCCAGAATCTACTGGGGATAAGCTTCAAGGCCTGCTGGGGATATGGATTGAACTTTCCTGGGGAGACTTTTGGGATTGCACTGGGGAAGTGGCTCCACTAGACGTCTGGTATTCCGCCGGGGAACAATCTTAGATCAAGATTGTTGGGGATGCTTGTTAAGAATGTTTGTATACTCCGTTGGGGAATGTTGAGATCTTCGGAGGATAATCCAACTTCCTTAAGGCTGGCAATGTATTAACTCTGCTTGGGGAGAGTATTGTTGACTTGCTGGAGATATTGTGCCTTGTTCAGGGCTAATGGGAGGTCAACTGCTTGGGGAGAATTGTTGAATCTTGGCTCACTCTCTGGGGAATTAAGATATCTTGGTTACATTCTTCAGCCGAACTTACCTTGGTACCTTGGTGGGCAGAGCAATTAGATTGCTTAGCCAACTCGTATTGCCCCAGTTTCTGTGGGAGAAGATACCTGTGGAGGCGCTTGTTGACTGTCGATTGACAAATCTTCTTCTGGTAGGCCAATGATGATAGGACATAGTCGTACGCTTTGATCCCTAATTTTTGCCTGGACCGCCCTTTCGGGTTTTCAGTCCACCGGGATACCCTTTTTTGCCCAAGCCGCCTTTTCAGGTTTTCGACTTGCCGAGTGTACAGATTTTTTCATTTTCATCCCTTATTTTTGCCCGAACCTTTTTGGTTCGTCGGGAAGCCCTTATTTTTTCCTGAACCTTTTTGGTTCGCCGGGAAGCCCTTATTTTCTCCTAGGTGTGTCAACCTAGCGGGTCTTTGATTTTGCGTAGTATTTTTTCCGACTATGTCCACGCTCTCAGGATGCAGGGAGGTGCCCCTGTCAGTAGTGTAGTGTTACCATACTACCAGAAGATCTTTGTTTGATCATCCAACGCTCCAAGTGATCCAGATGGAGATTTGCCCCAGGCTGGTTGACCTTTTGAGAGATTCTCTGAATCTTGACTTAACTGCCCCAGATGATGGACAATGATCATGCCATGCCCCTTGATTGGAAGTGCTTTTGTTCACTAGATATTCTTCGTGCGAATTTCTCTGTTGTTCGAACAAATAGTCATATGTAAACAGTGTTATATCAAGAATGCAAAGCTTATGTCTGTCTTGAAGTTTTTGAAAATGCATTTTTTCATAAAAACAAGTGATTTTTTTTTGTAAATTGTGATGTCAACTCGTTATTTTACCGCAAGCCTTAAGGAGTCAGGATACCTTTGTAACAGTATGCTTTCGAACTAACCCATGCTTCAGCTAGGACTTTTTTAAGGGTTATAACGTGGCCTGGTTCACGGTTTAAGAAACAAAGGATAAAGGCTCAAATTATTTGTACCCACCCGCTCTTCGTGATGTTCTTCAAACCTAAACTCAGCTGATCACGCGTTAGACCTTGTTTGAGTCTTTGTCCTGATATTCCAATGATGGTTCGGATATGGACAGTTTATTTGGAATAGGCAGTCATTCCCCCCCTTTTTTTTTGGTTGAGGGTTTGTAGGGCCTCTTTCTTTTTTTGATTTTGTTATCCCTGTTTTTTGCCTGAACTGTTTCCTTTTTTGGAATTACAGTCAGCGGGATGCCCCAGTTTTATTGTAAGTCTCCTTCATAGGTTTTGACTTAATGGGCTTTTATTTTGAGAAGTAATGACCACCTGCCTTTAATTATTCGGAACCATCACTGTCTTTTTTTTTTGTTTTGTAAGGACCTCTCTGGTGCCATTTGTTATGCACTTGGATCAGCTGAGAGAACTACCCTGCCCCAGGTTATGATTAAGGGTTTTAATTTTCGAAAAGAAAAACTCCTACTTCTTTGGCTCAAAGGGGTTGACGAGGGATTATGTTCCTTATAACTCCAGTGTTTAGGAATTGAAACAATGCCTGTACCTCATCAGCGGGGTCTGTTCAAAAGCATACTGTAGATTATGGTATCGTTTTCGTCATCCTCCCTCAAGAGGCTTAGAATTTTAAAATCGAGAGTTGAACATCAAAAATAAAAGCAATATTGAATATAGTGAACACAATTACTTCAAAACAGACACGTGTAATGCATTAATGAAATAATCGAGTTTGACATGAAATAAAATGTTTGAATAGTTAAATAAAATTACAACTTGAACATTCGAATGAACAAAAAATTTCCAATCCTAGCCATGTTTTGGCAATGGAGCAGTGATCACATTGGGAGTCTCAGCAGGCTCGAATTCGATCTCCTTAGCGTTGATCATATTCTGGATTTTGTACTCCAGCGCCCAACAATCCTCAGTATCGTGCCCCGGACTATCGGAATGATAAGCACACCTCGCTTCTGGGTTGTAGTTTGGAGAGGAGGTCTTGGGATTTGCAGGAGGGTTGATCACCGCAATCAGATTCTTTTTCAACATGTGCTGCAATGCTTGTGACCACGGCATATTGATGTTGGTGAACTGTCTTCTAGGCTCGTCCGGCCTTCGCTGATTTCCCTTTTGTGGTTGTCGGCGTGGTGCAGAACCAGAGATCATGACTGCCCCTGCGTGTTGGTCACGACGACTCTTCTGACTGTATGCAGCATTGGACTCTTTCTTCCCCGTGTAAGGCTTTTTCTGAGCATCCGAAGGTGTAGCCTCTTGAATCTTCCCAGCCTTGATGCCAGCTTCAATTCTTTCCCCAGTCAAGATGAGGTCTGTAAACCCCGCAGAGGAATTACCAATGAGATGGTTGAAGAATGGACCAGATAGGGTCCCCAAGAACATGTCCACGAGCTCACGGTCAGTTAGAGGTGGTTGCACCCTTCCAGCAAGGTCCCTCCATTTTTGAGCATATTCTTTAAAGCCTTCGCCTGCACCCATAAACATTCGCTGAAGCTGAGTGCGCGTGGGAGCCAGGTCGGCATTGTACTGGTACTGCTTGTAGAATGTAGTGGCCAAGTCCTCCCAGCTGCGGATGTTGGCTCCATTCAGTTGATAGAACCAGTCGAGTTGAGTTCCTGACAGACTATCCTGAAAGAAGTGAATCCATAAATTCTTGTCAGCCATGTAGGGCTGGATCCTCCTTATATATGATCTGAGATGCAGCTTAGGACAGGATGCCCCATCGTATTTTGCAAAAGCAGGTGCTTTGAACTTGTGTGGGATCACTACCCCAGAAGACAGACCTAGATCTTCGAAGTCCAGGCCGGGCACTTTTTGTATTTCCATAGCACTTAGCCTGTCTTCTAGCTGTTTGTACCTGTCCTCAGCTGGAGGGTACTGTTCATCATTATAATCAGTCTCGTTGTCGGAGACTACTGGACTAGGCACCTCTCTCTCATGGGGACTGTCTTTCCCAACAGATGGGGTAGTCTGCTCAACTTCATTTAGTGATCCATTCCCAGATTTGCGTCTCGGGCTAAACAACACTATTCTCTTCTTCTTCTTTTTCAAAAGCAGGGTCTTCAGATCTTGCTGGCCTTGGGCTAGACTCGTGATCAACTCTTGGAACTGGGCGTTCTGGGCCTGGAGAGCCTTGATGGATTGCTCAGTAGATGATTCAGGATTCATAATGAGACTGCTGAAATAAACAGCAAAGAAGGTAAGTGACCTGTAAATAGTGGTACCTGCAATGCAATGATATATATGATATGCATGCAATGTTTTCAAGAATCTCGCGGGGTAAACAGAGAAATTGGTTAGAATTTTGTAGCTTGAGTGAAGGAACTTCATGTTGCTGAGAGTCCTTCTTCAAGGGTCAAGGCTCACCATATCGAGTGGGTCATAGCCCATGACAACCTTGGCTAGAGGAAAATAAATCCCCTTTGCCCCTTGCTAGACATATTGGTTCATCATGACCTGCATCACAAAACCTTTGAGGTCCTTGAAATGGATTAGTCCTTATATAGGATGCGTGCAATGGTATGATGGTATGATGTTATGCTATGCGTGGAGTAATGTAAGTAAACACTGTTATGAGCCCAGATTAAGGACTGTAAACAAAACCTGCAAGAAGCTCATGTGTTAGATAACAAGCATGCAAGTAGTCAAGTTTGAAAGCACACAAGTCACACAAGGCAGCCCTTAGAGTTTAGGCCAGCGTGAAGTTTGGGGTACTACCCTCTCGAAGTTGGTGGGCTCAAACCTGTCCTATCAGAAGTAACCGGGTTCTATGGATCCCAATATCATTGGATTGCTTTCATTGTTCATCGTTTCGATTTAGCCACTGAACTGGCGACCGAAATATTCCAAGAAAACAACCCTCAACTGAGTGTAGTATCGAGTATCAACCAACCTCGGACTGCACCAAAGTCACTTATCTCACTACGCTAAAGAGGCCAAGATGGTTCAATTAAGGTTCCTAAGGTCAGTTGATGCTTCACGACACCACGCGGCGGCCCCGTACTCTCCTTGACTGGACTCAAGGGTTACCGGTACTCACCAAAGTGCCACAACAACGTAGCAGACTGCTTCAACCGTGTCGGTATACCCCGCACAGTTCCCTCACAGTCTTGTTGCTACTTTCTAAGAAGGTATCCCCCAGATCCGGGTTAGGATCCATAGAACTCCCGAGACAGGCCAACAATATTAAAGCACACAAATCAGGCAATTGAAAACATAAGTATGAGCTATCCTAAGGTACACCTCACTTTAAAATTACCCCAACAGAGTCGCCAGTTCTGTGATCGATGGATCTGGAACTGACTGTTTAACGCTGGTTCGCGAAATGTCACGGAAGCAAGAGTCGCCACCGTCTTTTATTTTCTCCAACATGGACAGGACAAAAGCACAGCAAAATTCCTTATGAGATAGTTTCTCAGTTCGGGAGGTAGATTTATAGAAAGGGAAGGTGTTAGCACCCTTTCTATCCATGGTTATCCATGGGCTCTTAGATACTTGCTCATTGTGTTTTCAAAAGTGTTTGCTTTTCAATTGTGAGTGGGTTTGAAAAAGTTTCGTTTAAAGATTTCAGAATGACTCTTGTATCAGTCCTCAAGAGTGTTTGAAAAATTGTTTTGAAAGCTTTTTGAAAGTGTCGGTGTGAAAAGAGTTTTGATTTGTTTTTGAATAGAGCAAGTATCTATGAGTCATCTACCTACCCTAAGGAATTAGGCTGTGTAAATGTCCTTAAGGTAGTGCCATCCCACCATTGAGAGATAGGTAGCACCACCGTTGGAGGTGTTCGGGTCAATTAGTTTTTAGGGGCAGTGTGGTCACCAGAGCAACAGTAGGACACCTTAGAAGCTACCCTTATGCCATTGATCCTTTTTTATTCCGAGGCAACCGTTTCGAGGCAACTGGATCATGTCATGGACATAAGGACTTACTAAAATGTCCTATACTCGACGACCACGTTTCGAAGGTAAGGCAACAGTGAGGCGTACCCTAAGAGTGGTGTGTGAATTTGTGTGTTGTTTTCATGTTATGTTTTATCTTGTACATGTATCATGGTGATCCACGCTTGTTTTTAATTTAGGCCATACATTCTTTCATGCAATTAGAATTTAAAAGTGCGGAAATTTATATGCGGAAAATAAAATCCTACGCTATTACAAGGCGCGGGTCTATACATCGCCAAATTACAAAGACCCGTTTGATAAAAGATGCGGAAAGTAAAACCTAGTGACTATTACAAGGCTTGAGCAGTTACATAATATTCACAAGAAAATAAAAATAACGTGCGAAAAGAATAAAAATAGAACGTTCGAGGGCGTTGGACCCTTTTGAAATTAAATTGAATTAAAAGTTAATTAATTATTTTATTAAAAGAAAAGAAATTGTTTTTTATGTTTTGTATTTATGAAAGTAAAGGAAATCGAAAATCGAGAGAAACCCTAATTCTAAGTTGTTTTTAATTATTAATGAAAAATATTAAAGTTTAACCTAATTTACTAAATAATTAATGTACATGTTTATTTACAAAAATATTTAATAACTAATAATAATAATGAGAAAATTATTTTAAAAAAAAAAAAGATAAAAAGGTTAGAAACCCTAATTTCTACATATTTTATTTATTTAGAAAAAATGTTGAAATTGAAACCTAAATTAAACTAAGTTAATTGTTTGACATTTATTTACAAAATAAATTAATAGTGAATTAAATATTAATTAAACATATTTTTAGTTTTTGATTTTCTGGTTTTATTATGAAAAGAAAATTATTTGAAGTGAATTAAATAAAAGCAATTTAAACAATTAAAAGAAAAGAAAAGGAAATTAAAAAAGAATACAAACATTGGGGGTGTCTGACCCATTTAGGAGGTTTTTGTGAAGTAATTTGGCCCACTGAAATCAAAGCCTTGTTGACTTTTCCAGTTTGAATGCATGTGGTTGACTGAGTATACACGGTGGACCTCCTTTTATAGCCTTCAGATGGATCATCATGAATATGTGGCAAGCCTGGGCGTGTGTGTGCATGGTAGGACATTGAGAGCATGATGTACATGAACGCGTTACAACAAAAATTATTAAGTATATGGGGGGACCTGGGAATCGAACCCAGGTCCCAGTACCTGCAGGACACCTCAGCCACCAACTGAACCAACGCGTTTCTTTGTTAATATAATAGAGCATGAATAATATAAAAAGAAAAGCAACATTATGCTCAAACAATCAAAAAACGCGCCAACGTTCAAATTATCCAACCACGCTCAGACACCTCAGCGTCTTCTTCATATTTGTTCCTGTAATGTAAACAAATAGCGGGGGTTTTAAACCCCCACTAAGTGCAACCTGCAAAAATAGCGAATAGCACCTGGGTTAACATAAAAAGGGCGCGAGGTCATGGTTCGTTTCGTTTGGATGTCACGATTTCAATGGCATAGGTTTTAGGATCCAATTTTTCCATATGCAGAAAGCCCTATTTTGGAGCTTCTGAAACCCTAGGTTTCAACAATGGTGGATTCTTATTTAGGCAGCCATAATTCAATTGAATGGTACCAACAGCTTCAGAATATCATTGTTAGTATAAATCAACAGTTAAAAAACATGAATAATGCATGGAAATTGAAAAACGATGATGAACACATTTATGAAAAGTGAGACTCTGTTCTACCAATTCTTGAGGTCTGGAGACTGGTTCTTGATTGCAACATGTTCCTAACAATGTCAGGAATGTATTGGAAGGCTTGTTGTGCTTTGAAACGCCTTGTAACTATGTTTTCAGTGTTCAAATTTTTTAGTGAAAATTTTGCACTTTGGTTCTGAGTTCTTAGCAGTCTTTTCGTGTCTATCTTGATTCCATTAAGTCTTGCCTATGTAAGTGAACGAAATTAGGTTAAAAAACCAAGCCCAATGTCCATGAATTAAAGTTTTGAATATTTGATTTTCTCCATATCTTTTCCAATCTTTTTGCCATGAAAATCATGCCAATTATGGAAGATTTGGCCTTGTTGATTGATGCACGAAATATTTAGCTCATAATGGACATATTTGCTGCACAAAAAAGATTTAAAACCATTGTTTAATATTTTTCTCATAATTAATTTTAATTAAATGAATTAATAAGATTAAAAATTCAAATAATTAATCAAAAATAATAAAATACATCCCTTTGAGGTCAATGGGTCGTGCATAGCCTTTGGGTAATGATTCATGGAAGAATTTGTGGCCCATTAGCATTTTTGAAGCCTTTTGTGCAAAGTTGACTTTTCAAAATTCCCAAAAATTTCCCAACTTCTACAAGGCATATCTTGCTCAATTTTGAAGCTATGATCATGTTCTTGGACATTTTGGAAAGGTCTTGAAGTCCTATAACCAATGCCTTTGGTCCCATGTCATTTTTATTTACCAATCTCAAGCTATGGTCTTTGATTTAAAATGCCTTTTTGTTGACTTTTGAAAATGACCTATAATGTTGAAATTGATAACTTTTTGTGAGAGCATTTCTTGGACTTGAAGTGTGAAGATGAGTTGTAGGAAATGTAATTCTCTTCAAAATGAGATTTGGATGGAATTTTTATGATAAACCATGAGGAAGTTATGCCCTGGTCAATTTGCAGTTGACTTTTTCAACTGTCCAAAAATAGAAACTTTTGCATCTTGAGACTTTTTGAGCCATGCTTTGAGAATCATGATCAAGAATTGATCAAATGATGATTGTGGCTTCAAAATAAGATGTTGACCAAAAATTTTAACCTTTGACTGTCAAATGACCATTTTGCCCCTGCAGTTGACTGTGGAGCAATTAGGGTTTTTGACTGTGCAATTTGATGATGTGAGTCTTGAAACTTGACATATGGATGTTTGACAATGTATATAGGCATATGGGACCTGATTGTACCCTTGAAAACCTCAATTTCTTTGCAAGAACCAAAACCCTAATTTTGACTGTGTTAGGAGGCAATTGGACTGTGCAACCCTTGAGAGATTTTGAACCATGATCTTGGCAACTCTTGAAGAATATGGGAGGGAAAATTTTAGGGTACAACACCGTTGATGACCCCTCGTTGGATTGGGTGGGCGCTGAGCCCCGAGGGATTGCCTCGACGTATAGTCGGCGTAGTCGGCACGCATACACTGTCGTCGAACACGGCGGTAGTCAGCCAGGTTTCCAGAAGAATTTTATTGTGACGAGGCCGTCCATCGACGTACGAATCTGCTCAGAGTTCACCGAGTATGGGTTTCCAATGTATGAGATCGTGTTTAGGGATCTCGGTCTCACGCTTCCTTTCATCAGTGATTTCTAAGTCGGGGTGTTCTGCCATATGAACTTGGCCCCTTCCCAACTTCATTCTAATTCGATTGCCTTTCTTCGGGCGTTCGAGCTGACATGCCGCTTCTTGAGGATCGGGGTAACCATTCCCCTTTTCTTCAGAGTTTTTCACATGCAGCGTCAGTCTCGAAGAGGCAGGCATAGTTGGGTTTCCCTGAAACAGTCGAAGAGGTTGTTCAGGATGTACATAGATTTGGTCCGGGGCTTCAAGGACAAGTGGTACGTTCTGCAGCCGGTCACCCATACTGCTTTGGATTCTATGTATGAAGAGGAAACCGCAGTAGTCGACGAGAACGGGGATCCCCTCATGGATGCCGAAGGTCGACCAGCAATGGGGCGCGTCTCCAAGTTCCCATTACATTGGTGCTCGGGCCATTACGACCATGGTATCAGGTACTATCACACGCCTACGGGAAGCATGTGCGCCGAGGATGAAGAAGCCTATGGTATCCTTTGCAAGTATGTCGACAGCTTCTTCCCTGCCCGGTGGGTCACGAGGGAAGGGGAAGATATTCTTGACGAGGAAGGGTACCCGATGTTCGAGGCCCGTCCCATCGACACAAAGGCGCTCGTCGAGTGCCAATCTTACGGGCAGGTCGTAGATCTATTAGGTTTCTTGCTTTTGTTTTGTTGTTTTATTCCATTTTCGTTGTTTTTGTTTGCTCGTAACTAACCCGAGTTTTCCTCTTCTTTGTAGGCGACATGGCTGAACAAAGGGAGAGGGTTTTGAAACTGACTCAGGACAAGAGAGTAAACAGAAGGCTGGTGCGAGCTCCACAGGCCACGAGGATGGGCCTGCCGACCAGTTCTGGTGATGCTTCTAGTGGGTCCCCGGGCTCCCCTGACGCCGAGCAGCCCACTAAGCTGATTACGAGAAAGTGAAGTCGGGCAGATAATAGGTCGGAGGTTGGCGACGAGTCTGTCGCTGCGAGGGCCTTCGGCTTACCCCCCCTGTTTCAAAGAGGAAGATTTCTTCGAGGGGTTTCCCTTGACATTGAGTAATAAGGAGGCCGAGACTATCAGGCGGCTCAACAAAGAAAGCCGGAGAAAACACCTGGCCACCAGTATGGTCGGGATGGTGAAGATGGCTGAGATGGCCATTATCCTGGCCGAGGAAGGGTCGGACTCCTCGGATCGCGTCAGGGAATTGGAGTCGGAGAAAGCTGCCCTCGCTGCCAGCTCTCGTAAGTTAAAGGTGGCCCTCGAGCGATCCGAGGAAATGTTCCGCGAACAAGCCGACCTGCTGGCGGGGGAGAAGGAGAACTCCGGGAAAGTTGTTGAGGATAGGGATTGTCTTCGACTAGATAAGGAACACTTGGAGGCTGACAATGAACGTTTGTCTAAGGAGGTCGAGGAGCTGAAAGCTGCTATGCTTCCTGCTGAAGATGAGTCGGAGGAGACAGCCCCTTTGCGGTCCTGTTCGGATCTGGTCGCGCACATTCATCTCCTCGAAACAGACTGTGTCGACGCTTTAGCGGACGGGTTTGAGGTCGCGGTCAGCCAGCTTGCTATATTGAATCCGGGCATGAATACCGAGGGAGTGGGTTTCATGTCTCAGATTATTGACGGCCAGGTCGTGCCTCCTCCTGAGTCTCCTGTGATGGATGCTGGTAGTCCACGGAATGTTTAGTCGTGGAGTTTCTGGTCGGGCCTACATGCCTGCTTATTGGTATTTGTTTTGGGGCCTGCGTGCCCGTGCTTATTTTTGGGGCCTGCGTGCCCGTACATATTTCCTTTGGTCGTTGTGCTATAGCCTGTAACTCTGAACATCGCCGGCCTTTTTGGTCGGTTCATTTTTATTCGTTTTTGTGTATGAGATTTTAAATGGATGTTCATTTTAACTTTAAACTTGCTTGTGTCTAAGTTTTATATTGTGACGGAATTTGTCTAAGTTATGTCCTCGAGCCACGCTTGTATTCGGCTGTTGCTTTGTGGTGAATTTTGCCTAAGTTATATCCTCGAGTGGAGATCCTTTCGACCCATTTGGTGGTCCGACGTACTTCGAAATGCGTTGGTCATGCGGAGTGAAGTCCGCCTGCTCGGGCGTATGACCCAGATCGAGGTCGTATGCCCGTGGCGTGAACTGCCCATCGCGAGCTGGGTGTTCTGCCATGTGGGTACTTTGACAGTGGAGCTCGATTGAGGTGTCCCTGTCGGGCATCGTCGTTCGTCCTTGTTTGGGTGAACGGCGTTATGTCGTTTGGGCGTAGATTGGGCCCGTACCTTGGCCTATCTACGTGGTCGAGACATTTCTCTCTGTTGACTAGATGTGGATGTTCGACGGCGAGAATCCTTAGTGTTTAAGGGTTCTTAACTATAGTACTGCTTTAGTTTAGCAGCGTTCCAGGATCGTGGTAATGGTTCTCCGTCTAGCTGCTCGAGGTAGTATGCCCTGGTGCCTGTGGCGCCGTGGACGCGATAGGGCCCTTCCCAGTTCGCGGCCAATTTCCCTTCGCGGGAGTCTTTCTGGTTTCTTCGTAATACCAGGCTTCCGATCTTGAACTCGCGTTTGATGACCTTGTCGTTGTGACGCAGGGCCACTCGTTGTTTTAGAGTGGCCTCGCGCAGGGCTGCCCCCGATCGAATTTCCTCGACCAAGTCGAGTTCGTCCCTAAGTGCTTCGTCGTTCATTTCTTCGTCGAGGGGCATTTCTGTCCGCCTGGAGGGTTCCCTGATTTCTACGAGGATAACGGCCTCGGTGCCGTATGTTAGTCGAAAGGGGGTTTCGCTCGTCGTTGAATGGGGCGTGGTGCGATAAGCCCATAAAACGTTGTGCAACTCCTCGACCCACCCTCTTTTAGCTTCGTCGAGCCGGTGTTTGAGTCCTCGCAGGATGACTCTGTTGGAGGCCTCGACTTGCCTGTTGGTTTGAGGGTGCTCGACCAAGGTGAAATGTTGTTTGGTTCCCAGTTTGGTGACGAAGTTTTGGAATCCGTGGTCGGTGAATTGGGTGTCGTTGTCGGTGACTAGCGCTTTTGGGATTCCGAACCTGGCGAGGATGTTTCTTTTGTAGAAATGGAGGATGTTGTGCAAGGTGATCTTTGCGAGAGCCTCGGCCTCTATCCATTTCGTGAAATAATCCACGGCCACAATAAGGAACTTGTTTTGGTAAGTCCCTTGCACAAATGGTCCGAGGATATCCATCCCCCACCACGCAAACGGCCATGGGGACGACAGTATGCTCAGCTCGTGAGGGGGGGGGGGGGGGGGGGGGGGGGCGAGATGCATGTCGGCGTGCTTTTGGCACTTGTCACACTTCTTAACATGTTCTTTGGCGTCTTGCTGCATCGTCGGCCAATAGTACCCCGCTTGCAGGGCTTTCCTCGCCAGGGACTTACCGCCTATGTGCTGGGCATTAATCCCTTCGTGTATCTCCCGCAATACCTCGGGGAATGTGGATTCGTCGATGCATTTTATGAGGGGAATGGAGAACCCCCTGCGGTATAGTTTATGCTCGAGCACCACGTAGGAGCATGCTCGTCTTTTCGTTGTGGTCGCTTCTGTCTGGTCCGAAGGGAGCTCGCCCTTTTTCAGAAAATTGTACACCAGGGTCATCCAGCACGAGGTGTCTCCGATGGCGTGCACCTCGACTAGGGACGAGGTTCTTTCGATGCTTGGGCGCGACAGGGATTCTTGTATGACGGATTTGTTTCTGCCCTTCTTTCTTGTGCTTACGAGTTTGGACAGTATGTCTGCCCTTGTGTTTTGCTCGCGCGGGATGTGTGATATTTATGCTCGGTCGAACTTCTTCATATGTTCTTTGACTAGGTTTAGGTGTTCAACGAGGCTGTCGTTTTTAGCTTGGTAACTCCCTTGGACTTGGGAAGCAACGAGTTGAGAGTCTGTGAAAATTTGTACCTCGCGGGCTCCTAGGTCCTCGGCTAGCCTTAGTCCTTCAAGCAAGGCCTCGTACTCTGCTTGGTTATTCGAAGTCGGGAAGGAGAGGGTTAACGAGTGCTTGATTACTACGCCCTCCTCATTTTCTAGGAGGATCCCTGCGCCGCTTCCGGACGAGCTGAAAGCTCCATCGACGAAGATGGTCCATTTGTGCTCTTTCCCTGCGGGCGGATCGTGAGCGGTCATTTCTGCGACGAAGTCAGCCAGGGCTTGTGCCTTTAGAGCTTTCCTGCTCTCGTATTGAATGTTGAACTTGGAGAGTTCCAAGGACCATTTCAACATCCGGCCCGCCATGTCAGGTCGACCTAAGAATTGTTTTACCGGTTGGTTGGTTCACACTATGACTGTGTGGGCCAGAAAATAGTGTCCGAGTCTCCTCGTCGCGTTGACAAGGGCTAGAGATACTTTTTCTATCTGTTGGTATCTGCTTTCGGGTCCTTGTAGGGCTTTGCTCGTGAAATATATGGGTTTCTACCCGTCGATGGTCTCGCGAACGAGAGCCGCGCTGATGGCTTCGTTCGAGACGGCCAAGTATAGGAATAAAGGCTCCACGTCGACTGGTCGAGACAATACGGGCGGTTGGGATAGACTTTGTTTAAGGTGGCGCAGTGCCCGTTCACATTCCTCGGTCCATTCGAAGGCCGCTTCTTTGAGAAGGAGTTTGAAGAAGGGGAGGGCGTGATGAGCGGATCTCGCGACGAAGCGGGACAGCGAGGTGAGCATGCCATTCATGACTTGTATTGATTTCTTCGACGTAGGTGTCGAGAGGTCGGAGAAGGCTCGACATTTTTCGGGATTGGATTCAATCCCTCGTTCTGTCAGGTAAAACCCGAGGAATTTCCCTGCTTTGACCCCGAACGTGCACTTCTCAGGGTTGAACCTCATCTTACATTGTCTTGCTTGGGCGAAGACTGCTTTGAGGTGAGATGCGTGATCGGTGTCTGCTCGGGACTTGACGATCATTTCGTCCATGTAAACCTCGAGCATGTCTCTGATTTGTTTGTGGAATACTCTGTTCATCATACGTTGGTAAGTTGCCCCTGCATTCTTTAGTCCAAAGGGCATTACGTTGTAGTAATAGTTGCCCGAGCTGGTCATGAAGGCAGTGCAATGCTTGTCGCCCATGGCCATTGGGATTTGGTTATAGCCTGAATAGGCATCCATGAACGACAGTATTTTGTAACCGGCCGAATTGTCGACCATCATGTCTATGCTTGGTAAAGGAAAAGCATTCTTCGGGCATGCCCGATTGAGGTCGGTATAATCAACACACATCCGCCATTTTCCATTATTCTTTTTAATAAGTACAACATTTGACAGCCAGGTTGAATACCGGGCTTCAGAAATAAAATTCGCCTCTAGGAGGTCTTTTACAGCTTTTTCAGCAGCCTCTGTCTTCTCCGGAGACTGCCTACGCCTACGTTGTACTACTGCCTTAGCGGCTGGGTCTATGGAAAGACGGTGACAGGCGACCTCGGGGTCGAGTTCAGGCATCTCCGCGACGCTCCAGGCGAACAAGTCAGCATTCTCGCGCAAGAAGGCTTTGATTTGCTTCCTTGTCAGGTCGGGGAGGTCGATACCAATCTTCACTCCTTTGCTTGGGTCCTCGCCGAGGGGGACGAGCTCGAAGTCCCCGTCCGGAATTGGTCGGATGGGGATTTGCTCGTCGTTGGGAGGTTCGTCCTGATCGAAACGGGTGTCCAGAGCTATGGAGTCGACCTTTGGGGGAGCTCTCTGCTCTTCTGTTTTGACGGGCTCTGGCTTGTCGGGCTCCTGTCGTGCCGTCGCTGGTCTTTTGGCGGGCCTTGTCACAGTGTCGACCATGTCGTGTCCCTTGGATGCGGCTTTGAAACACCTTCGAGCAGCAGCCAAGTCCCCCTGGATGGTGGCGACCCACGCCCTCTTGGTGTAGAACTTCATCTTCAAGTGGACGGTGGAAGGCACTGCGGTCAGTTCTGCCAGTGTTGGTCTCCCCATGATGCAGTTGTAGAGGGACGGGCAGTCGATGACGAGGAAGCGCACCTTGACCTGCCTCGTCGTCGTGTCCTCGCCGAAGGTAACCATGAGCTCGACATATCCCCAAGGTTTGGAGGTTGAGCCGTTGAAGCCCTGTAAGTCCGACCCCATATACGGCGAGAGGTGCGAGTCGTCTAGCTGCAGGGTCCAGAATAATTGGTTGTACATCACGTCGACGGAACTTCCTTCGTCGATGAGGACGCGGTGTACGTCAAAGTTAGTCATTCTTACTCTGATTAGTAGAGGAATGACCGTGTTGGGGGCTCCTCCGGGGAGCTCTTCGAGGTAAAAGGTGATAGGCTCCGACCTACCTTTCACCCTTTCAAAAGTCACGACCTGAGGAGGGGCAGAGTCGACCAGTTCATCCAGCTTCCTCTTGGCCGAATTTATAGTTAGGTCGTTGAATCCTCCACCATTGATGACCATGGTAGAGGGAAAATACTCCTACCTGTTGTGCGTTGTGAGCGGCTCCTGCAGGTGTTTGGGGACGTAGAAGTCCTTCGGTCTGGTGATGGAGAAGGTGGTCTGGATGGGGACCGATTCGTCAGATGGTCGGGCGTCCTCCTCCGGTTCTCTCGTCTCCCGGGTGTCGTGACGAGGAGCGTCGTTTCACCGGTATTGGGCGAGCCTCCCTCCCTTGATGAGGGTTTCGATGGCGTCCTTGAGGTGGACGCAGTCCTCAGTCAGATGACCATGGCTCCTATGGTACTGACAGTATTTGCTCTTGTCTACTCCGGACTTGGTGGGAGCAGGTCGAGGGCGCTTGACGCCGCCATCTTTGAAATCCGTGCTGACACACTCCGCCAGGATGCGCTCGCGGGAAGCTGTGAGCAGAGTGTATTCTATAAAATGCCCCGAGGGTCCTCTCTGTTCTCGAACTTCTCGGGGTCTCTCCTCTTTTCTTTTCTCCCCGGTTCGTCGGGGAGGAGCGTCTTCTTGGCGTGGGTTGCTGCTGGATCCACGAGTTCTGGGGTCCCGGGCTCTATTGGCCGTCTCCCTTTCCTCGTAATCCATATATGCCCGGGCCTTCTCGAGGAGAGCATCGAATGTTCGGGGTGGTTCGATGCCCACCACCTTTCTGAATTCTGTGCTGGGGAGGAGCCCCCTCTCCAGCAAGTACCTTTTCATGTGGTCCGCGCAGGGGACCTGTATGGCTTCGCGATTGAAGCGATTGATAAATTCTCTCAAGGTTTCATCCTCTCTCTGCATGATGGCCTCGAGTACTACCTCCGTCTTCGGGTGTCGCCGAGACGCAGTGAACGAACTTATGAACTGATTCTTCAGGTTTCGTCACGAGGTGATTGATCCCGGGGCGAGGCCTTTATACCAATCCATTGCTGCCTTTCTGAGGGTCGTGGGAAACAATCGGCATTTGATGGGTCCTCCGACATTATGGTAATGCAGCATAGCCTCGAACCCGTCTATGTGGTCGACTGGGTCCGCGACTCCGTCATACTCTTTCAGATGTGGAGGCTTCTCCATGCCCGGGGAAATGGGCGCCTCCATGATGGCTTGTGAAAGAGGACCGCGGGGGTCGTCCTCGTCACTTCGCTCTGGGGACAGGGATGGGGACCTGAGATATTGTCGGGCCCGGCGGTCCTGGTCGTGCAGGGTGCCCCTCGAGCGGGATGCTCGTTGGTCTATTCTTTCGTGCCTGTCTCCGAAGTGTCTTCTTTCTTGTCGTACGGGGCCATGGTTGCGCCCTCCAGCTTCAATGACGGGTTGCCTCTCCAAGGGGGTCGCCTCCCCGACGGTCGAGGCGACGGGCTTCGGGAGGTGTCCTTGTATTGTCTCCGCAGGGGAGACGGGAGATGTACCTCTGTTACTCGAGGAGGCGGGGTCTGAGGCCTCCTGTGTCTCCTCGCGGGTCTTCTATCATCTTCCAGCGCCCTCAATCTTTCCCCCTGGGCAAATATGAGGTAGTTGGTTTGATTAATCGCCGCGAATAGTGCGCGGGTCGTGGCATCTGCCCCGGCGGGGACAGGGACTTCCTGAAATTGGGCAGCTGGATAGTTTGGGGGAGCCGTGTTGTCTTCTTCGAGTGGCGTAGGGATTGAAGAAGATGAGACTGTAGCTCCGTCGCGGTGGATCGAGGGCCCGGGGATGGTGCCCCCGGGGAGTGTGCTATGACCAGGGTTGTCGGTGTTGTCGGGAATTCTGTTTTTATCTGCGAGGTTGTGGTTGACGTCGACGACACGGACGTTTTGGTCATCCCGAACTTGGTCAGCCATGACGGTAGGAGGTGATTTTTAGCTTTGGTCTCCGAGAGTTTGTAAGACGGGGAAGCTAGTTTCCCACAGACGGCGCCACTGATCTTACCTGATCAGACTTGGACCGTCACGACTGGCTCAGGCAGAATTTGAATGAGATGGGGGGGGGGGGGGTACCTGCAAGACACTCCGATGCTGGAATGAGTGATGGAATGAGCAGGCAAAAAGTGTATAGATGCGTAAGAGATGAATACCTGACCCTCTAGGAACAGAGGGTATTTATAGCCCCCAGCGTTGGGCCAAGGTCCCCTCATTGGGCCGACTAGAACTGGCCCAATAAAGGAACTGCCAGGTTCTACGTGTGTAGTGGGGCTCCGCACGTGGTCCCCTTCCTGGTGATGCTCTGCGAAGAATGAGGAGGGACGAAGACGCGGTCTTTCTGGAGTTTAGATGACTCGATAACGGTCAGAGAGGACAGAATATGTCCTACGGGGAGAGTGCTCGAGCAGGACTCGAGCTGGAATTCCCTTGGTCAGGGACACCATGTGTGCGGGCAATGGCGGGCGTGGCTATAGTCTGTGGTCGGGCACGTCGGCGGTGATTCGCGGGTGCGTATTCCTCGAGGAGTTTGCTTGGGTTGGGCCTTTATCTGCGCTTTGGGCCAGGTCGGGCTCAGTCCAGAACAGTATTAGTAAATATAATAAACAGTAAACAAAGTTATATCAATATATTAAAATTAAATCATATAATATGATTACCAGTATCACTAAAATTGTAGGTTTGAAATTTTTTTGGGAAATTTATAAGCAAAGCTAGAAGATTTGAAGAGAAACAGAAGAGAAAATTTTCAAAGAGATGAAACAGAAGGGATATGGATGAATATATGCACGTGTTTTCTATATACGTCACGTAACGACGTGAAAATTACGTCGCAATTTTGCCACGTGATTTTCACGTCGCAACACACCTAACAGTCATAAAAGTATAAGGGCGGTATGCACAACACTGTAACATGTCAAGTTAAAAACAAATAATTTCCCTCCTTAAATATTACGACGTGAAAAATACGTCACAACTAAATTTTTAAATTTTTTTAAAAATCTCTCCATCTGAACGTTACAGCCCTTTTTTTATATTAACTTTTTAATAGCGATGTGAATCTCACGTTATAAATAATTTTATTAAAAAAAATAGAATCCCTTTATCTAAATATTATTTTTATTTTTTTAATATATAAAATTATAGTGACGTGATAATCACGTCACAACTTTATGTCGTTGAGAGATATATTTTTTATAGTGTAAATACATGAAAATAATTATAAGTTTATGATTTAACACAAAATATAAAATAAAGTAAAATGAGAAAAAATAGATATAATAACAAATATTTTTTTTGTTTATTAGATTAATGTTATGTATGGTTTGACGGTGAAATTCTTAATAACATGTTAAAAATGTATATTTATGCAAAAATTATCTTTTATAGTTTTTCAAAATCAAAGTCAGAAAGATTTTGAAACGTGCGTTTACATGATGAGAACGTCAAACCAAACACAATATAAAACTAACTTCTGTTACTAGATTTATAAACTTGACCTTATCTACTAAAAGAAAGTGTGACCTAATCTCAGCCTAACTTAAAGATGTTAAGTAGGTCATAGATTCCTATCTGTAAATCTTCTCAACTACTAGTATATTCACAATCCATATTTCCATTTTGTGAAGAGATGACAATTATTGAAACTAAGTGCACCCACACCAATCATCAAAACCCCTAACACCTTTACTACCCCAAACACAACTCCCTTTAGATTTCCTTTTATGGATTCCTCTACCAAATTTAAGTGCAATCAAACCATCATAATGTTCCAACTTTGTAGCTGATTTAATTAAGATCGTATTCATTAAATAATCCATTTTTAATTAATCTTAAAATAACACAACTCTCCTCATCACGTGTTAATGTCTAATTGAGTATTTTCTCCACTAAATTAATGCATGTTGATAATTTTATTACTCAAAAAAAGTCGATATACACAAATTAGTTTTCTTTAAATAATTTTGCAAAAATGAATCGATATATTTTTTGTTCGTAAACAAAGTGGTAACGACTAACAGAAATTTATATATACAAAAGTGTCTATTAAAATTTAAACTTTATTGATAACGTCTAAACCAACAATATTAATATTTTTGTGATGCAAAAGTGTGTATAAGAATTTAAGCTCTATTGATAACGTCTAAACCAACAATATCAATTTTTTTAAAAATCAGAATAAAGATTTATATGAACTTGACAACACAACAATATCAGCTTCTATTTGTTTAACTAATCCAACACACTCCAAAATCAATGTAACTGGTGAAGTTTAGCTTCAACATCAAACCAATCTCCATGCCGAGACAGTTAATCTTGTGGGCCTTCTAATATGCCCTCCACTTTTCTCATATGTTCCTTTGCTATCATCTATCCTTTGACCCTACAAAATAAAATTAAAAAATTATAGAAATAAACATGATTAAGATGATTATGATTTTATAAGAACAAATCCATAAACATACATAAGCATCGTTATTAAAAACTTTCCTACAAATTGACCTCTCTCAAACTCTATCGTATCTTAAATGATTAATTAATCCAAAACTTTTCGTAATCCAAGGGTATGTGATTGCACGCACTCTCTCCGTGAATCTCAGATCCCAACCTCGTTATACGTGGCAGAATCTAATTGGTTAAAAGAAATCAACGGTCTCGATCTTTTATTTAGAATAGACAGTAATCAGATCCTACGGTGGAAAAAAAGAACCGTAAAAACCTCAGCGAAAGCGACAATGTACGCTGCAACCGAGGAGTGTGTCTGTAAAGAACAGTGTGAGTGAAGAAAGAGATAGAGAGAGAGATATAAACAACACACAGCGCGCACCATTCTCCACTGTCCAAGGAGATCACGCACCGAACCTAACACTATTCTTTCTCTCTCTAGTTTTCTCTCTCTAGTCATCGGTGCTTCAAGTTCAACACTACTCTTATTTTGTTAATGTTGAGTTGAGCTGGAAGATTTTCGGGTTTGGACTTTGTGTAACCCGAGTAATGGATCCGGGTTCGATGATGAACGAGGGTTCATTTCCGAATGGGAGTGGGAATACGACGCCGTTTAGTTTAGCGGAGATCTGGCAGTTTCCGGCTGCGATTAATGGCGGCGGAGGTGGATTGGGACTTAGGAGGCCGCAATTTGGAAACGGTTTGGGACAGTTTGGGGAATTTGGAACCGGTTCGAACCGGGATGTGGATGGACCGGACCAGAGAGTTGTTTTGAACCATGGTGGTGGTAAGAAGAGGCGTGACTCGGAAGATGTTGATTCTACTAAGTGTGTTTCCACCAGTAATGGCGGTGCCAATGCTGTGGTATAATTTTTTTTTCTTTTTTTTTTACTTAATTTGTTGATATTTTTGGAATTCATTTCAATAAGTAATTGATAATATAAGTATATAAAACGTGTATAAATAAATGAGTTTGTGTGTGTGTTTTGGGAGTGAAAATTGGTGATTAAGGAAGTGAGTTGTTGTTATAATGAATAGGACGGATCTAATTATATTGTTGATTATGGTTTAATTTGTATTTATGCTAAAAGTATGTTTTTTTAATTTTGGAAATTTTTTGCAATTTCCCGCTCAAGGTTTTGCTTGATTTTTTTTTTGCATTTAAAAGGAATAAAATAGTGTTATAAATTCTAATGATGATTTTAGCAATTTCACAAACTATTTTTACATGTTGTGGAAGTGTGATTTCAACCCTTATTTGATTATTTTATTGATATCTTTGCAATTTAATGAAAGGGTTATTTGGATTGTGCAGAATGATGGTGATGGAAAACGGTCTAAAGCATTAGGGAACAGGAATGATGATGGTAAAGTTGAAGGAGAAGCCAGTTCAGGAAAGCCTGCGGAGCAAAGCAGTAAGCCGCCTCCTCCCGACCCTCCAAAGCAAGATTACATCCATGTTCGAGCTAGAAGGGGTCAAGCTACTGATAGCCACAGTCTTGCAGAACGCGTAATTTACTATCCGTTTACACCTCTTTCAAACTCTTGAATGATTATTTTTGGTGCTTTTTCCTCTTTCTAATTGTTAAGAAGCTTGGATTTTCCTCTTAGATATGCTTTTTAAGCAGTCCACAATCACAATTGTGGCTGCAACATTGTGGTTTTTGATGTCTTTGCGGTCACAACATAACCACTATTTGTGCTGCATCAGCCATATTTGACATTGATTCTTCTCAATATAAGAATTAGGACGCGGTTATGGCCATGATTTGGAACCTTGTTTGTACTTGTTTAAGGAAAGTGTAAATTTATGATTCTGTTGCAATTAGAGCTTATGATTGTGTTTCTAATTTGAACGTTGGTGGACAATGGACAGGCTAGAAGGGAAAAGATTAGTGAAAGGATGAAAATTCTTCAGGATTTAGTTCCCGGTTGTAATAAGGTATTTTTTTTACTTGTAAACTTTTTCTTCTCTTAAATACACATTAAAAGAAATGAAATTTGTAATAATAATAATATTGTTATATTTCTAATAAATAATAAATTGAGACTTTCTTCAAATCAGGTTATTGGGAAAGCATTGGTCCTTGATGAAATAATTAATTATATTCAATCACTTCAGCGCCAAGTGGAGGTATCGATTCTATTATTTGTGATTACAGTATCTGCTGAATTATAATCTTCGAAAAATTTATATGTTTTGAATTTGATTTTTGAGAGTTGTAATGTTACTGGATGTCACAGTTTCTGTCGATGAAACTTGAAGCAGTTAATTCGAGACTCAACACTGGCATTGAAGCCTTTCCTCCAAAAGATGTAAGTCTTAAATATCCCTTGATGTTAATATTGCATCTGTAATCAAGTTTTTCTTTTAACAATGAATCTCTAATCAAGTAGAAAGCTTTTCTAATCCTCTTTATATTAAGATTTTACTTTTGATAAACCATGAATTTTTGTTCAATTGCAAATTTGGATTAAAATGCTTCTAAGTAATTCGTGGAGTTCAATTATTCATCATTGCTTAAAAAAATGGACTTATTAGACATAAAGTCGGTTATAATTAACTTATTTGAGTTTATCTACTAGCATAAGTACTCGTGAAAATGTTTTAGAAATTGTTATAAACGCTTAATTAAGTTGTTTACCAAACATGACGTAATTTTTCTTCTTCTTTCCTGTTCTTTCCAGTATGGTCAACAAACATATGATCTAGCCGGTATGCCATTTGTTTCACAAGCTACAAGAGAGCCAAGCAGAGGTTCATCTCCAGAATGGTTACATATGCAGGTAGGTGGCGGTTTCGAAAGAACATCGTAGGGTACGAGATCCCTTCAATGTGTAATAATAAAATGCATAAAGCGAGCAGTGTTCCGTTCCATCACATCGCATCCCATCCCATCCTTCGATTGCTCCTATATTATAAAAACAAAAATGATATACTTAAGGTGTTAAAGTCCAATGGACAGTTCATTCCCATTTTCTACACAAGAATGGAGCTGTTTCTGTTTTCTACAATAGGACTGCTTCAGTTTGTGGTTTAGCTTTTGAAAATGAATTCATTTACTCAATATTGTGTACTATATAGTGGACTTTCAGGTTTTTCTTTCTTGGTATTTAACGTGACTTATAAGTGATTATTCTTGTATAAGAATGCTGCTTGTCTTGAATACATAATGCTTACATTTTGTGTAGTAGTCTCAAGATTCATGTTTGTTTGTGTAGCAAGATTCAATAAATAAAGCTAATGTAGTTTTTCAAAATTATTTGTGTAGCTTTTTTCATGATTAGGTTTTTAATGTATACTTAATCAGAATCTACCGTTAAAACGGGGTTATATAAAGAAATCTATTTCGAAACATTATTCATAGTCTGATATCAAAATTTGTGTAAAGGAATCTCCCAGTTGACAAGATGAAGAAGTAGATTAAGAACTTGATTTAAGGTAATGTTTGTTTTATTTTTTAAAAAAAAGTTTTTTTTTTATATTTTCAAAAATAATTTTTAAAATATTTAAATAAATTGAATTTATTTTTTATAAATAGAAAGATTAATTTTCACACTCTATATATAATATAAACATATGTTACTGAAGATTAAAATATAGTTAAAATTATCTTTTAAAAATAAATTTTTTGAAAAATCATTTGTAATAGTTTTAAAATTAAGTAATTTTTTACAATTTTGATATTTTTATTTGAAGTTTATATTAAAAGAAAATTATAAAATATATAATACTATAAAAATTATTTTTAAAAAATTAAAATAAACGGACCCTTAATTTTTAAATAATTATTCTAAAACTTTTAAATGAAAAAACTATTTGGAAATTTCTTTTCTAAAAACAATTTCTAAATACTTTTCAATTTAATAGTTTTTAAATCTAAAATATTACTCGCATCTTATACCAATTTTTAATTTTGCTTTTAAGAGATAATCTATCCGTTAGGGGTGTTCGCGGTTCGATTTGGATCAGTTTTAAAGCAAAAACTCATCCGATCCAAAGATTAATTCACTTAAGGTTTGGTTCGATTTTGGATGATATATTTAAAAAAATCCAATCTGATCCGATCCAATTTTATGCGGTTTAATTTGGATCGGTTTTTGGATATCCAAATTACACATTATATTTTTATTAATATTATAAAACTACTAATAAATTATAGATTTGATATAATATATAACATATAGTATATTAAAAGTTAATATTACAAAATGAGAGTGATTGATTATGTTTGAAATAATAAAAATAAATAGATTATACCAAACTAATAAATATTATTAAAAAAATTATTATCATCTAATAATAAATTCACATAACATGTCATACTAATAAAAAGTAAATAAGTATCAAAATATATTTATGCGGTTCGGTTTGGTTTGGATCGGTTTTGAAAAATTCATCCGAAATCCAATCCGAACCGATCGGTTTTCATAAAATAACATCCAAACACAACCAATAACTTTCGGTTTTTTATGGTTTTCAGTTTTTTGGATCGATTTTCGATTTTTTATTTGGATTGGTTTAGATTTGAACACCCTATCCGTCTTCTATATCTATTTATCTTTTTTATCTATATTTCCTATTTTCTATATTAGGAGAAATTAATTTATGATCTCTAATATTATAAGTATCATCCACTCAAATTTCATTATTCTCAAAATACTTCTTTTATTATTTATTCTAAATTTTTTATTTTTATAAAAAAAAATTACTATTGATTAAAAGAGTCAAAAATCGAAATTTATGATACGTTAAATAAATTTCTAATGTCCATTTTGATCGCTTAAGAAAATTATGTATATTCTATAAATTTTCGGTTGCAATTAATCAGAAATTTCAAAATTTTCGATTGCGATTAATCAAAAAATTTAAAATTTTTGTGTCAATTTTTAAAAGTCAATACACGTACCGAAAATTACACAATTTTCGATAGAAAATATTTACCGTAAATTTGAATCTTTTGGGGTATCGGAAATTTCAGTTATACTTAAAATTTTCGGTTTTTTCCACACGAAAATTTTAAATTTCCGATTCCTCTTATAAGGATGAAATACATCAGGAATTTGAAATATCTGTTATCAGAAATTTTAAATTTTCAGTTAAGTTCATATGGTACAATAAAAATTGGAAATTTAACAAAATTTCTGATAATTTCATAAAATTTTCGGTACTGTATCAAAAATTTCAAAAAATCCAATATATTTTAAAGACAGTTTCATAAATGTGTTAAGATTGAGGGAATGTCATATATAATATGGGGAGTGGCATGTTAACTCCTCTAATATTAATTTGTAAAGCAAATTGAAAATAATGTTAGACAATTATTGTGATGATATAACTCTTTTAGAATATTTTCTATTCTCTTTTTAAAATTTCTTGACTTTCTCTTATTTTATCTCTTTTAATTTGATGAATTATGTATCTTTATTATATCAGTTTTTTTAAATAAAAAAAGGGAAAAAAGCCCATGAAATAAATGAAGACGATAGGTATAAAAATGAGGAAGGCAAACAACTTGACTTTAAATCTATCTCTAAAATTCAGAAATTAACAGATAATCATTCTAGATAAAAATCTGAGCAGTATATGTCTATAACAACTCAAATCTCTAGTACAGAGTAAAAATCAAGAGTAACAATTCACAAAGATTTGTAAAGCAAATTTTATATAACGCCATATGAGACAAATATACATAAGATCAAAGTAAATACATATACGAACTCAACATACAAAAAATACACAAAAAAAAGAAGAGAAATGAACCATAAATCTCTCGATTTGTCAGCGCCGATCAAAGAGCAATCCACCCGGATCATCGTATGCAAGCTTCAATGTTGTTTTCTAAGCTAAATCTAGAGAAAAATGAGAGTTGATAGAGTTGGGAGCAAAAACAATCCAAAAAATCATAACCAAACAAAATGAAATGAAAATGAAATATATACAAAAATCTGGTGCGCACGCGTCGCCCAATGACATAAAAGCTTCACCCGACGATGGTTATTAAATACAAGGCCCAGGTTGCACCACGTACGCAACTGGTCTCAAATATCTTCCTTCACCCGGCGAAGGGAAGCTTCGTCCGGCGACATCCTTATTTCTCGCCCAGCTAGCTGCTGGCGAGCCCAAGTCAGTAGCTATTGGAAATAAGTCTAGTCCTCTCGCCCCTCCGTTGCCTGACGAGGCCGACGCGAAGGCTCCTCGCCCAGGCTTCGCCCGATGAGGCACACCAGAACAACAACTTTTGTTGCTCCTTCTGCATAAATCTATTGGCTCTCTGTTCTTGGCCTTATTCCTTTATTGATCCAATAATGCATCTTAGAGCTTTTATTCCTCTTTCTCCAACAATGCTTAAATACCTACAAAATAAATGCAAAACTATCAAACGATACACTATATACACGAAAACACATTATATATAAACTAAATGTATTTATACATAAAGTTGGGTTATTCAACTGAATTTAACAACAAAGAGTTGATAAGTGCAACAAAAAATATATACAAAAATAACTACAATTTGCACTTATCAATGAAACATTGCAAATCAGGTTGAAAGATAATAAATAAGTAGTTAACATTACAAAATATGTTTTATATCACTCATTCTTCATGTGTTTCACTTTAGTGGCAAAATGTTGTGGTGTTATATACATGGTTGGTGACAGATCATTAAATCCAATGGCGATAACATCCCTCTTAGATGATGTATTGGTAGAGCTTGTTTCAGACACATTTAGTTTAGTAGATTGGATCTAAGTAAACAAGATAAATAATAAACTTTTTATCAGCAAAAGTAATAATGTGATAAATTAGCAATGAATAGAAAAACTGCATATATATAAATAACATACTAAATATTGGTTGTCTTGAGATGTTGGAATTGGAGGAAGAGTTTCCACTTGAGCCACCTTTGAAGTGTGTTATATTCATATAATAACATTTTAGTTAAGGAAACTTCTCATGAAAGTATGACAGTATAATTTTAATATGGGGTTCATGTATCACCTCATTTGGGTTCATATGTTCATTGATTAATTTGTAGACTTGTTTATCTCTATTAAGCATGACAATTGAGTATTTTTTGTAGAACATGGAATACTTGACATGAAAGGCCAATTTTTTTTTCAATATACTATCAAGGTTTCTAGGGTATATTTGTGGGTGATATTCTCTAACCTACAGAACAAATACATATTTGTTAAAGCTACAAAGATCAATGAGTTTTTTCCGGTATATATGTGCAATAAAAAACATGTTATAAATATGGAAGTACAAAACTTATGTGCCAAGACATATGTTACTCACTTCTTTCATGATATCTCTTAACTTGGAAGTTGTCATGCCAATAATTGGGACACAGTCTTTATCCCAAAACACGAAAGAACAAACATGATCATCGCACTAAGCTTCAATTTCAAATTTATATATACAAAAATCAATAGTGACAATAAGTATGTATCAAATATAGTCGATACCATTAGAAAAAATTCGTATTCGATGGTATATTTTGTAACTTCGACGGCATTGAGACCATGTTAGCTGGAAATTTCGACTAAGGATTTTAAAGTTAGACTTGAATATACTTCAGAATATTCCACTACTTTATTTATGTGAAGTCATAAAGGTTGAGATTCGAATTGAGTAAAATTCGTTGGAAAGGTTTACCAATTCGAATTATTGAATAAAGATTGTTATTCAAAATGTGGCTAAGGTTTCAAACATTTTTTCGTTCGACCGTCTTCAGAGATTGGCGCTCAAGATAAGAAGGAGATTCAAATTCAAATATTTTGATCTTACCCGAAAAGACGCGTGGAAGGCTCTGAGTTCGTCGAAGACATGCAAACAGAAACGTGGCATTAGTTCGTGTAGAAGACCGTTAGGGTCGAAGTAGTATAAATAGTGGCTTTAGTATTTAGATTTAGGTGGTGAACATCTTTGTACAAATTACTCAGAAATTACTCAAAGTACCAAGTGTTAAAGAGAAACGAGTTTATTGAGGATGTACGTATGATACACCCATTTAATATAAATGCATTTACTTTCTACAAAATTTCCAGTAACATTTACTTAAGTCTTTTACCATTTCAAGTTTAGAAGTAATTTTACTTTCACTTTATATGCATTTTAATTCGACATTTGAAGCCATTTGTCTTCATATACAAAACATGTTAAATACAACAATCAAGTTAAAAGATTAATAAAGACACTTGTGTCCTGAGATCAATCTGATCGATCTCGCAAGTAACTGGATCCGTGAAAGGATTTGGAAGATCAACAGTTGTTTACCAAAATTCGAGGATAAACAAATTGGCACTCCCAGTGGGACCTATGTCTTTATCCATCTTAGTTTTAACTTGTTTATTGCATGAGATTGAGAAGTGGAAAACTAGCCAACAATACAAATCCTAGACCAAAAGGGAAACACATTAGGGGAATGGCTAACCCACCCACTAGTGATGCGGAACAAGTTCACCCTCCTATCGGAGGAAATAATAGCGCTTTGAATACTAACGAAGTGATGACGGCGAGTCAATGGACTGCAATGATCCCTTCGACAACAAGCACTGCAGTTATACCCCAAAAACAAACGCTTCAACTATATCATCAAACACCCATAACGAACATACCATTGTGTCTATGGCCAATCAAAATCCACCATTAACACTCAAGCCTTCGATAGGTATGTCTAGAACTTTTCCACCAGGATTTACAATCCCAACATCAGATCCTATATATGGCATGTCAACTTCGTTCATGACGGGATTCCAAAATAATACATCGACATACACTCGTCCCGTAACATCTACTTTATCACCATTGCAAGGATCAGGGTCTGGGATAAACCATATGGCTAGAAATAATTCGCAGCCAATCCAAATACCTGCTATCACCACAAATACACAAGCAGTCATAAGGCAACAAATGGATGATAGCAACCACGAGATGTTGGGCGTATTGGCCCAACGGATGGGTATGATTTTCAACCCTTTAATTCAAAGCACTACACAAACTAACTTGCAAAATGCCCAAGCAAACCAACAGATGGCAGCGCAAATAGGGCGTATTGCAGATTTCTTTGGTGCGCCTAGAGAAGCAGTTCGACAGCCACCCCCACAACCCACATGGGTAAGGGATAATCAAGGCATCATATTCTAAGAAGAGCCAACCATAAACCAGGCCCAACCTTTGATTCACCCTGAAGCCGAAGTCTAACAACCAATTCGAAGGGAGGAACCACCCAGACCCCAACAGGCTATCCCTAGGGAAGAACCAGGGAGAAGGGTAGTTTTTGTGAATCGAAACCAAGATGTTGATGAAATCCTTCAGGGTTGTCGACAGAATGATATGGTGGGAAACAATAACCTAGCATCCTTAGTCGAAAGGATTATGGCACTAAATGGGGTAAACTTAGATATGTATAGACCAAATTATACATCCCCTTTGTCAGAATATATTCAACAAACTGAATTGCCAATGGGATGGAAAGTATCCCAATTCACCAAGTTTTCTGGTGATACTAGCGAATCTACCATAGAACATATCGCCAGATACCTTACAGAGGCAGGAGATATAGCAAATAATGAAAATCTAAGGATTAAATACTTCCCTTCTTTGCTGACAAAAAATGCTTTTACTTGGTTCACCACCCTCGCGGCGAATTCCATCCATGATTGGACTCGTTTTGAGAGGTTGTTTCATGAACAATTTTATGTAGGACAAACCAAGATTAGTCTAAGAGAATTGGAAAATGTCAAGCGAAAATTTAGCGAGCCCATAGACGATTACCTCAACAGTTTCCGTTTGTTGAAGGCAAGATGCTTCACACAAGTTCCAGAACACGAGTTGGTCGAAATGGCGGCAAGAGGTTTGGACTTTTCTATCAGGAAAAAATTAGATCCCCATCATTTGAGGGATATGGCGCAATTGGCTGATAGGGTTCGACAAGTTGAGCGTTTGAAGATCGAAAAGGCTAGGGCGAAACAAATTCATAGAAAAGAAAGAGTGGCTTATATCGAATCCTGCTCAGATGAAAGAGAAGTCGAAGAGGATTTCTCAGAAGTCGAAGAGCACGAAATAGATCTTGCAGAGTTGAAGCAAGGACCACCGTACCCTTGCAAAATGTTGACTCCTGCGAATGGGAAAAATCCTGTCGAACCAGAAAGGAGCGACAAATTTCCAAGAAAATCTTATACGTTCGACATCACGAAGTGTGATGAAATTTTCGACTTACTGGTTAAAGATGGCCAGATGATAGTGCCCCCTGGTGCTAAAATTCCTTCGATAGAACAACGGAAGAAAATGGGTTTCTGTAAGTATCATAATTTCTTAGGCCACAAAACCTCACAATGCTTTCTTTTCAGGGATCTGATACAAAAAGCAATTCAGGATGGAAAGCTAAAGTTTGGGGAAAAAACCCAAACCTCAAATGAGGATTGATGATGACCCTATACAGGTTGTCGAGACCAATTATGCTGAGCCTGCTGCCATTAGCATGGTGGACATTGCTGGAGTGGAAGGGTTGCAACCAGAACAAAACCAGGGGTCTGACAAAGCCTCAAAGCCAGGGTTTGTTGATGATCTCGTGGTGGAGAATGAAACAAGCGCTACTGATGGCACAATGAAGAGTGCAATGAAGACCAGGACTATTGATGGTCTTAGGGTCAAGTTCGAAGGAATGAAACTTGCTGAGGGGCCAAAATTCTAAGTGAACATGGTGGACCTGAACCAATTCTCCCTAGAAATGGAGGAGATAGAAAAGCGACTCAAAATGGAGAATGAAAATATGAAGGCAGACGACCAAAAGGTGAGTTTGGTGGATTACTTATTCCATTGTCACTCGAAGAACCCAAAGGGGCTTGTATGCCCAAGGTGCAACATCATGAATGATCAAGAAGCGGTTGCTACCTACCAAAGGGTCTATCAGGAGAAGGCCAGAAACAACTGGTAAAGGGAGAAGGAACTCTTACCTTACCCCCAGATGGGAGAGAGTCTCATGGGATTCTTAGTTCGTTGTCACAAAATGGGTTCAGAAGTTCTTATGTGCCCATGGTGCAACGCACTATATGATGGAAGGACGGTTGAAGCTTACAAAAGGATTCCATACTCTCAGTGTTGGAACAATCAAAGCTGGAATAGGGAACGCTACGTCAATAATGCAAGAGGCATCCCCAAAAGGGCAGATAGCCCACACCCTGGGGCACGCAAACAGGCAACATTTAAGCCCCCAGCAAACATGCCAACGGGAAAATGGCTGAAAGTAGGACAAAACAGAACTGAAGCCAAAGGAAAGTCAAAGTGAAGAAGCTTAGAAGAAGGTGGACGTACTGCATGGGCCTTCAGGAGGCAGTTTCACTTCAACAAGCAACAATATCACGTGTCGGAGAACTACAAGGGGAAGAACCCCATGTCTAGGTCCCAATGGAGGCGACACCAACGAAACAAGAAAGCCCAAATGGAGCTTACAAACAAGGAAATTGGCGAGTCAAGCACCAACCAAACTTCGACTGTCCCAACAATGGAAAAGAAGTCCCCAACAAGGAGGAAACTTTTCTCTTCTACCAAGATGAAGGTCCCTGGCGAAGAGGACAGCAACGAACTGGCCAGCAATGGGCTAGTAGATGATGAAGATATGTCAACAGATAGCTTCAATTCCGATGGAGAATCTTCTTTGCAAATAAATTGCAATGTGGTTTCTGTCTTACCACATGAGTACGACCAGGTTACTGAGGTCGAAGACTCCGAAGAGGCTAACGAATTAGAAATGATAAAATACAAACCTGTATGTTACTATGTCATGAATAATGGCGTCGTTGAAGAGCAGAACGCCTTCTTCGAAAGGCCAGATGCAGGTATGAAAAACCACCTTAAGCCTTTATTTATTAGGGCTAAAATTGAACAGGTGGGCATCAACAAAGTTATGGTGGATGGTGGGGCAACAGTGAACTTGATGCCTCAATTCCTATTGAAGAGGATTGGGATGTTCGACACCGACATCAAACACACAACATGGTGCTGTCAAACTATGAAGGAAAAATTGGACAAACTCTAGGACTGGTCCAAGTAGAATTAACTGTAGGTACCATAACAAGACCCACCATGTTCATGGTAATTGCGGTGAAGACGAATTACAATCTTCTTCTAGGCCGTGAATGGATACATGGAATCGGGGCAGTTCCATCCTTAATGCACTAAAGAGTGGCAATATGGAGAGATGATGAGATTGTCGAAAACATAAAAGCAGACCAAAGCTATTTTATGGCTGAGGTTAATCATGTCGATAGAAGGAATTTCGACAGGAATTTGGCCAACATTGGGCCATGCACTGCAGCGGAAGGTGCATCAGCACCAAGTAATAATGCAATGTATTTCCTTACCCTTCACCCAACACATGGATTTTATTGGGACAAGGAAAACATGGGACCTGACGAAGACGTGCTTGGAGTCCTAGGAATACGGCCAACTGGCTGGGAAGACGAAGACCATATCCATGTCTGAGTCTTCTTACTTCAAGAAGATTTCGGCCTATTTGGTTGAAAATAGGATGAAAACGGATTTGGAAGCCGAAGTTAAAATTATGGTTGTTGAAGCCAAGGCTGAAGGAATTCACAACAAGGGGCCAGGAATTTTCTTCAAACCTGAACCACCTAACGAACACACACTTATCGACGACAAAGACCAAAGGCTTGATGCCATCTATGACGATGAGCCTTTGGGATTCGAGAAGGATCCAACGGCATCCAACATGAAGATGCTGGCGTAAGACCCTCTCGAGGAAGTGGATCTAGGAGATGGAACTCAAAGGAGGCCAACGTATGTCAGCGCGAAATTGAACCCAAAAGTAAGAGCAGAAGTGATCCAATTGCTCAAGGAGTATAAAGATTGTTTCGAATTTTTTTTTTACAATAACCAAGTATTAAAATAACATTTCGCAAATAACCGCGTTTCGGAAAAAATTACGCAAATAACCATGTTTCAGATGACTCCCCAAAGGAGGAGCCATCTCACTTGGCGCCTCCACCCCTACTTTTGCCCTAGGCGCCATCTCACTTGGCGCCTCTCTTCACTTTTAGCCAAGTGAGATGGCGCATGCTCCTTAAAAGTGAGAGGAGGCGCCATCTCACTTGGCTCCTAGGGCAAAACTAGGGCAAAATGTTGTTTTATAAATAATTCGTCCGTTTCTCCGAAATTTCACACACTTTCTCGCACTGTATTTTTATTTTTTACTCTGTTATTTGCATCATGACGTCGCCCATGATTTTTAGCAGAGATGGTTACGTTATCTTCTCCGCCACGAAACCTGCGATGAAAATGAAATTCTGGCAGATTCACTCCATGGAGCGTCTGAAGCGGGAGTTGATGCGATGGCTAGATGGAGACATTGCGGAGGGGGAAAAAATTCGAAGGATCCAGCGAAAACGAACAACAACCTCACATGTGACAGGAAGACCTAATGTATGTTTGGAGGAAGTCAAAACATACAGCGATGTAATGTTGATGATGCATGGTGTTGTACCCAAAAATTTGCCCTCCCATTTCCTCAATATTTTCTCATCACAAGACCCTTGAAGATCAAGATCCAGTTAGGGTTTCCTCTGCTCAAGACTTCTCCTTGCACTGTTGACCCAAATTACGGTTTGTGATTGCACAAAGATATTTTGACCTAAAATGCCTAAGATAACTTTCATACTTCATGTTGGACTCCCAAGTTTATCCATACCAAGTTTCAAGTCTTGATTCCAAATTTTGCCCAGTCAATTGGACAGTTGACCTAGAAATCAACTGTATAGGGGAAAAAGTCAACTGTGGCCAATTGACAGTCAAATCTCGTAAAAATTGACCCACGTCATCATTATGAACTCACATGGACCATTTGATCAAGTTTGAATCACAATCCCTCAAGCAATTTGATCAGATCACCAAAAGGGCAAAATGGTCATTTTTAGGGTTTTGACTGCACAAAGGCAATTTTTGACTGTTTGACCTAGCCAATAGCAAACCAAGCTCACATATGGACTCAAGGACCCCATGGAATTATCTTGACATGCTCAACAAGTTCAAAAGATCCCAAGTACACAAGATTGACAGTTGAATTTCCCAGTCAATTGATCAATTTTGACTGTATACTGAAAAGTCAAACTTTGACTTTTTGGTCAAAATCAAGGGTCAAGATTCATTTTTCATCAAAGCATGCCAAATCATGAAACTTGTTCACCAAGAAATCAAAAATTGCAAATTAGGGTTTGAAATGAGAATTTTTCATAACTTAGAATTTTTCTAAGTTATGAAAAACCCTAATTTTTTCCCAACTTTGCCCCACTTTCTCACCATGATCCATTGGGATTCAAGAAAAAGTCAAAACATGAAAGTTGTAGCCTATTGCATAATCTACAACTTTGATTCACAAAGTTTTCCCAAAAGAGGCTTGTATCTCAAGTTACAATTTTTGGAACAAGGGTACCAAACCATTCTTAACTTAGTAAAATTTGACCTATTTTAGGCAAGTTTTTTACCTAACTTCAAGACCATTTTCCATACACTTCCACTTGGAATTTCAATTTGAACTTCAAATATGGATTTTATTACACATTCCAAGCTTTCCAAAATGTCCAAGAAATCATCAAACAACCTCATGACTTGAGAGAATCGAATTTTGCAATATGGCAAAAAGTCACTTTTGTTCTTGACCAAGACATGTTCATACACATTGCCATTTTCAAGTCAGCTTGGTTTATGCTACATTAAAGGCCTCTAAACTATCCAACACTCAATAATTTAATGCATAATCATTGTGCCAAAGCCTTATTTTGTGTATCCAAGCATTGTATGCAAGATTAGGCCATAAATGGAAAAAGTGAAATAGCCATTTTTGCAAAAGCAAGCTTTATGTCATAATGCAAATCCAAGAAGTACAGATCAAATCCCCTTGGCACAAGTTTAGGGACTAATCACACTGATCAAGGAGAAGCTTTGCAGCATGTTTAGGGGTCCTCTACCTGTCTAGAACACAACTTGACCATTGTTTGCTTAAAGTTCAAGAAACACATCATAACATATACCAACTTCCATATCAGTTAACCAAGGCTTAAGCAAAGTTATCAAACATATTCCAAACATTCATCCTAAGCTAAAGCACGACTCCAACACCTCCAATACCTCCACAAACTCAAAATCACCATCAAACTGCCCAAACAGAGCTCTTACTGCAGTTTGAGTGCCATCTCTCATTCCCTTCATGCTTTCTTACTAAAAGCTCATCAAACACCTTCCCTAGCATCACTTGAAGCTAACCCAAACATAAAACACGACCTGTAACTCCTCTAACCAGTTCCACCATTTTCACTTTCTTGTTTTGCAGTTGAAGGTCCATAGCTCGATTCAAGGTGTTTCAAAGTAAAGTAAGCATTGGAATAGCATCACTACACTTCAGGCAAGCTGTACAAATCATCATCTTGCCCTGAAAGCTCCCCCATTGCCAGATAGAACTTCAACTGAACAGGTATCTTTTTGAACTTCTAACTCTTAGTGTAGGCATCATTAGCTCTAAGTTTGTGAATAAGAAGTGTTCTACTCATGCCCCTGAATCTGTACATGCTTTTACTTTTCATTTATTTTGCCTGAGCTATGAGAATTTAAGGTCTGAATATGGAAGAAAAGTTAGGTCAAGATTTGGGAATGTTAAAATTCTCTCTCATTTCTGAGAGTTAGGATGAGTTCTTTACATGTTTAGAATCGTGATTCAATGCTTAACATTTCTTATGTTGAAAGTTTGTGCAAAAGATCAAAGAATCCAGATGTTTGAATTTGAGTACAGGCGCGTGTTTGTTGAACAAGAAGCTGGCTGAAGGTTGAAGAAAGGTCTTCATGGGCTGGGCTTGTGTTGTCATTTCTTTTTGCACCATACATTTACTTCTGAACCCCCTAAGCCCATTTTGTTCATTTTAATGATTTTTTGACTTTTCTTTTTTTGGTTTAACTTATTTATTTTTCCTCATAATATAAAAAATATAAAAAATAATTTTTTACACCATTTTTGAATTTATTAGGTATTTGTTTGTTTAGATTAGTTTTTATGCATAAATAAATAAATAGATACATTTTATTAAAGAATACTAAAAATATGCAAAAACATTTTTATACATTTTTATTTTGTTTTGTCTTCTGAAAATATTTTATATAAAAAATACTTTTTTTTATAAATATTAAATATTATTATTTTTATATATATAATACATATTTAGAAAATAATACATATATATATATATATATATATATATATATATATATATATATATATATATATATATATATATATATATATATATATATATATATATATATATATATATATATATATATATATATATATATATATATATATATATATATATATATATATATATATATATATATATATATATATATATATATATATATATATATATATATATATTTAGGGTTAAAATGCAAAATACATGCACTTTTTTTTATTTTTATTAATATATAAATATAAAAATGCCCCTTTTTATAAATATACTTCATTTTTATTTTATTTTTGTATATAATAAATAATTTTTATACATAATAAATGAATAATACATTTTATTTAATAAAATTAGGGTTTAACCCTAAACATGAAAAAGCTCCCAAAAAAATAATACTTTTATTTTTGTTTATTCTGACATATAAAAATACTTTTTTCATATACATAAAAAACATTTTTGCATCTTACATATTTATTCTTATTTAATTTAATTTATGCAATTAAATTATCTTGTAAATAATGTAATATTGATGTAATAGTTTAGGTTTAAATTCCTTGTCAAAAATCTCCATTTGAACATTTGTACCCCCCTTCCCATATATTGTGTTGTAATAGCTTAGTAAATTTATTTTTCGCACTTTATTGCTTTCTAATTATACCATGTTAGAATTAGGGTTTGTATGCGAAAAAACGACAAAAATAGTTTGACCTAATTTCAAGATAAACAAGCATGAAAATGGACACACAAATCACACTTGCACCCCCTAGGGTATTCCACTTGTTGCCTTCAATAAATAGGCCATATTGCATGTTAGGTCTCTTTGGGCAAAACAAACACAAATCAAATGATGATAGTCCCTCGATGACGCTTTCAAAAAAGTTGCCTAAACAAATGATCAAGTCCCTTAAGGAAAATTGCCCAAAGATACTTGGCACCATTGCAATTATGGTCTAAACGATGACCCGCGTCCGTCCCTTTCACATCCTAACATGAGATTGTCCACCAAATACAATGGTGGAACAAACTTGTTAAAAGGGTTAAAACATAGCAATAAACTTTGAGAAATTTAGGAGTAGATAACCTCTTAGTTACTTGAATCAAACTTGCAAAAACAAAACACTTGCCTATTTTTTTTAAAACCACACCTCATTACACTTTCAAAACAACTTTCAAAAACAAATGAAAACCTTTTCAAAAGACATACATCTTTGTATACATCCCAACATGGATCATTACAAAGGTTGCCACCACATTGGCTTCTTTTCAAAACATTTTCAAACCCACACACGCAAGAGTACCATTTCAAATAATTGAAAACAAAAGGCAAGTGATCTAAGCAAGTAACTAAGAGCCCATGGATAACCATGGATAGAAAGGGTGTTAATACCTTCCCTTTCTATAATCTACTCCCCGAACCCAAGAAAACATCTCAAATGTTTTTGCTGTGCTTTTTAACCTTTCCTTAGGATAAAATAAAAAGTCGGTGGCGACTCTTGCTCAACCGAAACATTTGCGAAAACAAACGCAAAACCATAGTCAGTTCTCCCACCGTACCACAGAACTGGCGACTCTGCTGGGGAAACTTTAAAAGTGGAGTAACCTTAGGGCTTAGATCACCTTTATTTTCAATTGTTTGCTTTGTTTGCTTTTATATTTGTGGGCTTTGCATCGGAGTTTCATAGATCCTAACCCGGATCTGGGGAATACCCTTTTTTAGGTAGCATAATCTGTGAGGGACCTGTCCGGCGTAGACCGACATGGGTGAAGCAGTGGCTACGTTGGTGTGGCACCTTGGTCTGTACCTATATCCCTTGTGTTGCAATGAGGAGAATATAGGTCTTCTAAGGAGTCATTAAACACCAACCAACCTTGGAACCTTAAATTGACCAAACTTGGCCATTAGGACAGTAGCAGTATGCTACACTCATTGAGGCTAAACTCTCGCGATGGTTCTGGCCGCAAGAAAAGATTGCGATGTTGGAGTTATGACCGATTGAGGGTAGTCAATGACTTGAGATCCTCTAGAACCCGTTTACTTTTGATAGGACATGTTTTAACCAACGAAACTAAAAGAGGGTAATACCTAAACTTCATGCTGGCCTGAAACCTAAGGGTTGTCTTGTGTGACTTGTGTGCCTTATCATGCTTGCCTGTGTGAATACTTGTGGTGTGCTTCATCATAGCATCATGCCATCATACCATTGCATGCATCCTGTATAAGGACTAACCCATTTCAAAGACAAAAAAGTTTCATCTTTGCTCTGTTTTGTAGGACATCATGATGCCCGTGCGTAGGAATACTATCCGGCTCAACTTTGTTCAACCACCAACTTTGCTCAAGGATTTGGTTGGTAGGATTCCAAACACTTCTTCCTTCATCAACAGGCATGGTTCTCTCCTTGGCTTGATCACTGCAAAATGGGACCAACAACTGATAAGTGTTCTGACCCAGTTTTATGACCCCCTGTATCATTGTTTCACCTTTCAAGACTTCCAGCTGGTCCCTACCCTGGAAGAATTCTCTTATTTGCTTGGTATCCCTGTCTTGGAACAAACTCCATTCACTGGTTTGGAAAAGACTCCTAGGCCTGAAGAGATTGCTGTAATTCTCCCCTTGACCAAAGAAGAGATATTGGCTAACTGGGAAACTAGAAGTGGAGTTAAGGGCTTTTTGGTCAAATTTCTGGTTGGTAAAGCTAATGATTTCTGGAATGACTTGGACTTCAAGGCGTACGAAGACATTCTGGCTCTTTTAATCTATGGTCTGGTACTGTTTCCCAATCCTGACACCTTTATCAGTATCTATGCCATAAGGATCTTCATGTCTCGGAACCCTGTACCCACTCTTTTGGGTGATATCCTGCAACAACTCTATGCCCGTACTGCCCGAAAACGGGGAACGCCATGGTGTTGTGCTCCTTTGCTAGTGAGGTGGTTTATTTCGCACCTTCCTAAGTTCGTACTGAAGAATGAAGAAGGAAAGGGTTGGGCTCGTAGGCTAATGTCTCTCACTGATAATGACATCACTTGGACTCTCAGAGGTTTGGATGAGGTAGTTGTTATTGATCGTTGTGGAGAATACCCTAATGTTCCATTAATTGGTATCCAAGGAGGGATCTCTTATAATCCATGTTTAGCTCTCCGCCAGTTTGGAAGAGCCAGAAGAGTTGGGCCTCATGAAATGTTGGTTCCTCCCTTCCATTTTGAGTTTCAGGTAGACAGTGACAAACTATGCCATGGATTCATTAAGGCTTGGGACATAATTCACAAAGCTGACCCACATGAGTTGGGACCAAAGACTTCTCTACCAATGGAACCCTATTGCAAATGGGTCCGCATCCATGCTCAGAAGTTAGGTATGCCGTACGAAGCTGTCAGACCTATCATTCTTGAATCTCCTGATGAAGATGGGGCTCCTCCAACTGTCCTCCCTCCTCAGATACCCACTGATTTTGACACAATGAAGAGATATTGGGCGCAGCTAAAGGAAGAACGGGATTTCTATTGGGAAAAGTTCAACGAGCAGGAACAGAAGGTCCAGAGGCTGACTAAGCAATTGGAGGAAGAGCGGGTCCTGAACAACTACATCCACACTGAGAAGAGGAGGCCATGGGAGCACTGATGGGCTTTGGATATTTCCTTTTATAGCTTTTATTTCTTTTCCAGTATTTTTCATTCCTGTAATGCCTAAGGGCAAGTTGTTGAACAATTAAAATTTTAATCTAATGAAGTGTGTTTCCCTTTTGTCTACAAAGTTGAATCTTGTTTGTCTTTGAAAACATAAAACATACGCATCTCATTGCACCATATGCATAGCAGGTACCCTTTTTCACAGGTTGCTTAATCTTCTTCGCTGTTTATTTGAACAGTCATCATGAATCCAGACTCATCCAGTGAGCAAGCAATCAAGGCCCTTCAGGCCCAAAGTGCCCAGTTTCAAGAGATGGTCCTGAGCCTGGCCCAAGGTCAGCAAGAGTTGAAGACTCTACTCCTGAAGAAGAAGAAGAAAAAGAGGACTGCGTTATTTAACACTAGACGCAGATTTGGGAACACACTCCATAACGAGGCTGATCCAACTACTTCTTCTGCTGAGAAAGACAGTCCCCAAGGGGGAGGAGCTCCTAGTCCTGCAGTCTCTGACAACGAGATGGACTACAATGACGAACAATACCCACCTGCTGCTGACAGATACAAGCAATTAGAAGACCTTTTGAGTGCCATGGAGATTCAGAATGTGCCGGGGCTGGATTTCAGAGATTTGGGGTTATCTTCTGGGGTAGTAATTCCACACAAGTTTAAGGCGTCTGCCTTTGCCAAATATGACGGGGCTTCCTGTCCAAAGCTGCATCTAAGGTCGTACGTAAGGAAGATCCAACCTTACACGGCAGATAAGAACCTTTGGATTCACTTCTTCCAAGATAGCCTTTCGGGGTCACAGCTTGAGTGGTTCTACCAACTAGATGGAACTAGCATCCGACACTGGGAAGATTTGGCAACCGCATTCTACAGACAATATCAATACAATTCTGATCTCGCTCCTACGCGTACCCAACTTCAGGGTATGTCTCTAGGAACGGGCGAAGGGTTCAAAGAATGTGCACAAAAATGGAGAGATTTGGCTGGCAGGGTGCAGCCTCCATTGACTGATCGTGAGCTGGTTGATATGTTTCTAGGGACTTTGTCTGGTCCATTTTTCAATCATTTGGTTGGTAACTCCTCCGCTGGGTTTACGGATTTGATTCTGACGGGAGAAAGAATTGAAGCTGGCATCAGGTCAGGAAAGATACAAAAAGCTGCCTCCCCAAGTACTGAGAAGAGGCCTTTCAAGAAAGAAGCAAGTGCCGTCTATGGTCCTAGAAGACAAGTCAAGCCAGAAAGCCGCCAAGCCGTCAATGCTTTGGTCATTTCAAAACCTGTTGCTGCTCCTCAGCAGTACAATTAACAAGGAGGTGAAAGGCCCAAGAGGCAGTATACTCGGTTGAGTATGACCTTGTCACAAATCTTACCGCAACTGTTATCAACCAACTTGGTGACCATCAAAGAGGCTCCGAAGGTCGTGAATACTGCATCTCCTAAGTATAACCCAAATGCCCGTTGTGCTTATCATTCCGATAGCCCCGGGCACACTACTGATGATTCCTGGGCCTTGAGAAATAAGGTGCAAGACCTTATCGACGCAAAGGAAATTCAGTTTGAAGCGCCTGAGAGACCAAACGTTGTAACTGCTCCTATGCCCCAGCATAGAGTAAATGCCATTGAGGAAGATTTGTATGCTGTTTTGGTGAATGATGTTGCTACCCCTCTTTTGACTGTTAAGAGGAACTTACTACTAGCCAGTTTATTTCCGGGTTGTAGCAAGGGTTGCCTCCTGTGTGCTGTTATCCCTACCGGTTGTCCACTGCTGAGATCAGGCATCCAAAGCCTGATGGACAGCAAAGAAATTCTGTTCAAGAAAACTGTTGTTCCGTTTGTTTCCGTCGAAGAAGTATCTGTTGTCACAATTTACAATCCTACCAAAGCTCCCCGAGGAAGCCAGTCCAAATTATGCCTGTTGCACCCATTACTATTACTGTTCTGGGGCCTCTCCCCTATGAATCTAACAAGGATGTTCCATGGCATTATGGGGCCGATGTGTATGTGCTTGGGATGAAGCAGGAATTCAACACCAATACCAGTATCAGTAACATCACTGGTCCCGCCAAGATTACTCGCAGTGGCAGGCTCTTCTCGCCTGACATTGCACCACCAGTTATCCGAAAACCTCTTATCATCACACCCGCAAGTGTGCATGTTCCAAATCAAGTTCCTGTGTCTACTACTACCGCCGAGTCCTCTGATGCTCGGGGCAAAGAAGTTGCTACCGATTTTCCTGCCCGGACGGAGGCCCCAAAAAAGACCGCTGTTGAAGCCTCCCAGCAAGAGATGGAGGAAATCCTTAAAATCATTAAAAAGAGTGACTTCAATGTCGTCGAACAACTGGGGAATACCCCCTCCAAAATCTCTATGCTATCTTTGCTGCTGTGCTCAGAGGCCCACGCCAAGGCCCTGATTTCATTTCTGAAAACGGCCCATGTGCCGCAAGAGACATCTGTAGATCAATTCACTGACTGTGTGGCTAATTTGACCGCTGACAATGGTTTGGGTTTCTCGGATGCAGACCTGACCGCCAAAGGGAAAAATCACAATGATGCCCTGCATGTTTCTATAGAATGCAGGGGCACTACTCTTGCACACGTGTTGGTGGACACCGGTTCTTCCCTGAATGTATTGCCCAAGAAGGCCTTAGATCGGTTGGATTGTGAGGGCCTGGAATTGAAACCTAGTAACATCATTGTTAGAGCCTTCGACGGTTCTAAGAGAATGGTGCATGGTGAGGTAGACATTCCTATTCGTGTGGGTTCCCAAGTCTTCAACTCAACGTTCTACGTGATGGATATTCGTCCATCTTATTCCTGCTTGTTGGGTCGACCCTGGATTCACAAGGCTGGGGCAGTAACATCCACTCTACACCAAAAGCTCAAATACCCTGTCAAAGGGAAGATTGTTACTGTGCAGGGTGAGGAGGAGTACATGGTTAGCCACTTGAATTCATTCCGGTATATCGAGATGGACGGGGAGTTTATTGAAACCCCCTTTCAGCATTTTGAGGAGGTTCCTCCAACGTTGCCATCAGCTGAAGCAGTGGTTGAAGAAGACTTTCCGTTGAAGATGGCGTCCTTGAAGGATGCCCGGGCTGTAATCGAGAAAGGCAATTGTGCAAACTGGGGTCAGCTTCCTGACTTCACTCAAAAGAACGACAAGTTTGGGCTGGGCTTTACTGCAGAGGCTCAGAGGGCTGTGCGCAAGGAAAAGATCAGAAAGGCTCCAGTGTTTATCTCCAACCCAAGGGTGAATGCTATCGAGGAGGACGTAGAGGAAGCAAAGTTTGACAGTTGGATCTATCCAACCACCAGCAACGGACCAAGCAACTGGACGGCAAAGGATTTTACACCTATCACATTTGTCACGCAGTAATTAACTCTTTTGATTTTCAATTTGTAACAAACAAAATGTTGAAACTTTATTTGGCTCGGTGTCCTACCCGGGGCATCGTAGCTCCATTTGTGAGGGCTTTTTGTATGACATTTCCATATATCATCAATCAAAACATTGGACGTTTGTTGCATTTCAAATCTTGTTCTCTTTTTCTTTCTGTGTTATATATTGCAAAACAGCTATATTTACACACACTCACTTATACAGGTTTCAATCCACTCTGGATCTCACTGGTAACAGCTCTGCTACCACCAGTTATGACTTCGAGAATCCGATCAACTTGGCCGAGGACGAAGGTGAAGATGATTGCGAAGTGCCTGGTGAACTTGCAAGACTGCTACTTCAAGAAGAGAGGGCCATTCAGCCGCATGAAGAGCCGGTGGAAACAGTGAACCTGGGTACTGAGACAGATAGGAAAGAGGTCAAGATTGGTGCCAATTTAGAGCTCAGCGTGAAGCAACGATTGGTCCAGATGCTACATGATTACATGGAGATATTTGCTTGGTCCTACGAGGACATGCCTGGTTTGGATGCCGACATTGTAGTTCATCACCTGCCAACCAAAGAAGACTGCCCTCCGGTGAAGCAAAAGGTCCGCCGTATGCGCCCAGAGATGTCCGAAAAGATCAAGGCTGAGGTTATGAAGCAATTCGATGCCGGGTTTCTTGGAGTGACCTCTTACCCTTAGTGGGTTGCTAATGTGGTGCCAGTGCCAAAAAAGGACGGTAAAGTCAGAATGTGTGTCGATTATAGCGATCTAAACAGGGCAAGCCCCAAGGATGATTTTCCTCTACCTCACATTGACGTTCTTGTTGACAATACTGCTCAACACAAGGTGTTCTCCTTCATGGATGGTTTTTCAAGGTACAATCAGATCAAGATGGCTCCGGAAGATATGGAAAAGACTACCTTTGTGACTCAGTGGGGCACTTTCTACTACAAGGTCATGTGTTCGGGTTGAAAAATGCTGGGGCAACCTACCAACGTGCCATGGTTGCTTTATTTCATGATATGATCCATCATGAGATTGAGGTATATGTTGATGACATGATTGCAAGGTCCCAAACTGAGGAGGAGCACCTTGATCATCTGCGGAAGCTGTTTGACCGATTGAAGTTATACAAGCTGAGGTTGAATCCCAACAAATGCACCTTTGGGGTGAGGTCCGGAAAATTGCTAGGTTTCATTGTGAGCGATAAAGGTATTCAGGTGGACCCTGCCAATGTAAAAGCCATACAAGAGATGCCAACTCCAAAGACAGAGAAAGAAGTCCGAGGCTTTCTGGGGCGACTGAATTACATAGCCCGATTCATCTCACACCTAACTGCTACCTGTGAGCCAATCTTCAAATTACTGAAGAAAGATCAGGTAGTACGTTGGAACGATGAATGTCAGGTTGCTTTTGAAAAGATAAAGGAGTACCTCCAAGAGCCACCTATTCTTATGCCGCCAGTGGAAGGGAGACCTCTGATACTATACTTGATTGTGCTTGACAATTCAATGGGGTGTGTGCTGGGGCAGCATGACGAGTCTGGCTGAAAAGAGCACGCTATTTATTACCTGAGAAAAAAGTTTACCGACTGTGAGTCTCGTTACTCACTGCTCGAGAAAACTTGCTGCGCTCTGGTATGGGCTGCTCGCCGGCTGAGACAGTATATGCTGACTCACACTACTCTTTTGATTTTGAAGATGGATCCCATCAAGTACATATTCGAAAAGCCTACTCTGTCTGGAAGAATAGAGAGATGGCAAATGATCTTGACAGAATATGATATCCAGTATACAACTCAGAAAGCAATCAAAGAAAGTGTACTGGCAGATCATTTGGCACACCAACCTATGGACGATTACCAATCATTGAACTTTGATTTCTCGGACGAAGATATCATGGTGGTAACTGACTGTGAAATACCTGGACCGGATGAAGGACCTGAGGAAGGATCCCAATGGTCTATGCATTTTGACGGAGCCTCCAATGCTTTGGGTAACGACGTCGGCGCTGTAATCATATCTCCCAAAGGAACTCATACTCCACTCACCGCCCGATTATGTTTCAGCTGCACCAACAACATGGCAGAATATGAGGCATGTATCATGGGTCTGCAAGCTGCAATCGACTTAAGGATTAAATTTTTGAGTGTCTTCGGAGATTCCGCCCTCGTGATCAATCAGATCAAAGGCGAGTGGGATACGAAACACCCAAATCTTATTCCTTACAAGGAGTATGTGTTGACCTAGCTTCCCCACTTTGAAGAGATAACTTTTGAGCACTTCCCAAGAGAGGAGAATCAACTAGCGGACGCACTAGCTACGATGTATTCAATGTTCAAAGTTAAATGGGACAATGAGGCTCCCCGGATCATCATCTGGAAGTTAGACGAACCGACATACTGCTGCGATCTTGAGGCCGAAAAGGTGACTGAAAAACCCTGGTATCATGAGGTGAAGAGGTACTTGGAAGCTCAGGAATACCCTGAAGGCGCATCTGTCAATGACAAAAAGTTCATGAGAAGGTTTGCTGCAAAATTCTTCCTCAGCAACGGCATTCTCTACAAACGAAATCATGATTCAACTCTACTGCGTTGTGTGGATAAGGCTGAAGCAGAGAAGATCATGATAGAACTGCATGAAGGTACATTCGGAACACATTCCAGTGGACACACCATGGCAAAGAAAATACTTAGGGCAGGATATTTCTGGTCCACAATGGAAGCCGATTGTTACTAACATTCTCGAACTTGTCATAAATGCCAGATCTATGCTGACAAGGTGCACATCCCTCCAGTCCCTCTGAACGTCCTAACGGCACCTTGGCCTTTTGCAATGTGGGGCATTGATATGATCGGTGAGATCCGACCGACGACATCCAATGGGCATCGCTTCATCTTGGTGGCGATCGATTACTTCACGAAGTGGGTTGAGGCAGCTTCCTACGCCACGGTAACCAAGAGCGTCGTGGCACGTTTCATCCGACATAACTTGATCTGTCGGTACGGCGTCACGGAAAGAATCATTACGGACAATGGTACCAATCTCAATAACAAGATGATCACTGAGCTCTGCGAGCAATTCAAGATACATCACCACAACTCTTCTCCTTACCGGCCGAAGATGAATGGGGCTGTAGAGGCAGCTAATAAGAATATCAAGAAGATTGTGCAGAAGATGACAGTGACCTATAAAGATTGGCACGAAATGTTACCGTTCGCTCTTCATGGGTACCGTACCTCAGCAAGAACATCGACCGGGGCCACGCCTTTTTCCTTGGTCTATGGCATGGAGGCAGTCTTGCCGATTGAAGTCCAGATACCCTCGCTCCGGATAATGAAGGATGCAGATCTGAGCGAAGATGACTGGGTCCAGACTCGACTTGATCAATTAAACCTGATCGACGAAAAGAGACTCACCGCTATCTGTCATGGTCAGACGTACCAAAAACGGATGATCAGGGCATTTAACAAGAAAGTCAGACCACAAGAGTATCAAGTTGGGGACCTGGTAATCAAGTGCATCATCCTTCCTCAAAGTGATCCCCGGGGCAAATGGACCCCTACATACGAAGGGCCATTTGTGGTTAAACATGTGTTCTCAGGAGGAGCCATGATTCTGACCACCATGGATGGTGACGACCTTCCTCACCCCGCCAATGCAGACATAGTGAAAAGATACTACGCATGAACAAAAGACCCGCTAGGTTGACATACCTAGGCAAAAATAAGGGCTTCCCGGCGAACCAAAAGGGTTCGGGCAAAAATAAGGGATGAAATGAAAAAAATCTGTACACCCGGCAAGTCGAAAACCTGAAAAGGCGGCTTGGGCAAAAATGGGTATCCCGGTGGACTGAAAACCCGAAAGGGCGGTCCAGGCAAAAGTTAGGGATAAAGCGTAACACTATGTCTCATTGGATCACCTTGCATCCAGAATTCGGCATCAACTATCTGGCTCAGATCTCGACATCGATCAATCAGCTTCATCTTCAACCAAGCAGCAAAGTGATGAGACGCTTAAAGACATAAAGGCGATATCAGAGTTGGAACCCAATGGGTTTGTTCACATAGCTGTTTTGTTTCCTTTTCAAAATTGTAAATTCTATGATATTCGGCGGAATTCTCTTACTAGGATGTCAGCCTCTTGTACAAAAACGCCTATTCACAGGCAAATTTCAAAATCAATACAAATTCATTTTCCCATACAAATTGCCAATTGTTTTCCTTTTTTCTGTTTTGTCTTGCGAAGAACGTCCAATGTTCATTTTTTATATATGCATTTGACATGAAATTGCTAATTCATAAATATTTGCATATGAAACAAAAGACTAATTACAGGTGACATCAGAAACAGGGGCAATGTGAGGTTGTCTGATGCAGTCTGGTTGCTTTGTCCGCCAAGGTACCAAGGTAGATTTAACTGAAGAATGTGACCAAGTTATCTCAGCTCCCCACAGAACGAGACAAAATAGCAACTTTCCCCAGTGGAGTATAGGCATTCATTAGCAAACGTCCCCGGCAGTCTTGACCTAAGATGGTTCCCCGGCAGAATATCAGTACCCCAGTACAATTCCAAAAGTTTCCCCAGGAAGGTGGAATCCATATCCCCGGCAGGTCTTAAAGCTTATCTCCAGTAGATTCCAGAAGCTTATCCCCTGCAGAATACGGACGTCTCTCCCGAGCTTTATTCAAAGTTATTCCTTACAAGGGCTTATAACTGGGTTATCCTCAGCTAATTACCACGGAAGATCACCCTCGACAAAGTTCTTTCAAATCCCCAGCGGAGTTTATCTTTGGTATTCCCCAGCGGAGTTTATCTTTGGTATCCCCAGCGGAGTTTATCATCATTATCCCCAGCGGAATCCATCATTGAAGTCCTCAGCAGGCCTCTCATCAAAACTTCAGCAAAGTATCTCTTCCACAGAGCAATTCCCCGGACGGTCGTCAAGGATTTATTTTCCTAAGACGAAAATACATTCATGAACATTTCACATTTTCATACATCTTGCTTACATACATGATAAAGTGCATACAACACTATCTCATGTTGAACATCATAGCATCATGCATATCATACATCATGACATTGCATACAACCTATGTTTTTGCCTTTACAGGGAAAAAGACAATCCCAAAGACAACTACCTTCAACTGTCACAATTCCAGATTCGATACCTGTATCTAGCCAGGGCACATCTGTGAGTAATCAGTTTCCAGACTCGATTCCTGTATCTAGCCAGGGCACGTATGAAGAGTTCGAAGATTCGATTCCTGTATCCAGCCAGGGCATATCTATCAACTATCACAATTCCAGATTCCATTCCTGTATCCAGCCAGGGCATATCTGTTGACCATATTTCCAGACTCGATTCCTGTATCTAGCCAGGGCACGTCTGAAGAGTTCGAAGATTCGATTCCTGTATCCAGCCAGGGCATATCTGTTGACGACTATTTCCAGATTCGATTCCTGTATCCAGCCAGGGCACATCTGTGAGCAACCAGTTGTAGATTCGACACTTGTATCTAGCCAGGGCATATCTGCATGAGGAGATTGAAGATCAAACACCTGTAACAAGCCAGGAAAACATCTGTCTTTCCCAAATACACAAGTTCTCGTTAAGGAATCTCTTATGCGATCAACACTTCCAAATGGCATCTATAAGCCCATTCCCGACAAGGTTCTTCCGCATCTCCAGATGGCATCTATAAGCCCATCTCCTTATCCACCATCTCTCCAAATGGCATCTGTAAGCCCATTCCCGACATCACATTGCTGATACTTCGACATGCGAGTGCAAATTTCCGGGCACTCTAGTGTCCAATCTCCTTTTACCCTCGAGTCACGAAAGGCAAACTTGCCAATCTAACTCTTCAGGTTCAAGAAGATTGAACAGGGGCAACTGTTGTACCCCAAAATTTTCCCTCCCATTTCCTCAATATTTTCTCATCACAAGACCCTTGAAGATCAAGATCTAGTTAGGGTTTCCTCTGCTCAAGACTTCTCCTTGCACTGTTGACCCAAATTAGGGTTTGTGATTGCACAAAGATATTTTGACCTAAAATGCCTAAGATGACTTTCATACTTCATGTTGGACTCCCAAGTTTATCCATACCAAGTTTCAAGTCTTGATTCCAAATTTTGCCCAGTCAATTGGTCAGTTGACCTAGAAATCAATTGTATTGGGGAAAAAGTCAACTGTGGCCAATTGACAGTCAAATCTCATAAAAATTGACCCACATCAACATTATGAACTCACATGGACCATTTGATCAAGTTTGAATCACAATCGCTCAAGCAATTTGATCAGATCACCAAAAGGGCAAAATTGTCATTTTTAGGGTTTTGACTGCACAAAGGCAATTTTTGACTGTTTGACCTAGCCAATGGCGAAACAAGCTCACATATGGACTCAAGGACCCCATGGAATTATCTTGACATGCTCAACAAGTTCAAAAGATCCCAAGTACACAAGATTGACAGTTGAATTTCCCAGTCAATTGATCAATTTTGACTGTATACTGAAAAGTCAAACTTTGACTTTTTGGTCAAAATCAAGGGTCAAGATTCATTTTTCATCAAAGCATGCCAAATCATGAAACTTTTTCACCAAGAAATCAAAAATTGTAAATTAGGGTTTGAAATGAGAATTTTTCATAACTTAGAATTTTTCTAAGTTATGAAAAACCCTAATTTTTTCCCAACTTTGCCTCACTTTCTCACCATGATCCATTGGGATTCAAGCAAAAGTCAAAACATGAAAGTTGTAGCCTATTGCATAATCTACAACTTTGATTCACAAAGTTTTCCCAAAAGAGGCTTGTATCTCAAGTTACAATTTTTGGAACAAGGATACCAAACCATTCTTAACTTAGTAAAATTTGACCTATTTTAGGCAAGTTTTTTACCTAACTTCAAGACCATTTTCCATATACTTCCACTTGGAATTTCAATTTGCACTTCAAAGATGGATTGTAGTACACATTCCAAGCTTTCCAAAATGTCCAAGAACTCATCAAACAACCTCATGACTTGAGAGAATCGAATTTTGCAATATGGCAAAAAGTCACTTTTGTTCTTGACCAAGACATGTTCATACACATTGCCATTTTCAAGTCAGCTTGGTTTATGCTACATTACAGGCCTCTAAACCATCCAACACTCAATAATTTAATGCATACTAATTGTGCCAAAGCCTTATTTTGTGTATCCAAGCATTGTATGCAAGATTAGGCCATAAATGGAAAAAGTGAAATAGCCATTTTTGCAAAAGCAAGCTTTATGTCATAATGCAAATCCAAGAAGTACAGATCAAATCCCCTTGGCACAAGTTTAGGGACTAATCACACTGATCAAGGAGAAGCTTTGCAGCATGTTTAGGGGTCCTCTACCTGTCTAGAACACAACTTGACCATTGTTTGCTTAAAGTTCAAGAAACACATCATAACATATACCAACTTCCATATCAGTTAACCAAGGCTTAAGCAAAGTTATCAAACATATTCCAAACATTCATCCTAAGCTAAAGCACGACTCCAACACCTCCAATACCTCCACAAACTCAAAATCACCATCAAACTGCCCAAACAGAGCTCTTACTGCAGTTTGAGTGCCATCTCTCATTCCCTTCATGCTTTCTTACTAAAAGCTCATCAAACACCTTCCCTAGCATCACTTGAAGCTAACCCAAACATAAAACACGACCTGTAACTCCTCTAACCAGTTCCACCATTTTCACTTTCTTGTTTTGCAGTTGAAGGTCCATAGCTCGATTCAAGGTGTTTCAAAGTAAAGTAAGCATTGGAATAGCATCACTACACTTCAGGCAAGCTGTACAGATCATCATCTTGCCCTGAAAGCTCCCCCATTGCCAGATAGAACTTCAACTGAACATGTATCTTTTTGAACTTCTAACTCTTAGTGTAGGCATCATTAGCTCTAAGTTTGTGAATAAGAAGTGTTCTACTCATGCCCCTGAATCTGTACATGCTTTTACTTTTCATTTATTTTGCCTGAGCTATGAGAATTTAAGGTCTGAATATGGAAGAAAAGTTAGGTCAAGATTTGGGAATGTTAAAATTCTCTCTCATTTCTGAGAGTTAGGATGAGTTCTTTACATGTTTAGAATCGTGATTCAATGTTTAACATTTCTTATGTTGAAATTTTATGCAAAAGATCAAAGAATCCAGATGTTTGAATTTGAGTACAGGCGCGTGTTTGTTGAACAAGAAGCTGGCTGAAGGTTGAAGAAAGGTCTTCATGGGCTGGGCTTGTGTTGTCATTTCTTTTTGCACCATACATTTACTTCTGAACCCCCTAAGCCCATTTTGTTCATTTTAATGATTTTTTGACTTTTCTTTTTTTGGTTTAACTTATTTATTTTTCCTCATAATATAAAAAATATAAAAAATAATTTTTTACACCATTTTTGAATTTATTAGGTATTTGTTTGTTTATATTAGTTTTTATGCATAAATAAATAAATAGATACATTTTATTAAAGAATACTAAAAATATGCAAAAACATTTTTATACATTTTTATTTTGTTTTGTCTTCTGAAAATATTTTATATAAAAAATACTTTTTTTTTTATAAATATTAAATATTATTATTTATATATATATAATACATATTTAGAAAATAATACATATATATATTTATTAATATATTTAGGGTTAAAATGCAAAATACATGCACTTTTTTTATTTTTATTAATATATAAATATAAAAATGCCTTTTTACAAATATACTTCATTTTTATTTTATTTTTGTATATAATAAATAATTTTTATACATAATAAATGAATAATACATTTTATTTAATAAAATTAGGGTTTAACCCTAAACATGAAAAAGCTCCCAAAAAAATAATACTTTTATTTTTGTTTATTCTGACATATAAAAATATTTTTTTCATATACATAAAAAACATTTTTGCATCTTACATATTTATTCTTATTTTATTTAATTTATGCAATTAAATTATCTTGTAAATAATGTAATATTGATGTAATAGTTTATGTTTAAATTCCTTGTCAAAAATCCCCATTTGAACATTTGTACCCCCCTTCCCATATATTGTGTTGTAATAGCTTAGTAAATTTATTTTTCGCACTTTATTGCTTTCTAATTATACCATGTTAGAATTAGGGTTTGTATGCGAAAAAACGACAAAAATAGTTTGACCTAATTTCAAGATAAACAAGCATGAAAATGGACACACAAATCACACTTGCACCCCCTAGGGTATTCCACTTGTTGCCTTCAATAAATAGGCCATATTGCATGTTAGGTCTCTTTGGGCAAAACAAACACAAATCAAATGATCATAGTCCCTCGATGACGCTTTCAAAAAAGTTGCCTAAACAAATGATCAAGTCCCTTAAGGAAAATTGCCCAAAGATACTTGGCACCATTGCAATTATGGTCTAAACGATGACCCGTGCCCGTCCCTTTGACATCCTAACATGAGATTGTCCACCAAATACAATGGTGGAACAAACTTGTTAAAAGGGTTAAAACATAGCAATAAACTTTGAGAAATTTAGGAGTAGATAACCTCTTAGTTACTTGAATCAAACTTGCAAAAACAAAAACACTTGCCTATTTTTATTAAAACCACACCTCGTTACACTTTCAAAACAACTTTCAAAAACAAATGAAAACCTTTTCAAAAGACATACATCTTTGTATACATCCCAACATGGATCATTACAAAGGTTGCCACCACATTGGCTTCTTTTCAAAACATTTTCAAACCCACACACACAAGAGTACCATTTCAAATAATTGAAAACAAAAGGCAAGTGATCTAAGCAAGTAACTAAGAGCCCATGGATAACCATGGATAGAAAGGGTGCTAATACCTTCCCTTTCTATAATCTACTCCCCGAACCCAAGAAAACATCTCAAAGGTTTTTCCTGTGCTTTTTAACCTTTCCTTAGGATAAAATAAAAAGTCGGTGGCGACTCTTGCTCAACCGAAACATTTGCAAAAACAAACGCAAAACCATAGTCAGTTCTCCCACCGTACCACACATGGGTCAGATGAAATTATGTTAACAGTTGTAATTTCGTAGACGGAATATCGTTAATTTTTCTTGTACGCGCAATATTTATTGTAGCAAAATCTATTAACGGAAAACCCTAATGTTTACAACATAATCAAGGAAAGATTTTATGTATTACAATTTTTATGTGGTCGAGGCAGACGCCCGATTCGGACAATTTTTGCGATTGTGTCCGACCTGACGGCATAAACCACACTTTCTTTCCAACTTGTCAAGATCGCCCATTTCTGTTGTGATGCGCTTACTTTTGGGATGACCCTTTTTGTTCCTTCACATTTGGTCATTGTGCCACATTATTTCACCGTCGTATGCAGGCCAATAATCTGGTTTTGCTACCAAAGGAAAGTTGTTGTTGTAAACGTTGAGCAACGTTTCAGATTTGTAAATGTTTGACAGAAGTTGCAGCACGTCTTGATGGGTATGAGCACAAGCGGCAATGACATGAGAGCAAGGCATACGAAATGCTTGAAACCTGCCACAATCGCACCAACGAGAAGGTAGCATGACCCTATATTCTTGTCTTGGTAGGCCTTCATTATGGTCGATTGTCTCTTTCACAATGAAGTTGTGGCTGTGTCGGTCAAACCGTATAACCATATGAGTGTTGGCTTTAGCACTTTCAGCCTTAATGTATTTCATGCAGCTTTCACTCTATAGTTGTCCAGATTGCAACACCGCATTCCACATTTCACCTCTTTTGGCAAATAACGCAGCCATCCTAAAATACGTAGATTTTACCAAAGTAGTGATCGGGAGGTTTCGTATGCCTTTGAATACCCCATTCATTGATTCAATAAGATTCGTTGTCATGTGCCCCCATCTTTGGCCATTGTCGTATGACCTAGTCCATTTTTCCACCGGAATATTGTCGATCCACCTACCGGCTTCCGGATTTGACAAATGGATCTCGTTGCGGTAATATTTGAATGTGGGTTGTGTCAATGCATATCCCGAATTCATAACCGCTTTCCTTAATGTTTTGTCCTTGATCTCCCTCGTGAAATTCTGGACGATATGCCTAACGCAATAGACATGCGTAGAAGGAGGGTCATGCCAACCGTTTGCAGGATTATTGTAGGCACTTTCAATGGAGGCATGTCTGTCCGAGATCAAACAGAGATCTGGTTGAGGAGCCACGTGTGTCCGCAGATTTTTCAGAAAAAAGCTCCAAGCACCACCGGTCTCCCCCTCGACAAGGGCAAAGGCAATGGGGAAAATGTTGTTGTTGCCATCTTGTGCAATTGCCATCAGTAGCGTGCCTTTGTACTTCCCATACAACCAAGTCCCATCAATTTGTATAATTTGTTTGCATGATCCAAACCTTGTGATGCAAGGTTGAAATGCCCAAAACACTCGACTGAATATTTCGTTGTCGTTTAGTAGACTACCATCTTGGGCGTATGCTGACACTGTTTCCAGAACGTAAACACTACCTGGAGAATACGTCTTGAGTGCATTCAGGTAGCGAGGAAGTTCTTGGTATGACTCCTCCCAATTTCCGTACACCTTTTCAATTGCCTTAGTCTTTGCTAACCACGCCTTATGGTAAGACGGAGTGTAGTTAAAAACCGTGGTGATGTGGGAGATGATTGTTTTCACCTTCAAAGATGGGTCGTTGCTGACCAGGGGTAGGATTTCTTGACAGATGAGATCGTAGTTAAGTTTTCGGTTGTCCTGTGATTGAGTGGAACTTACACAAGTGTGGGTAGTCATGGAACCTATGACCCAGCAGTCACCTCTTAATCTGTATGATGCGGTCAGCTTGAACATACAGTCAGGGTGGACACACTTGATCTTGTACCTTTCCGGGTTGACACAGTCCACCTTAAAATCAACCGAGTTGAGCATGTGGAATTTTTTTATGGCTCTGATGCATTCCTCTCTGTTACGAAACTTGTCCTTCTCTTTTAAATTTTCATCCGACTGCATATACGGATTGAAAAATAAGTCAGTAGAAGGTTCATCTCCGCCCATGTTGAAGTTTGTCATGTGCGGAGGTGGTGTGTAGATTTCGTTTGCAGGAATACTAGGTATGCCATCATCGTCGGAATCATCATTCACCATTTCATCAAACTCTAACTCGTCATCTTCTTCTTCTTCATCAACTGCATCTACCTCAGCTTGTTCATTCTCCAAAGGATCAACCACTTGTGTCACCTGAGGCTCTCGCAGCATAATGTACAACTCAATAGAGTCGTACCCAGAATACACATGGCTGGAAAACATATTCTAGAGATCCTCGTCATCTTGAACTTCAACCTTATAAAAAATTACTTGGTTGTTTCCAAAAAAAAACTGGATTCTGATAAAATATCTGGGTCACCGGGCCTCGTCCAAGTTTGGCCTCCAATCGTTTTTTGAAGTACGAGAAATTGGCTTTCCCGTTTAAGAGAAATCAGATGTTATCTGTGTCTCTAAACAAAAACCCAGCGGTGGGACAAATGTATGTCTCACCGTTGAAATGTGCTTTGACGATAAATTATGGTGCAGAGGCCATTGCGTAGGGTTGTTTGAAGGTTTAAAGGTTGGAATGTTTGAATTTTATGAGTTATTCGAAGGTTGGAATGTTTGAAGTTTATTGATTGTATGAAGGTTTGAATGTTGTAAGGTTTGAAGGTTGGAATGTTTGAACTTTATGAGTTATTCGAAGGTTTGTATGTTTGATTGTTTGAAGGTTTGAAGGTTTGATTGTAAGAACGTTTGAAGGTTGGAAGATTTGGCAGGTTAAGTGAATCAATGTTATGATAAACGTAAGACTAAAAATTTCAATTAAGTAAGGATGTAACCCCCAAGGCTGCCAATAGTGTTACATGCATGGCATCCCAAAGGTTGTCACGTAGCCTGGGCCTAGCCTGCAACCAAGGACACCTCTTATTCTCCAATTGGGATGGCGACACCATTCATTTTTGTACTCTTTCGCCAAGTCCAATGGCGCCTCCCTTATTGTCCAATCGTGATACATGCATGCAGATATGTAACCCCCTAGGCTGCTGTTGTACCCCAAAATTTGCCCTCCCATTTCTCATTGATTTCTCATCACAAAACCCTTGGAGCTCAAGATCCAGTTAGGGTTTCCTCTGCTCAAGACTTCTCCTTGCACTATTGACCCAAATTAGGGTTTGTGTTTGCACAAAGATATTTTGACCTAAAATGCCTAAGATGACTTTCTTGCTTCATATTGGACTCCCAAGTTTATCCATATCAAGTTTCAAGTCTTGATTCCAAGTTTTGCCCAGTCAATTGGACAGTTGACCTAGAAATCAGCTGTATTGAGGAAAAAGTCAACTGTGGCCAATGGACAGTAAAATATCATGAAAATTGACCCACATCAACATTATGAACTCATATGAACAATTTGATCAAGTTTGGATCACAATTCCACAAGAAATTTGATCAGATCACCAAAAGGGCAAAATGGTCATTTTTAGGGTTTTGACTGCACAAAGGCAATTTTTGACTGTTTGACCCAACCAATGGCAAACCAATCTCACATATGGACTCAAGGGCCCCATGGAATTATCTTGACATGCTCAACAAGTTCAAAGGATCCCAAATACACAAGATTGATAGTTGAATATCCCAGTCAATTGATCAATTTTGACTGTATACTGAAAAGTTAAACTTTGACTTTTTGGTCAAAATCAAGGGTCAAGATTCATTTTTCATCAAAACATGCCAAATCATGAAGCTTGTTCACCAAGAAATTAAAAATTGCAAATTAGGGTTTGAAATGGGAATTTTTCATAACTTAGAATTTTTCTAAGTTATGAAAAAACCCTAATTTTTTCCCAACTTTGCCCCACTTTCTCACCAAGATTCATTTGGATTCAAACAAAAGTCAAAACATGAAAGTTGTAGCTTGTTGCATAATCTACAACTTTGATACACAAAGTTTTCCCAAATGAGGCTTGTATCTCAAGTTACAATTTTTGGAATAAGGGTACTAAACCATTCTTAACTTAGTGAAATTTTAACCTATTTTGGCAAGGTTTTCTACCTAACTTCAAGGCCATTTTCCATACACTTCCACTTGGAATTTCACTTTGCATTTCAAAGATGGATTGTAGTACACATTCCAAGCTTTCCAAAATGTCCAAGAACTTCTCAAACAACCTCATGGTTAGGGAGAATCAAATTTTGCAATATGGCAAAAACTCACTTTTGATTAGGCCAAGTTACATGTTCATAGCACTATGCATTTCAATCTCAGCTTGCACAACTTGATTACAGGCCTTTTATCTCAATTACACTCATAAATTTAATGCATATTCTTTGTGCCAAGACGATGTTCTTTGTGTTCTAGCATTGCATAGTGGATTAATCCCAAAATAGATAAAGTACTTTATCCATTTTTGCAAAAGCAAGCTTTATGTCAAATTGAAAATCCAAGCAAGTACAGTTAGGATCTCATTGGCACAAGTTTAGGAGCTAATTACACTGATCAAGACAAGGGTTTGCAGCATGTTCTGGGGGCCTGCATCAGTCTAGAACACCAACTTGTCTTTTGTTGCTTAAGTAAGAAGAAACATACCATAACATACAACAACTCTCATATCAGCTCAAAAACCCTTAAGCAAACTTGTCAAGCATATTCCAAAGATCCATTCTGAGCTAACACACGACTCCAATACCTCCATTGCCCTCTAGAACTCAGAACCTCTCTCAAACTGCAAAAACAGAGCTACCCCTGCAGTTTGAACACCATCTCTCGTTCCTTGCATGTTTTCTTGACCAAAGCTCATCAAACACATTCCCTAGCATCAATGCAAGCTAACAAAAACCTAAAACACGACCTGTAATTCCTCTAACCAGTTCCACCATTTTCACTTTTCTGATTTGCAGGTGAAGAGCTCTAGCACGATTCAAAAGGTTTCAAGACAAAGTAAAGCTTGGAATAGCATCCCTGGACATCAAGGAAGCTATACCAATCATCACTTTGCACTGAAAGTTTCTCCATTGCCAGATAGAACTTCAACTGAACAGGTAAGTTCATGGATTCGTATCTCTCTTATTAGGCATTGTTAGCTTTAGGTTTGTGAAGATAATATGTCACATTCATAGCCCTGAACATGCCCATGTAGTTAGATTTCATTTATGTTATGTGTGCTGCAAGAATTTTGAGTCTGAACATGGCAGAAAACTTAGGTCAGGATTTGGGAATGTCAAAATTCTCTCTCGTTTCTGAGAGTTAGGATGAGTTTTTTATATATTTGGAATCGTGATTCAATGCTTAACATTTCTTATGTTGGAAGTTTGTGCAAAAAATCAAAGAATCCATGTGTTTGAATGTGAAATACAGGCGCGCGTTTTGACATGTTTTTTGTCTGAAGGTTGAAGAAGAAGGTTCATGGGCTGGGCTTTCTGTGCAATTTCTTTTCACACCACATTATTTCTTCTGCACCCCCTGAGCCCATTTGCTTTATTTCATTGATTTTTTGACTTTTCTTTTTTCATTCTAACTTATTTATTTTTGTTAATAATATTAAAAACCTAAAAAATATTTTTTGCACCATTTTTATATTTTTAGGCATTTATTTGATTACATTGATATTTGTATGTAAATAAATACATATTACATTATTTAGAATAAATAGGAAAAATAATATAAACACTTTGTATTTTTTCCATTTTTATTTTATTTTTATCTTCTTAAAATACTTTATATGAAATATACTTTTTTTTTTATAAAAAATTAAATGTTTTTTTTATTTTGTGCATATTTAATATATATTTGTAAATAATAGAAATAAATACATATACATTAGTACACTTAAAATAAAAATACCAAAAATATACATATTTTTATATTTAACACTAAAAAATGTATTTTTAAAAATATACTTCATTTTCATTTTATTTTTGTATATAAATAATAAATATTATATATGTTGAATAAATACTACATTTTATTTAATAAACTAGGGTTTTGCCCTAAATATGAAAATACTCCAAAAATAATACCTTTTTATTTTGTTTATTTGAATACATAAATAATACCTTTTCTTTTCATATACATAAAAACCTTTTTGCATTTTTGCATCTTTATTGTATTTTCTATTTTATTTATGCAATCAATTATTTGTAAATATCCCAAAAATGATGTAATAGCTAGGTTTAATTTCTTTGTCTAAATACCCCCCATTTGAACATTTGTACCCCCCTTCCCATATTGTGATGTAATAGCGTAGGAATTTTACTTTTCGCACTTTAAACGCTTTCTAAATATACCATGCTAGAATTAGGGTTTGTATGCAAATAAAAAGAACAAAATAGCTTGACCTAATTTCAAGATAATCAAAGCATGAAAAATGGACAACACATATCACACTTGCACCCCTAGGGTATTCCACTTTGTTGCCTTCAAATAAATGGGCCATATTGCATGTTAGGTCTCTTTGGGCAAAACAAACAAATCAAATGATCATAGTCCCTCGATGACGCTTTCAAAATGTTGCCTAAACAAATGATCAAGTCCCTTAAAGAAAGTTGCCCAAAGATACTTAGCACCATTGCAATTATGGTCTAAACGATGACCCGCGCCCGTCCCGTTCACATCCTAACATGAGGTTGTCCACCAAATACAATGGTGGAACAAACTTATTAAAAGGGTTAAAACATAGCAATGAACTTTGAGAAATTTAGGAGTAGATAACCTCTTAGTTACTTGAATCAAACTTGCAAAATAAAACACTTGCCTATTTTCTAAAAAACCATACCTCACAACACTTTCAAAACAACTTTCAAAAACAAAATGAAAACTTTTTCAAAAGACATACACCTTTGTATACATCCCAACATGGATCATTACAAAGGTTGCCACAACATTGGCTTCTTTTCAAAACATTTTCAAACCCACACACACAAGAGTACCATTTCAAATAATTGAAACAAAAGGCAAGTTGATCTAAGCAAGTAACTAAGAGCCCATGGATAACCATGGATAGAAAGGGTGCTAATACCTTCCCTTTCTATAATCTACTCCCCGAACCCAAGAAAAATCTCAAAGGTTTTTGCTGTGCTTTTTAAACCTTTCCTTAGGATAAAATAAAAAGTCAATGGCGACTCTTGCTCAACCGAAACATTTGCGAAAACAAACGCAAAACCACAGTCAGTTCTCCCACCGTATCACAGAACTGGCGACTCTGCTGGGGAAAATTTTAAAAGTGGAGTAACCTTAGGGCTTAGATCACCCTTTTGCATGACTAATTGTTTGATTTGTTTGCTTTATATCTTGGCTCTATTGTTTGGGTTTGCAATCCTACACCCGGATTTTGGGAAACATTCATAGATAGCAATACGTTGTGGAAACTGTGCGGGGTATACCGACACGGTCAAAGCAATAGCTATATTAGTGCGACATATTTGTGAGTACCGGTAACCCTTGAGTTCAATCAAGGAGAGTACGGGGCCGCTGAGTGATGTCACTAAGCACTAATGACCTAGAATCTTACTTGACCATCTTGGCCTTTTATTAGGGGTAGTGAGATGACCGGCTTTGGTGCAGTCTGAAGTTGGTAGATACTCGATACTACACTCATTGAGGGTTGTTTTCTTGGAATATTTTGGTCGCTAGTTAAGTGGCTAAACCAAAACAATGAACAATGAAAACAACCCAATGATATTGAGCTCCTTAGAACCCGGTTACTATTTATAGGACAGGTTTTTAAGCCAACTACACTCAAGAGGGTACTTACCTATGAAACCCCATGCAAGCCTGAAACTAGGGTTTGGTGTGATTTGCTTGTACATATGTTTTGTGCATACATCATAAACATCATAAAACATCATATGCATTCACTAACCATTTCAAGGGTTTGGATCTTCATCTTTGTTCTTGTTTTGTAGGTTATGGAAATTCCTCGCAGAAACACCATTCAAGTCAACCTTGTGAGAATCTCTCCTCAACTCAAGGAGCTCACCTCAAGAATTCCGGAAAACTCATCCTTTAGTGAAAGACATGGTGGACTGCTCAGTTTAGTCAACACCAACATTGAAGAAGACATGATGAAAGTGTTATTCCAGTTCTTTGACCCTCTTCACCACTGTTTCACTTTCCCTGATTACCAGTTGGTACCCACTTTGGAGGAGTTCTCTCAACTCCTAAGAATCCCTATCCTTAATCAACTACCATTCAACGGTACGGAAAAGGAACCAAAGCCGGAAGATGTTGCTCGAGCATTACATCTACAACCATCCGACATCAAGGGGCATTGGGAAACCAGAAGCGGCGTCAAAGGATTCTTAGCAAAATTCTTGTTTGAGAAGGCACAAGAATGTTGGAACTCATTGGACCTACGAGCCTTTGAAGAAATTGTGGCACTCCTTATCTATGGGTTGGTCTTGTTCCCAAATCCTGACCAACTGGTAGATGTCAACGCTGTCAAAATCTTCTTGTCCAGAAATCCAATACCAACATTGCTTGGGGACATTCTTCACTCATTTTACACACGAACAATGAGAAAGAGGGGTGTTCTCATGTGCTGTACTCCTCTCCTTGCAAGGTGGTTTATTTCGCACCTTCCACAATCTGTCTTGAAGAATGACCAAGGTTCAAGGTGGTCCCAACGGTTGATGACTCTTACTCACTCTGATGTGCATTGGTGTTCTCGGTCCAGAGAAAATGTCATCATTGTCGATCGTTGCGGAGAATTTCCTAATGTTCCTTTACTTGGAATTAGAGGAGGTATCACCTACAACCCTTGCCTAGCTTTGAGGCAATTTGGATATGCACGGAGGGATGGCCCTCATGATATGTTGATTCCTGACCTAGTTTTTGATTTCGACAACGATGCGCAAGGACTTCGCCAAAGATTCATCAGAGCTTGGGGGAGGCCCAACAAGGTTGATAGCAAGACTCTGGGACACAAGAACTTCATCCCTCTTGAGCCCTATCTCAAGTGGGTATGAGCCCGAGCCCAAAGTCTAATGATGCCTTATCCTCACGTGCTCCCTGTGATTAAAGAGCCCGTCAATGAAGGAGAGGTTCCCTACACCGTCCTACATCCTGACATGCCTACATCGTGGGAGGAAATGCAAAAAAGTTGGATTCAGCTCAAGGAGGAACGGAATACTTTTGAAACTAGCTTCTACGCCAGTGAGAAGAAGGTTCTAGAGCTTACCCGCCGACTCCATGAGCAAGAGGCCCTCAACACCTACATCGCACCAAAGAGGATGCGCAATGTCTTTTTGCCTTAAGAAGTTATTTTGTAATATTTGGCCCATGGGGCATTTATGTACTAACAAAGTTCTTCTTAATATGATGTGCGTTCTTCTTTGTCTGCAACAATTTTGAATGTTCTAAATCCTTGAATGCATTGCATACATAAGCATATCATTCATCATGTGCATAAGCAGGTCTCACTCCAGGTTTCCTTATCTGTCTACTGTTTATTTCAGTAGGATGGATCTCGAGCAAACAGTCAAAGACCTGCAAGCTCAGAATGCACAGTTTCAGCAACTCTTGACAACCTTGGCTAAAGGTCAGGAGGATCTCAAGACCTTGCTGGGGAACAAAGACCCATTGAAAAAGAAGAAAAAGAGACTCGGGGTGGCTACTTTGGGGAGAAGATTTGACGGAGAAGCTCGGAGAGTGCTTGAATTTCCTCCTACTTCTGATGAAGGAACCAGCAAAGGAGGTGGAGCTGCGGTACCTTCCGAGTCTGATGTGGAAGAAGAAGAGGTCGAAGAGGATGAAGATTATTCTGATCAGCAATACCCTCCAGCTGATGATAAATACAAAGGGCTAGAAAACAGATTGGCCGCCATGGAACTACAAAGAGTACCGGGTTTGGATTTTGAAGACTTGGGTTTGGTTGCCGGGATTGTGATTCCCCCAAAGTTCAAAGTGCCAGTGTTTGTGAGGTATGATGGGCTGTCTTGTCCAAAAATGCATCTCAGGTCCTATGTGAGAAAGATCCAACCCTATACGGCAGATAAAAACCTTTGGATTCATTTCTTTCAAGACAGCCTTTCTGGAGCTCAATTGGAGTGGTTTTATCAGCTAGAAGGAACCAGCGTTCGAAATTGGGAAGATTTGGCCACCGCTTTCTACAAACAATACCAATACAATTCTGACCTTGCCCCTACTCGTACCCAACTTCAGGGTATGTCGATAGGAACAGGCGAAGGATTCAAAGAATACGCACAAAAATGGAGGGATTTGGCTGGCAGGGTGCAGCCTCCTTTAACCGATCGTGAGCTTGTTGATATGTTTCTAGGGACCCTATCTGGGCCATTTTTCAATCATCTGATTGGTAACTCTTCCGCGGGGTTTACCGATTTGATCTTAACGGGCGAAAGAATAGAAGCTGGCATCAAGTCAGGAAAGATTCAGAAGGGTGTTGCTGCAAGTACTGAGAAGAGGCCTTTTAAGAAAGAAGCAAGTGCCGTATATGGTCCTAGAAGACAAGTCAAGCCAGAAAGTCGCCAAGCCGTCAATGCTTTGATCATTTCCAAACCTGTTGCTGCTCCTCAACAGTACAATCAACAAAGAGGTGAAAGGCCCAAGAGGCAGTATACTCGGCTGAGTATGACCTTATCACAAATTTTACCCCAACTGTTATCAACCAACTTGGTGACCATCAAAGAAGCTCCTAAAGTCGTGAATACTGCATCTCCTAAGTATAACCCAAATTCCCGTTGTGCTTATCATTCTGATAGCCTCGGGCATACTACTGATGATTGCTGGGCCTTGAGAAACAAAGTGCAAGATTGTATCGACGCAAAGAAAATTCAGTTTGAAGCGCCTGAGAGACCGAATGTTGTAACCGCTCCTATGCCCCAGCATAGAGTAAATGCCATTGAGGAAGAGTTGTATGCTGTTTCAGTGAATGATGTTGCTACCCCTCTGTTGACTGTTAAGAGGAACTTACTACTAGCCGGTTTATTTCCGGGTTGTAGCAAGGGTTGTCTCCTATGTGCTGTTATCCCTACCGGTTGTCCGCTGCTGAAATCAGGCATCCAACGCCTGATGGATAGCAAGGAAATTATGTTCAAGAAAACAGCTGTTCCGTTTGTTTCCGTTGAAGAAATATCTGTTGTCACAATTTACAATCCTGCCAAAGCTCCCATGAAGAAACCAGTCCAAATTATGTCTGTTGCATCCATTACTATTACTGTTCCGGGGCCTCTCCCCTATGAGTCTGATAAAGCGGTCCCATGGCATTATGGGGCCGATGTGTATGTGCTTGGGGTGAAGCAGGAGTTCAACACCAATACCAGTATCAGTAACATCACTGGTCCCGCCAAGATTACCCGCAGTGGCAGGCTCTTCTCGCCTGACATCGCACCGCCAGTTATCCGAAAACCTCTCACCATCACACCCGCAAGTGTGCATGTTCTGAATCAAGTTCCTGTGTCTACTACTGCCGCCGAGTCCTCTGATGCTCGGGGCAAAGAAGTTGTTGCCGATTTGCCTGCCCGGACGGAGGCACCAAAAAAGACTGTTGTGGAAGCCTCCCAACAAGAAATGGAGGAAATCCTTAAAATCATCAAAAAGAGTGACTTCAATGTTGTGGAACAGTTGGGGCATACTCCCTCCAAAATCTCTATGCTATCATTGCTGCTATGCTCAGAGGCCCATGCAAAAGCCCTGATTTCATTTCTGAAAACGGCCCATGTGCCGCAAGAGACCTCCGTAGATCAATTCACTGACTGTGTGGCTAATCTGACGGCTGACAATGGCTTGGGGTTCTCAGATGCTGACCTTACCGCCAAAGGGAAAATTCACAATGATGCCCCTGCATGTTTCCATAGAATGCAGGGGCACTACTCTCGCGCACGTGTTAGTGGATACCGGCTCTTCCCTGAATGTTTTACCCAAGAAGGCATTGGACCGCTTAGATTGTGAGGGTCTGGAGTTGAAACCTAGTAACATCATTGTTAGAGCCTTCGACGGTTCTAAAAGGATGGTGCACGGTGAAGTAGACATCCCTATTCGTGTGGGTTCCCAGGTTTTCGATTCAACGTTCTATGTAATGGATATTCGTCCATCTTACTCCTGCTTGTTGGGTCGACCCTGGATTCACAAGGCTGGGGCAGTAACATCCACTCTACACCAAAAGCTCAAATACCCTGTCAAAGGGAAGATTGTTACTGTGCAGGGTGAGGAGGAATACATGGTTAGTCATTTGAATTCATTCTGGTATATCGAGATGGACGGGGAGTTTATTGAAACCCCCTTTCAGCATTTTGAGGAGGTACTTCCAATTTTGGCATCAGCTGAAGCAGTGGTTGAAGAAGACTTTTCGTTGAAGATGGCATCCTTGAAGGATGCCCGGGTTGTAATCGAGAAAGGCAATTGTGCAAACTGGGGTCAGCTTCCTGACTTCACTCAAAAGAACGACAAGTTTGGGCTGGGCTTTACTGCAGAGGCTCAGAGGGCTGTGCGCAAGGAAAAGATCAGAAAGGCTCCAGTGTTTATCACCAGTCTAAGGGTGAATGCTATTGAGGTGGATGTAGAGGAAGCAGAGTTTGACAGTTAGATCTATTCAACTACCAGCAACGGACCAAGCAACTGGACGGCAAAGGATTTTACACCTATCACATTTGTCACGCAGTAATTATTTCTTTTGATTTCCAATTTGTAACAAACAATGTGTTAAAACTTGTATTGGCTCGGTGTCCTACCCGGGGCATCGTAGCTCCATTTTTTAGGGCTTTTTGTATGACATTTCCATATATCATCAATCAAAACATTGGACGTTTGTTGCATTTCAAATCTTGTACTCTTTTTCTTTCTGTGTTATATATTGCAAAACAGCTATATTTACACACACTCACTTATACAGGTTTCAATCCACTCTGGATCTCACTGGTAACAGCTCTGCTACCGCCAGTTATGACTTTGAGAATCCGATCAACTTGGCCGAAGACGAAGGTGAAGATGATTGCGAAGTGCCTGGTGAACTCGCAAGACTGCACTCCAGGAAGAGAGGGCTATTCAACCACATGAAGAGCCGGTGGAAACAATTAACCTGGGTACGGAGACAGACAGGAAAGAGGTCAAGATTGGGGCTAATCTAGAGCTCAGCGTGAAGCAACGATTGATCCAGATGCTACATGATTACATGGAGATCTTTGCTTGGTCATACAAAGATATGCCTGGTTTGGATGCCGGCATTGTAGTTCATCACCTGCCAACTAAGGAAGACTGCCCTCCGGTAAAGCAAAAGGTTCGCCGCATGCGCCCAGAGATGTCCGAAAAGATCAAGGCTGAAGTTATGAAGCAATTCGATGCCGGATTTCTAGCAGTAACTTCTTACCCTCAGTGGGTTGCCAATGTGGTGCCTGTGCCGAAGAAGGACGGTAAAGTCAGAATGTGTGTTGACTACAGGGATTTAAACAGGGCAAGCCCCAAGGATGATTTTCCTCTACCTTACATTGACGTTCTCGTTGACAATACTGCTCAACACAAGGTTTTCTCCTTCATGGATGGTTTTTCAGGGTATAATCAGATCAAGATGGCTCCGGAGGATATGGAGAAGACTACCTTTGTGACTCAGTGGGGCACCTTCTGTTACAAGGTCATGCCATTCGGATTGAAAAATGCTGGGGCAACCTATCAACGTGCCATGGTCGCTTTATTTCATGATATGATCCATCATGAGATTGAGGTATACGTTGATGACATGATTGCAAGGTCTCAAACTGAGGAGGAGCACCTTGATCATCTGAGGAAGCTATTTGACCGACTGAAGTTATATAAGCTGAGGTTGAATCCCAACAAATGCACCTTTGGGGTGAGGTCCGGAAAATTGCTAGGTTTCATTGTAAGTGATAAAGGTATTCATGTGGACCCTGCCAAGGTAAAAGCCATACAAGAGATGCCAACTCCAAAGATAGAGAAAGAAGTCAGAGGCTTCCTGGGACGACTGAATTACATTGCCCGATTCATCTCACATCTGACTGCTACTTGTGAGCCAATATTCAAATTACTGAAGAAAGATCAAGTAGTACCCTGGAACGATGAATGTCAGGCTGCCTTTGAAAAGATAAAGGAATATCTCCAAGAGCCACCCATTCTTATGCCGCCAGTGGAAGGAAGACCTCTGATACTATATTTGACAGTACTTGACAATTCAATGGGGTGTGTGCTGGGACAGCATGACGAGTCTGGCCGAAAAGAGCACGCTATTTATTACTTGAGCAAAAAGTTTACCGACTGTGAGTCTCGTTACTCACTGCTTGAGAAAACTTGCTGCGCTCTAGTATGGGCTGCTCGCCGGCTGAGACAGTATATGCTGACTCACACTACTCTGTTAATTTCAAAGATGGATCCCATCAAGTACATATTTGAAAAGCCCGCTCTGTCTGGGAGAATAGCAAGATGGCAAATGATCTTAACAGAATATGATATCCAGTATACAACTCAGAAAGCAATCAAAGGAAGTGTACTGGCAGATCATTTGGCACACCAACCTGTGGACGATTACCAATCATTGAACTTTGATTTTCCGGACGAAGACATCATGGTGGTAACTGACTGTGAAGTACCTGGACCGGATGAAGGACCTGAGGAAGGATCCCGATGGTCTATGCATTTTGACGGAGCCTCCAATGCTTTGGGTAACGGTGTCGGCGCTGTAATCATATCTCCCAAAGGAACTCATACCCCACTCACCGCCTGATTGTGTTTCAACTGCACCAACAACATGGCAGAATATGAAGCATGTATCATGGGTCTACAAGCTGCAATCGACTTAAGGATCAAATTTCTGAGTGTCTTCGGAGATTCCGCTCTCGTGATCAATCAGATCAAAGGCGAGTGGGATACGAAACACCCAAATCTTATTCCTTACAAGGAGTATGTGTTGACCTTGCTTCCCCACTTTGAAGAGATAACTTTTGAGCACTTCCCGAGAGAGGAGAATCAGCTAGCGGACGCACTGGCTACGATGTCTTCAATGTTCAAAGTTAAATGGGACAATGAGGCTCCCCGGATCATTATCTGGAAGTTGGACGAACCGGCATACTGCTGCGATCTCGAGGCCGAAAAGGTGACTGAAAAACCCTGGTATCATGAGGTGAAGAGGTACTTGGAAGCTCAGGAATACCCTGAAGGTGCATCTGTCAATGACAAGAAGTTCATGAGGAGGTTTGCGGCAAAATTCTTCCTCAGCAACGGCATCCTCTACAAACAGAATCATGATTCAACTCTACTACATTGTGTGGATAAGGTTGAAGCAGAGAAAATCATGATAGAATTGCATGAAGGTACATTCGGAACACATTCCAGTGGACACACCATGGCAAAGAAAATCCTTAGGGCAGGATATTTCTGGTCCACCATGGAAGCCGATTGTTACCAACACTCTCGAACTTCTCACAAATGCCAGATCTATGCTGACAAGGTGCATATTCCTCCAGTTCCTCTGAACGTCCTGATGGCACCTTGGCCTTTTGCAATGTGGGGCATTGATATGATCGGTGAGATCCGACCGACGGCATCGAATGGGCATCGCTTCATCTTGGTGGCGATCGATTACTTCACGAAGTGGGTTGAGGCAGCTTCCTACGCAACGGTAACCAAGAGCGTCGTGGCACGTTTCATCCGACATAATCTGATCTGTCGATACGGCGTCCCGGAAAGAATCATTACGGACAATGGTACCAATCTCAACAACAAGATGATCACTGAGCTCTGCGAACAATTCAAGATACAACACCACAATTCTTCTCCCTACCGGCCGAAGATGAATGGGGCTGTAGAGGCAGCCAATAAGAATATCAAGAAAATTGTGCAGAAGATGACAGTGACCTATAAAGATTGGCACGAGATGTTACCGTTCGCCCTTCATGGGTACCGTACCTCAGCAAGGACGTCAATCGGGGCAACTCCTTTCTCCTTGGTCTATGGCATGGAGGCAGTCCTGCCAATTGAAGTCCAGATACCCTCTCTCCGGATAATGAAGGATGCAGACTTGAATGAAGATGACTGGATACAGACTCGACTTGATCAATTAAACCTGATTGACGAAAAGAGGCTCACCGCTATCTGCCATGGTCAGACGTATCAAAAACGGATGATTAGGGCATTTAACAAGAAAGTCAGACCACAAGAGTATCAAGTTGGGGACCTGGTAATCAAGCGCATCATCCTTCCTCAAAGTGATCCCCGGGGCAAATGGACCCCTACTTACGAAGGGCCATTTGTGGTTAAACATGTGTTCTCAGGAGGAGCCATGATCCTAACCACCATGGATGGTGACGACCTTCCTCACCCTGCCAATGCAGACATAGTAAAAAGATACTACGCATGAATAAAAGACCCGCTAGGTTGACATACCTAGGCAAAAATAAGGGCTTCCCGGTGAACCAAAAGGGTTCGGGCAAAAATAAGGGATGAAATGAAAAAAAATCTGTACACCCGGCAAGTCGAAAACCTGAAAAGGCGGCTTGGGCAAAAATGGGTATCCCGGTGGATTGAAAACCCGAAAGGGCGGTCCAGGCAAAAGTTAGGGATAAAGCGTAACACTATGTCTCATTGGATCACTTCGCATCCGGAATTCGGCATCAACTATCTGGCTCAGATTTCGGCATCGACCAATCAGCTTCATCTTCAACTAGGCAGCAAAGCGATGAGACGCTTGGAGACATAAAGGCGATAGCAGAGTTGGAACCCAGTGGGATTGTTCACATAGCTGTTTTGTTTTCTTTTCAAAATTGTAAAATTCTGTGTTATTCGGCGGCATCCTCTTACTAGGATGTCAGCCTCTTGTACAAAAACGCCTAGTCACAGGCAAAGTTCAAATCAATACAAACTCACTTGTCCATACAATTTGCCATTGTTTTTCCTTTTTCTGTTTTGTCTTGCGAAGAACGTCCAATGTTCATTTTTGATATATGCATTTGATATTAAATTGTTGATTCATAAATATTTGCATATGAAACAAAAGATTAATTACAGGTGACATCAGAAACAGGGGCAATGTAAGGTTGTCTGATGCAGTCTGGTTGCTTTGTCCGCCAAGGTACCAAGGTAGATTCGACTGAAGAATATGACCAAATCATCTCAACGCCCCGCAGAATAAGACAAGATTCAGCAATGCTTTCCCCAAGCGGAGTTGACTCCCCGTCAATCCCGAAAAGGCATAACTTTCCCCGGCAGGTCTTAAAGCTTATCCCCAGTAGATTCTGGAAGCTTGTTCCCTGCAGAATACGGACGTCTCTCCCGAGCTTTATTCAGAGTTATTCCTCACAAGGGCTTATAACTGGGTTATCCTCAGCTATTTGCCACGAAAGATCGCCCTCAACAAAGTTCTTTCAATCCCCAGCGGAGTTTATCTTTGGTATCCCCAGCAGAGTTTATCATCATTATCCCCAGCGGAATCCATCATTGAAGTCCTCAGCAGGCCTCTTATCAAAATTTCAGCAAAGTATCTCTTCCATAGAGCAATTCCCCGGCCGATCGTCAAGGATTTATTTTCCTAAGACGAAAATACATTCATAAACATTTCACGTTTTCATACATCCTGCTTACATACATGATAAAGTGCATACAACACTATCTCATGTTAAAACATCATGCATATCATACATCATGACATTGCATACAACTTATGTTTTGCCTTTTCAGGGAAAAAGACAATCCCAAAGACAAATACCTTCAACTGTCACAATTCCAGATTCGATTCCTGTATCCAGCCAGGGCATATCTGTTGACCACATTTCCAGACTCGATTCCTGTATCTAGCCAGGGCACGTCTGAAGAGTCCAAAGATTCGATTCTTGTATCCAGCCAGGGCATATCTATCAACTACAACATTTCCAGATTCGATTCCTGTATCCAGCCAGGGCATATCTGTTGACCACATTTCCAGACTCGACTCCTGTATCTAGCCAGGGCACGTCTGAAGAGTCCAAAGATTCGATTCCTGTATCCATCCAGGGCACATCTATCAACTACAACATTTCCAGATTCGATTCCTGTATCCAGCCAGGGCATATCTGTTGACCACATTTCTAGACTCGATTCCTGTATCTAGCCAGGGCACGTCTGAAGAGTTCGAAGATTCGATTCCTGTATCCAGCCAGGGCACATCTGTGAGCAACCGATTGTAGATTCGATACCTGTATCCAGCCAGGGCATATCTGCATAAGGAGATTGAAGATCAAACACCTGTAACAAGCCAGGAAAACATCTGTCTCCGATACACAAGTTCTCGCTAAGGAATCTCTTATGCGATCAACACTTCCAAATGGCATCTATAAGCCCATTCCCGACAAGGTTCTGTCACATCTCCAGATGGCATCTATAAGCCCATCTCCCTATCCACCACCTATCCAAATGGCATCTATAAGCCCATTCCCGACATCACATTGTTGATACTCCAACATGCGAGTGCAAATTTCCGGGCACTCTAGTGTCCAATCTCCTTTTACCCTCGAGTCACGAAAGGCAAACTTGCCAATCTAACTCTTCAGGTTCAAGAAGATTGAGCAGGGGCAACTGTTGTACCCCAAAATTTTCCCTCCCATTTCTCATTGATTTCTCATCACAAAACCCTTGGAGCTCAAGATCCAGTTAGGGTTTCCTCTGCTCAAGACTTCTCCTTGTACTGTTGACCCAAATTAGGGTTTGTGTTTGCACAAAGATATTTTGACCTAAAATGCCTAAGATGACTTTCTTGCTTCATATTGGACTCCCAAGTTTATCCATATCAAGTTTCAAGTCTTGATTCCAAGTTTTGCCCAGTCAATTGGACAGTTGACCTAAAAATCAGCTGTATTGGGGAAAAGGTCAACTGTGGCCAATGGACAGTCAAATCTCATGAAAATTGACCCACATCAACATTATGAACTCATATGAACCATTTGATCAAGTTTGGATCACAATTTCACAAGAAATTTGATCAGATCACCAAAAGGGCAAAATGGTCATTTTTAGGGTTTTGACTGCACAAAGGCAATTTTTGACTGTTTGACCCAACCAATGGCAAACCAAGCTCACATATGGACTCAAGGGCCCCATGGAATTATCTTGACATGCTCAACAAGTTCAAAGGATCCCAAATACACAAGATTGATAGTTGAATTTCCCAGTCAATTGATCAATTTTGACTGTATACTAAAAAGTCAAACTTTGACTTTTTGGTCAAAATCAAGGGTCAAGATTCATTTTTCATCAAAACATGCCAAATCATGAAGCTTGTTCACCAAGAAATCAAAAATTGCAAATTAGGGTTTGAAATGGGAATTTTTCATAACTTAGAATTTTTCTAAGTTATGAAAAAACCCTAATTTTTTCCCAACTTTGCCCCACTTTCTCACCAAGATTCATTTGGATTCAAACAAAAGTCAAAACATGAAAGTTGTAGCTTGTTGCATAATCTACAACTTTGATTCACAAAGTTTTCCCAAATGAGGCTTGTATCTCAAGTTACAATTTTTGGAATAAGGGTACTAAACCATTCTTAACTTAGTGAAATTTTAACCTATTTTGGCAAGGTTTTCTACCTAACTTCAAGGCCATTTTCCATACACTTCCACTTGGAATTTCACTTTGCATTTCAAAGATGGATTGTAGTACACATTCCAAGCTTTCCAAAATGTCCAAGAACTTCTCAAACAACCTCATGGTTAGGGAGAATCGAATTTTGCAATATGGCAAAAACTCACTTTTGATTAGGCCAAGTTACATGTTCATAGCACTATGCATTTCAATCTCAGCTTGCACAACTTGATTACAGGCCTTTTATCTCAATTACACTCATAAATTTAATGCATATTCTTTGTGACAAGACCATGTTCTTTGTGTTCTAGCATTGCATAGTGGATTAATCCCAAAATAGATAAAGTACTTTATCCATTTTTGCAAAAGCAAGCTTTATGTCAAATTGAAAATCCAAGCAAGTACAGTTAGGATCTCATTGGCACAAGTTTAGGAGCTAATTACACTAATCAAGACAAGGGTTTGCAGCATGTTATGGGGGCCTGCATCAGTCTAGAACACCAACTTGTCTTTTGTTGCTTAAGTTAGAAGAAACATACCATAACATACAACAACTCTCATATCAGCTCAAAAACCCTTAAGCAAACTTGTCAAGCATATTCCAAAGATCCATTCTGAGATAACACACGACTCCAATACCTCCATTGCCCTCTAGAACTCAGAACCACTCTCAAACTGCAAAAACAGAGCTACCCCTGCAGTTTGAACACCATCTCTCATTCCTTGCATGTTTTCTTGACCAAAGCTCATCAAACACATTCCCTAGCATCAATGCAAGCTAACCAAAACCTAAAACACGACCTGTAATTCCTCTAACCAGTTCCACCATTTTCACTCTTCTGATTTGCAGGTGAAGAGCTCTAGCACGATTCAAAAGGTTTCAAGACAAAGTAAAGCTTGGAATAGCATCCCTGGACATCAAGGAAGCTATACCAATCATCACTTTGCACTGAAAGTTTCTCCATTGCCAGATAGAACTTCAACTGAACAGGTAAGTTCATGGATTCGTATCTCTCTTATTAGGCATTGTTAGCTTTAGGTTTGTGAGGATAATATGTCACATTCATAGCCCTGAACATGCCCATGTAGTTAGATTTCATTTATGTTATGTGTGCTGCAAGAATTTTGAGTCTGAACATGGCAGAAAACTTAGGTCAGGATTTGGGAATGTCAAAATTCTCTCTCGTTTCTGAGAGTTAGGATGAGTTTTTTATATATTTGGAATCGTGATTCAATGCTTAACATTTCTTATGTTGGAAGTTTATGCAAAAAATCAAAGAATCCAGGTGTTTGAATGTGAAATACAGGCGCGCGTTTTGACATGTTTTTTGTCTGAAGGTTGAAGAAGAAGGTTCATGGGCTGGGCTTTCTGTGCAATTTCTTTTCACACCATATTATTTCTTCTGCACCCCCTGAGCCCATTTGCTTTATTTCATTGATTTTTTTACTTTTCTTTTTTCATTCTAACTTATTTATTTTTGTTAATAATATTAAAAACCTAAAAAATATTTTTTGCACCATTTTTATATTTTTAGGCATTTATTTGATTACATTGATATTTGTATGTAAATAAATACATATTACATTATTTAGAATAAATAGGAAAAATAATATAAACACTTTGTATTTTTTCCATTTTTATTTTATTTTTATCTTCTTAAAATACTTTATATGAAATATACTTTTTTTTTTTATAAAAAATTAAATGTTTTTTTTATTTTGTGCATATTTAATATATATTTGTAAATAATAGAAATAAATACATATACATTAGTACACTTAAAATAAAAATACCAAAAATATACATATTTTTATATTTAACACTAAAAAATGTATTTTTATAAATATACTTCATTTTCATTTTATTTTTTTATATAAATATTATATATGTTGAATAAATACTACATTTTATTTAATAAACTAGGGTTTTGCCCTAAATATGAAAATACTCCAAAAATAATACCTTTTTATTTTGTTTATTTGAATACATAAATAATACCTTTTCTTTTCATATACATAAAAACCTTTTTGCATTTTTGTATCTTTATTGTATTTTCTATTTTATTTATGCAATCAATTATTTGTAAATATCCCAAAAATGATGTAATAGCTAGGTTTAATTTCTTTGTCTAAATACCCCCCATTTGAACATTTGTACCCCCCTTCCCATATTGTGATGTAATAGCGTAGGAATTTTACTTTTCGCACTTTAAACTCTTTCTAAATATACCATGCTAGAATTAGGGTTTGTATGCAAATAAAAAGAACAAAATAGCTTGACCTAATTTCAAGATAATCAAAGCATGAAAAATGGACAACACATATCACACTTGCACCCCTAGGGTATTCCACTTTATTGCCTTCAAATAAATGGTCCATATTGCATGTTAGGTCTCTTTGGGCAAAACAAACAAATCAAATGATCATAGTCCCTCGATGACGCTTTCAAAATGTTGCCTAAACAAATGATCAAGTCCCTTAAAGAAAGTTGCCCAAAGATACTTAGCACCATTGCAATTATGGTCTAAACGATGACCCGCGCTCGTCCCGTTCACATCCTAAGATGAGGTTGTCCACCAAATACAATGGTGGAACAAACTTATTAAAAGGGTTAAAACATAGCAATGAACTTTGAGAAATTTAGGAGTAGATAACCTCTTAGTTACTTGAATCAAACTTGCAAAATAAAACACTTGCCTATTTTCTAAAAAACCATACCTCACAACACTTTCAAAACAACTTTCAAAAACAAAATGAAAACCTTTTCAAAAGACATACACCTTTGTATACATCCCAACATGGATCATTACAAAGGTTGCCACCACATTGGCTTCTTTTCAAAACATTTTCAAACCCACACACACAAGAGTACCATTTCAAATAATTGAAACAAAAGGCAAGTTGATCTAAGCAAGTAACTAAGAGCCCATGGATAACCATGGATAGAAAGGGTGCTAATACCTTCCCTTTCTATAATCTACTCCCCGAACCCAAGAAAAATCTCAAAGGTTTTTGTTGTGCTTTTTAAACCTTTCCTTAGGATAAAATAAAAAGTCGGTGGCGACTCTTGCTCAACCGAAACATTTGCGAAAACAAACGCAAAACCATAGTCAGTTCTCCCACCGTATCACAACTGCCACCTAGCTTGTGCCTACTCTGCACCTATATTGTATGTTGTAAGTCTCCTCCCATCACCTCCAATAGGGTTACATGCATTCAGGCCTGGCATCCTATTGTACCCCAAAATTTGCCCTCCCATTTCTCAATGATTTCTCATCACAAAACCTTTGAAGCCCAAGATCCAGTTAGGGTTTCATCTGCTCAAGACTTCTCCTTGCACTGTTGACCCAAATTAGGGTTTGTGTTTGCACCAAGATGTTTTGACCTAAAATGCCTAAGATGACTTTCATGCTTCATATTGGACTCCCAAGTTTATCCACATCAAGTTTCAAGCCTTGATTCCAAGTTTTGCCCAGTCAATTGGACAGTTGACCTAGAAATCAACTGTATTGGGGAAAAACTCAACTGTGGCCAATTGACAGTCAAACCTCATGGAAATTGACCCACATCAACATTATGAACTCATATGAACCATTTGATCAAGTTTGGATCACAATCCCACAAGAAATTTGATCAGATCACCAAAAGGGCAAAATGGTCATTTTTAGGGTTTTGACTGCACAAAGGCAATTTTTGACTGTTTGACCCAACCAATGGAAAACCAAGCTCACATATGGACTCAAGGACCCCATGGAATTATCTTGACATGCTCAACAAACTCAAAAGATCCCAAATACACAGGATTGACAGTTGAATTTCCCAGTCAATTGATCAATTTTGACTGTATACTGAAAAGTCAAACTTTGACTTTTTGGTCAAAATCAAGAGTCAAGATTCATTTTTCATCAAAACATGCCAAATCATGAAACTTGTTCACCAAGAAATCACCAAATGCAAATTAGGGTTAGAAATTAGAATTTTTCATAACTTAGAATTTTTCTAAGTTATAAAAAACCCTAATTTTTGTCCCAACTTTGCCCCACTTTTTCACCAAGATCCATTTGGATCCAAACAAAAGTCAAAACATGAAAGTTGTAGCTTGTTGCATAATCTACAACTTTGATTCACAAAGTTTTCCCATTTGAGGCTTGTATCTCAAGTTACAAATTTTTGAATAAGGGCACTAAACCATTCTTAACTTAGTGAAATTTTAACCTATTTTGACAAGGTTTTCTACCCAACTTCAAGGCCATTTTCCATACATTTCCACTTGGAATTTCAATTTTCATTTCAAAGATCGATTGTAGTACACATTCCAAGCTTTCCAAAATGTCGAAGAACTTCTCAAACAACCTCATAACTTGAGAGAATCGAATTTTACAATTTGGCAAAAACTCACTTTTGAATTGATCATGAACATGTTCATAACTTAAGCCATTTTCAAGTCAGCATAGTTTTTGCTAAATTACAGGTCCTAAAACCCTTTGACACTCAATAATTCAATGCAAAACCTTTGTGCCAAGGCCTTGTTTCATGAGTTCAAGCATTGCCTAAAGGATTAATCCATTTATAGATAAAGCATTTCTTCCATTTTTGCAAAAGGTAACTTTATGTCCAATTGAAAATCCAAGCAGTACAAATGAGATCTAATTGGCACAAGATTATGAGCAAAACACTCTGATCAAGGAGAGATTATGCAGCTCATTAGGGGGCCTCTACTGACCTAGAACACAACTTGGGCATTTGTTGCTTAAAGTGTAAGTAACTTGGCATATTGTAAGACAACTCTCATATCAGCTTGCAAACACTTAAGTGAACTTGTGAAACACACTCAAGACATCAGAACCAAGCTAGTACACGACCCTAACATCTCTCATACACTCCCAATCTCAGAATCACCTTCAAACTGCAAAAATAGGGCCAGGCCTGCAGTTTGAGTGCCATCTTCCATTTCTCTCAAGCTCTCTTGCCCAAACCAGTTCACACACATTCCCTAGCATCTATGCAAGCTAACCATGACTTGAAACACGACCTGTAATCCCTCTAACCAGTTCCACCATTTTCAGTTTCTTGTTTTGCAGGTGAAGTGCTCTAGCACGATTCAAAAGCTTTCAAGACAAAGTAAACATTGGAATAGCATCCCTGGACCTCAAGGAAGCTATACCAATCATCACCTTGCACTGAAAGCTTCCCCATTGCCAGATAGAACTTCAACTGAACAGGTATTTTGGTGAACTTCTATCTCTCTTATTAGGCATCATTAGCTCTAAGTTTGTGAATAAACAATGTTCTACTCATGCCACTGAACATGTACATATTTTTACTTTTCATTTCTTTTGCTTGAGCTGTAAGAATTTAAGGTTTGAAAATGGCAGAAAATCTAGGTTAGGATTTGGGGGAGAAGAAATTCTCCCTCATCTTAGAGAGTTAGATCAAGTTCTGCATATGGTTGGATTCGTCTCTTGATGCTGAACATTTTTTTATGTTATGAGTTTTCATTAATAAGCCAGGAATCAGGAGTTAGAAGTTTGAGAAGAAGGGCGCGCGTTTTGAACTGGCTTTGTCTGAAGGTTGAAGACAATGTCTTCTTGGGCTGGGCCTGAGTTATTTTCTTATTCACACCACCTTTTTGGTTTTACACCCCCTGAGCCCATTTGCTTTATTTTTAATGTTTTTTGACTTTTTCTTTTTTTAATTGACTCATTTATTTTTTCTCAGCATGTTAAAAATATAAAAATATTTTTTCTCATCATTTTTGAATTTATTAGGTATTTATTTGATTTTTCTTTTAGTTTGTACATAAATAAATAAATATATACTTTTTTGTTTAAAATACTAAAATAGCACAAATATATTTTATACACTTTTATCTTATTTTTACTTCCTGAAAATATTTTATAGAAAAATACTTTTTATTTAAATATTAAATATTATTAATTAATATATATAATACATATTTTGTAAATAATATAAATAAATAGATATATATTAATACACTTAGGATATAAAATACCAAAAAATGTATATATTTTATTTTATTAATATTTAATGCTAAAAAATACATTTTTACAAATATACTTCATTTTCCTTTATTCTTTGTATATAAATAGTAAATATTATATATATTAAATAATTATTACCTTTTGATTAAAATTAGGGTTTTGCCCTAAATATGAAAATACTCCAAAAATAATACCCTTTTTATTTCTCTTCTCATTTTACATAAATAATACTTTTTCATACATATAAAAATTCTTTTACATCTTGCATATTTATTTCATTTCCATTTAATTTATGCTTTTGATTATAATGTAAATATTCAAAGAAAATGATGTAATAGCTAGGTTTAATTTCTTGTCTAAATATACCCCATTTGAAACATTGTACCCCCCTCCCCATATTATTGTGTTGTAATAGTGTAGGAATTTAAATTTCGCACTTTATCGCTTTCTAAATATACTATACTAGAGTTAGGGTTCGTATGCGAATAAAACGAATAAAGTAGTTTGACCTAATACAAGACAAAAAAGCATGAAAATGGACAACACATTTCACACTTGCACCCCTAGGGTATTCCACTTTGTTGCCTTCAAATAAATTGGGCCATATTGCATGTTGAAATTCTTTGGGTAAAACAAACAATCAAATGATCATAGTCCCTCAAAATGTTGCCTAAATGAATGATCAAGTCCCTTTTAAAGAAAAAATTGCCCAAAGACATTTAACACTATTGCAATTATGGTCTAAACGATGACCCACGTCCGTCCCTTTCACTTCCTAAATACAAGATTGTCCACCAAATGCAATGGTGGAACAAAATTGTCAAAAGGTTTAAAACATGACAAAAATCTTTGAGAAAACTTTAGAGTAGATAAATCTTAAGTACTTGTCAATTTGCAAAGAAAACACTTGCCTAAATTCAAACCACACTTCACAAACACTTTCAAAACAAACTTTCAAAAAACCTTGAAACATCTTTTCAAAAGACAAAACACCTTTTGTAAAACATTCGAGTAAAGAATTGTTACAAGGGAAGCCTATACAAGGCATATTTTCAAAACATTTTCAAAACCACACCCCAAGCACCATTTCAAACAATTGAAAACCAAGGCAAGTTGATCTAAGCAAGTACCTAAGAGCCCATGGATAACCATGGATAGAAAGGGTGCTAATACCTTCCCTTTCTATAATCTACTCCCCGAACCCAAGAAAATATCTCAAAGGTTTTTGCTGTGCTTTTTAAACCTTTCCTTAGGATAAAATAAAAAGTCGGTGGCGACTCTTGCTCAACCGAAACATTTGCGAAAACAAACGCAAAACCCTAGTCAGTTCTCCCACCGTATCACAGAACTGGCGACTCTGCTGGGGAGAATTTTAAAAAGTGGAGTAACCTTAGGGCTTAGATCACCCTCTTGCATGACTAATTGTTTGAATTGTTTGCTTTATATCTTGGCTCTATTGTTTGGGTTTGCAATCCTACACCCGAATTTTGGGAAACATTCATAGATAGCAATACATTGTGGAAACTGTGCGGGGTATACCGACACGGTCAAAGCAATAGCTATATTAGTGCAACATATTTGTGAGTACCGGTAACCCTTGAGTTCAATCAAGGAGAGTACGGGGCCGCTGAGTGATGTCACTAAGCACTAATGACCTAGAACCTTACTTGACCATCTTGGCCTTTTATTAGGGGTAGTGAGATTACCGGCTTTGGTGCAGTCCGAAGTTGGTAGATACTCGATACTACACTCATTAAGGGTTATTTTCTTGGAATATTTTGGTCGCTAGTTAAGTGGCTAAACCAAAACAATGAACAATGAAAACAATCCAGTGATATTGAGCTCCTTAGAACCCGGTTACTATTTATAGGACAGGTTTTTAAGCCAACTACACTCAAGAGGGTACTTACCTATGAAACCCCATGCAAGCCTGAAACTAGGGTTTGGTGTGATTTTTTTTGTGCATACATCATAAACATCATAAAACATCATATGCATTCACTAACCATTTCAAGGGTTTTGGATCTTCATCTTTGTTCTTTGTTTTGTAGGACATGGAAATTCCTCGCAGAAATACCATTCAAGTCAACCTTGTGAGAATCTCTCCTCAACTCAAGGAGCTCACCTCAAGAATTCCGGAAAATTCATCCTTCAGTGAAAGACATGGTAGACTGCTCAGCCTAGTCAACACCAACATTGAAGAAGACATGATGAAAGTGCTATTCCAGTTCTTTGACCCTCTTCACCACTGCTTCACTTTCCCTGATTATCAGTAGGTGCCCACTTTGGAGGAGTTTTCTCAACTCCTAAGAATCCCTATCCTTAATCAACTACCATTCAACGGTACGGAGAAGGAACCAAAGCCGGAAGATGTTGCTCGAGCATTACATCTACAACCATCCGACATCAAGGGGCATTGGGAAACCAGAAGCGGCGTCAAAGGATTCTTAGCAAAGTTCTTGTTTGAGAAGGCACAAGAATGTTGGAACTCATTGGACCTACAAGCCTTTGAAGAGATTGTGGCACTCCTTATCTATGGGTTGGTCTTGTTCCCAAATCCTGACCAATTGGTAGATGTCAACGCCGTCAAAATCTTCTGGTCCAAAATTTGCCCTCCCATTTCTCAATGATTTCTCATCACAAAACCTTTGAAGATCAAGATCCAATTAGGGTTTCATCTGCTCAGGACTTCTCCTTGCACTGTTGACCCAAATTAGGGTTTGTGTTTGCACAAAGAGGTTTTGACCTAAAATACCTAAGATGACTTTCATGCTTCATGTTGGACTCCCAAGTTTATCCATGCCAAGTTTCAAGTCTTGATTCCAAGTTTTGCCCAGTCAATTGGACAGATGACCTAGAAATCAGCTGTATTGGGGAAAAAGTCAACTGTGGCCAATTGACAGTCAAATCTCATGGAAATTGACCCACATCAACATTATGAACTCATATGGACCATTTGATCAAGTTTGGATCACAATTCCACAAGAAATTTGATCAGATCACCAAAAGGGCAAAATGGTCATTTTTAGGGTTTTGACTGCACAAAGGCAATTTTTGACTGTTTGACCTAGCCAATGGCAAACCAAGCTCACATATGGACTCAAGGACCCCATGGAATTGTCTTGACATGCTCAACAAACTCAAAAGATCCCAAGTACACAAGATTGACAGTTGAATTTCCCAGTCAATTGATCAATTTTGACTGTACACTGAAAAGTCAAACTTTGACTTTTTGGTCAAAATCAAGAGTCAAGATTCATTTTTCATCAAAACATGCCAAATCATGAAACTTGTTCACCAAGAAACCAAGAAATGCAAATTAGGGTTTAAAATGGAATTTTTCATAACTTAGAATTTTTCTAAGTTATGGAAAACCCTAATTTTTTCCCAACTTTGCCCCACTTTTTCACCATGATTCATTTGGATTCAAACAAAAGTCAAAACATGAAAGTTGTAGCTTGTTGCATAATATACAACTTTGATTCACAAAGTTTTCTCATTTGAAGCTTGTATCTCAAGTTACTAATTTTTGAATAAGGGCACTAAACCATTCTTAACTTAGTGAATTTTTGACCTATTTTGACAAGTTTTTCTACCCCACTTCAAGGCCATTTTCCATACACTTCCACTTGTAATTTCAAATTGCACTTCAAAGATGGATTGTAGTACACATTCCAAGCTTTCCAAAATGTCCAAGAACTCATCAAACAACCTCATGGTTAGGGAGAATCGAATTTCACAATATGGCAAAAACTCACTTTGTTCATGACCAAATTACATGTCCATAATCTTGCAATTTGAACTCAGCATGCTTTAGGCTAGATTACAGGTCCTTAAACCAAGTTACACTCAATAATTTAATGCATATTCTTTGTGCCAAGACCATGTTCTTTGAGCTAAAGCATTGTATGAAGGTTTAATCCATTTTTAGATAAAGCAAAATAGCCATTTTTGAAAAGTCACACTTTATGTCAAATTGAAAATCCAACAAGTACATTGCAAATCTGATTGGCACAAGATTATGAACAAATTACTCTGATCAAGAGAAGCTTTGCAGCAGGATTAGGGGTCCTCTACTGACCTAGAAACACAAGTTGACATTTGTTGCTTAAAGTTGAAGAAAAGTGTCATAACTCATACCAACGACCATATCAGCTCAAGAACACTTAGACAACGTGATCAAACACATTCCACACAACACAGCCAAGCTAATACACGAGCCCTTTGCCTTCAAAACACCCTCCATCTCAGAATCACTCTCAAACTGCAAAAACAGGGCAGGCCCTGCAGTTTGAGTGCTATCTCTCATTTCTCTTGAGCTCTCTTGCCCAAACCAGTTCACACACCTTCCATACCATCTATGCAAGCTAACCAAAAGCAAAAGCACGATCTGTAACACCTCTAAGCCACTTCACCATTTTTGTTTTTCTGTTTTGCAGTTGAAGTTCTCTAGCACGATTCAGGGAGTTTCAAGACAAAGTAGAACTTGGATAGCATCCTTACACTTCAAGGAAGCTATACAAATCATCATCTTGCTCTGAAAACTCCTCCATTGCAAAGCACGATTCCAACTGAATAGGTATCTTCATGAAGTTCTATCTCTCTTATTAGGCATTGTTAGCTTTAGGTTTGTGAAGGAAATATGTCACAATCATAGCCCTGAACATGCCCATATAGTTAGATTTCATTTATGTTATGTGTGCTGCAAGAATTTTGAGTCTGAACATGGCATAAAAGTTAGGTCAGAAATTGGGGGAGAAGAAATTCTCCCTCATCTTAGAGAGTTAAGTCAAGTTCTTTACATGGTTGAATTCGTCTTCTCATGCTCTACACTTTTCATGTTATGAGTTTTGCTTGAAAGTCCAGGAATCAAGAGATAGAAAACGCGTGGGTGATGTTGTTCAGAGGTTGAAGATGACTGGTTCTGGGCTGGGCCTGGAATACTTTTCTTATTTGCACCACTCTTTTGCTTTCACACCCCCAAGGCCCATTTGCTTATTTCTTTGACTTTTTGACCTTTTTCTTTTTTGATTGACTTTGTTTATTTTTTCTCATGACATAAAAAATATAAAAATATTTTTTCTCACCATTTTTTAATTTTTTAGGTATTTATATGATTTTCTTTTGATTAATACTTAGATAAATAAATATATACATTTCATTAAAATATTGAGAAATAGGTAGAAATACTTTTATTTTCATTTTTATTTTATTATACCCTCTGAAAATATTTTACATAAAAAATACTTTTTTTTTAATATTAAAAATTATTATTATTTATATATATAATACATATTTAAAATAATACATATATATACATATATTTTTAATATATTTAGGGTAAATACAAATATATACACTTTTGATTTTTTTTTTATTATTAATATTTAATGTAAAAATACATTTTTGACAAATACTTCACTTTATTTTATTTTGTACATAATAAATAAATACTTGTATTAAATTAAATAATAATACATTTCATTTAATAAAAATTAGGGTTTTGCCCTAAATTCAAAAATACTCCAAAAATAATATTTTTTTTATTTTCTTTTCATTTTACATAAATAATCCTCTCTTTTTTATACATATAAAAAACCATTTTTTTTGCATTCTTGCATATTTGTTCTATTTTTATTTTATTTATGCAATTAAATTACCTTGCAAATATTCAATATTGATGTAATAGCTTAGATTCAATTTCCTGTCTAAATACCTCCCCATTTGAAACATTGTACCCCCCTCCCTATATTATTGTGTTGTAATAGCGTAGGAATTTAAATTTCGCACTTTATCGCTTTCTAAAATACAATGCTAGAATTAGGGTTTATATGCGAATAAAAAATGAATAAAATAGTTGGACCTAGTATAAGACAAACAAGCATGAAAATGGACACACAAATCACACTTGCACCCCCTAGGGTATTCCACTTGTTGCCTTTCAAAAATGGGCCATATTGCATGTTAGGTCTCTTTGGGCAAAACAAACAAATTGAATGATCATAGTCCCTCGATAACACTTTTCAAAACAAACAAAAACAAATGATCAAGTCCCTTAAAGAAAATGCCCAAAGATACTTAACACCGTTGCAATTATGGTCTAAACGATGACCCGCGCCCGTCCCTTTCACATCCTAACATGAGATTGTCCACCAAATACAATGGTGGAACAAACTTATTAAAAGGGTTAAAACATAGCAATAAACCTTGAGAAATTTAGGAGTAGATAACCTCTTAGTTACTTGAATCAAACTTGCAAAAACAAAACACTTGCCTATTTTCTAAACCACACATCACCACACTTTCAAAACAACTTTCAAAAAATGAAAACCTTTTCAAAAGACATACATCTTTGTATACATCCCCACATGGATCATTACAAAGGTTGCCACCACATTGGCTTCTTTTCAAAACATTTTCAAACTCACACACACAAGCACCATTTAAAACAATTAAAAACAAAATGCAAGTGATCTAAGCAAGTAACTAAGAGCCCATGGATAACCATGGATAGAAAGGGTGCTAATACCTTCCCTTTCTATAATCTACTCCCCGAACCCAAGAAAACATCTCAAAAGGTTTTTGCTGTGCTTTTTAACCTTTCCTTAGGAAAAAATAAAAAGTCGGTGGCGACTCTTGCTCAACCAAAACATTTGCGAAAACAAACGCAAAACCATAGTCAGTTCTCCCACCGTATCACAGAACTGGCGACTCTGCTGGGGAAAATTTTAAAAGTGGAGTAACCTTAGGGCTTAGATCACCCTCTTGCATGACTAATTGTTTGAATTGTTTGCTTTATATCTTGGCTCTATTGTTTGGGTTTGCAATCCTACACCTGGATTTTGGGAAACATTCATAGATAGCAATACGTTGTGGAAACTGTGCAGGGTATACCGACACGGTCGAAGCAATAGCTATATTAGTGCGACATATTTGTGAGTACCGGTAACCCTTGAGTTCAATCAAGGAGAGTACGGGGCCGCTGAGTGATGTCACTAAGCACTAATGACCTAGAACCTTACTTGACCATCTTGGCCTTTATTAGGGGTAGTGAGATGACCGGCTTTGGTGCAGTCCGAAGTTGGTAGATACTCGATACTACACTCATTGAGGGTTGTTTTCTTGGAATATTTTGGTCGCTAGTTAAGTGGCTAAACCAAAACAATGAACAATGAAAACAATCCAGTGATATTGAGCTCCTTAGAACCCGGTTACTATTTATAGGACAGGTTTTTAAGCCAACTACACTCAAGAGGGTACTTACCTATGAAACCCCATGCAAGCCTGAAACTAGGGTTTGGTGTGATTTGCTTGTACATATGTTTTGTGCATACATCATAAACATCATGAAGCATCATGTGCATTCTCTAACCATTTCAAGGGTTTTGGATCTTCATCTTTGTTCTTGTTTTGTAGGACATGGAAATTCCTCGCAGAAATACCATTCAAGTCAACCTTGTGAGAATCTCTCCTCAACTCAAGGAGATCACTTCAAGAATTCCGGAAAATTCATCCTTCAGTGAAAGACATGGTAGACTGCTCAGCCTGGTCAACACCAACATTGAAGAAGACATGATGAAAGTGTTATTCCAGTTCTTTGACCCTCTTCACCACTGCTTCACTTTCCCTGATTATCAATTGGTACCCACTTTGGAGGAGTTTTCTCAACTCCTGAGAATTCCTATCCTTAATCAACTACCCTTCAACGGTACGGAAAAGGAACCAAAGCCGGAAGATGTTGCTCGAGCATTACATCTACAACCATCCGACATCAAGGGGCATTGGGAAACCAGAAGCGGCGTCAAAGGATTCTTAGCAAAATTCTTGTTTGAAAAGGCACAAGAATGTTGGAACTCATTGGACCTACAAGCCTTTGAAGAGATTGTGGCACTCCTTATCTATGGATTGGTCTTGTTCCCAAATCCTGACCAATTGGTAGATGTCAATGCTGTCAAAATCTTCTTGTCCAGAAATCCAATACCGACATTGCTTGGGGACATTCTTCACTCATTTTACACACGAACAATGAGAAAGAGGGGTGTTCTCATGTGTTGTACTCCTATCCTCGCAAGGTGGTTTATTTCGCACCTTCCACAATCTGTCTTGAAGAATGACCAAGGTACAAGGTGGTCCCAAGGATTGATGACTCTTACTCATTCTGATGTGCATTGGTGTTCTCGGTCCAGAGAAAATGTCATCATTGTCGATCGTTGCGGAGAATTTCCTAATGTTCCTTTACTTGGAATTAGAGGGGGTATCACCTACAACCCTTGCCTAGCTTTGAGGCAATTTGGATATGCACGGAGGGATGGCCCTCATGATATGTTGATTCCTAGCCTAGTTTTTGACTTCGACAACGATGCGCAAGGACTTCGCCAAAGATTCATCAGAGCTTGGGGAAAACTCAACAAGGTTGATAGCAAGACTCTGGGACACAAGAATTCCATCCCTCTTGAGCCCTATCTCAAGTGGGTACGAGCCCGAGCCCAAAGTCTAATGATGCCTTATCCTCATGTACTCCCAGTGATTAAAGAGCCCGTCAATGAAGGAGAGGTTCCCTACACCATCCTACATCCAGACATGCCTACATCGTGGGAGGAAATGCAGAAAAGTTGGATTCAGCTCAAGGAGGAACGGAATACTTTTGAAGCTAGCTACTACGCCAGTGAAAAGAAGGTTCTAGAGCTTACCCGCCGACTCCACGAGCAAGAGGCCCTCAATACCTACATCGCACCAAAGAGGATGCGCAATGTCTTTCTGCCTTAAGAAGTTTATTTTGTAATATTTGGCCCATGGGGCATTTATGTACTAACAAATTCCTTCTTATTAATATGACGTGCGTTCTTCTTTATCTAAAACAATTTTGAATGTTCTAAATCCTTGAATGCATTGCATACATAAGCATACCATTCATCATGCGCATAAGCAGGTCTCATTCCAGGTTTCCTTATCTGTCTGCTGTTTATTTCAGTAGGATGGATCTCGAGCAAACAATCAAAGACCTACAGGCTCAGAATGCACAGTTCCAGCAACTCCTGATGACCTTGGCTAAGGGTCAGGAGGATATCAAGACTCAATTGGGGAACAAAGACCCAGTGAAGAAGAAGAAAAAGAGACTCGGGGTGGCTACTTTGGGGAGAAGATTTGACGGAGAAGCTCGAAGAGTGCTTGAATTTCCTCCTACTTCTGATGAAGGGACCAGTAAAAGAGATGGAGTTGCGGTGCCTTCCGAGTCTGATGCGGAAGAAGAAGAGGTTGAAGAGGATGAAGATTACTCTGATCAGCAATACCCTCCAGCTGATGATAAATACAAGGGTTTAGAAGACAGATTAGCCGCCATGGAGCTACAGATAGTTCCGAGATTGGATTTTGAAGACTTGGGTTTGGTTTCCGGGATTGTGATTCCCCCAAAGTTCAAAGTGCCAGTGTTTGTGAGGTATGACGGGCTGTCCTGCCCCAAAATGCATCTCAGGTCCTACGTGAGAAAGATTCAACCCTATACGGCAGATAAAAACCTCTGGATTCATTTCTTTCAAGACAGCCTTTCTGGAGCTCAGTTGGAGTGGTTTTATCAGCTAGAAGGAACCAGTGTCCGGAATTGGGAAGATTTGGCCACCGCCTTCTACAAACAATACCAATACAATTCTGACCTTGCCCCTACTCGTACCCAACTTCAGGGTATGTCGTTAAGAACAAGCGAAGGATTCAAAGAATACGCACAAAAATGGAGGGATTTGGCTGGCAGGGTGCAGCCTCCTTTAACCGATCGTGAACTTGTTGATATGTTTCTAGGAACCCTATCTGGGCCCTTCTTCAATCATCTAATTGGTAACTCTTCCGCGGGGTTTATCGATCTGATCTTAACAGGCGAGAGAATAGAAGCTGGCATCAAGTCAGGAAAGATTCAGAAGGGTGTTGCTGCAAGTGCTGAGAAGAGGCCTTTTAAGAAAGAAGCAAGTGCCGTCTATGGTCCTAGAAGACAAGTCAAGCCAGAAAGTCGCCAAGCCATTAATGCTCTGGTCATTTCGAAACCTGTTGCTGCTCCTCAGCAGTACAATCAACAAAGAGGCGAAAGGCCCAAGAGGCAGTATACTCGGCTGAGTATGACCTTATCTCAAATTTTACCTCAACTGCTATCAACCAATTTGGTGACCACCAAAGAAGCTCCTAAGGTCGTCAACACTGCGTCTCCTAAGTATAACCCAAATGCCCGGTGTGCTTATCATTCTAATAGTCCCGGGCACACTACTGATGATTGCTGGGCCTTGAGAAACAAAGTGCAAGATCTTATCGACGCGAAGGAAATTCAGTTTGAAGCGCCTGAGAGGCCAAATGTTGTAACTGCCCCTATGCCCCAGCATAGGGTAAATGCCATTGAGGAAGAATTGTATGTTGTTTCGGTGAATGAAGTTGTTACCCCTCTTTTGATTGTTAAGAGGAACTTACTACTAGCCGGTTTATTTCCGGGTTGTAGTAAGGGTTGCCTCCTGTGTGCTCTTATCCCTACCGGTTGTCCACTGCTGAAATCAGGCATCCAAAGCCTGATGGATAGCAAGGAAATTCTATTCAAGAAAATTGTTGTTCCGTCTGTTCCTATTGAAGAAATATCTGTTGTCACAATCTACAATCCTGCCAAAGCTCCTGTAAAGAAACCAGTCCAAGTTATGTCTGTTGCACCCATCACTATTACTGTCCCGGGGCCTCTCCCATATGAGTCTGATAAAGCGGTCCCATGGCATTATGGAGCCGATGTGTATGTGCTCGGGGTGAAGCAGGAGTTCAACACCAATACCAGTATCAGTAACATCACTGGTCCCGCCAAGATTACCCGCAGTGGCAGGCTCTTCTCGCCTGACATTGCACCGCCAGTTATCCGAAAACCTCTCACCATCACACCCGCAAGTGTGCATGTTCCAGTTCAAGTTCCTGTGTCTACTATTGCCGCCGAGTCTTCTGATACTCGGGGCAAAGAAGTTGCTACTAATTTGCCTGCCAGGACGGAGGCACCAAAAAAGACTGCTGTGGAAGCCTCCCAACAAGAAATGGAGGAAATTCTTAAAATTATCAAAAAGAGTGACTTTAATGTTGTTGAACAGTTGGGGCATACTCCCTCCAAAATCTCTATGCTATCATTGCTGCTATGCTCAGAGGCCCATGCAAAAGCCCTGATTTCATTTCTGAAAACGGCCTATGTGCCGCAAGAGACTTCTGCGGATCAATTCACTGACTGTGTGGCTAATTTGACTGCTGACAATGGCTTGGGGTTCTCAGATGCTGACCTTACCGCCAAAGGGAAAAATCACAATGATGCCCTGCACGTTTCTATAGAGTGCAGGGGCACTACTCTCGCACACGTGTTAGTGGATACCGGCTCTTCCCTGAATGTGTTGCCCAAGAAGGCATTAGATCGCTTGGATTGTGAGGGTTTGGAGTTGAAACCTAGTAACATCATTGTTAGAGCCTTCGAAGGTTCTAAGAGGATGGTGCACGGTGAAGTAGACATCCCTATTCGTGTGGGTTCCCAAGTTTTCGACTCAACGTTCTATGTAATGGATATTCGTTCATCTTACTCCTGCTTGTTGGGTCGACCCTGGATTCACAAAGCTGGGGCAGTAACTTCCACTTTACACCAAAAGCTCAAATACCCTGTCAAAGGGAAGATTGTTACTGTGCAGGGTGAGGAGGAATACATGGTGAGTCACTTGAATTCATTCCGGTATATCGAGATGGACGGGGAGTTTATTGAAACCCCCTTTCAGCATTTTGAGGAGGTACCTCCAATTTTGGCATCAGCTGAAGCAGTAGTTGAAGAAGACTTTCCGTTGAAGATGGCATCCTTGAAGGATGCTCGGACTGTAATCGAGAAAGGCAATTGCGCAAACTGGGGTCAGCTTCCTGACTTCACTCAAAAGAATGACAAGTTTGGGTTGGGCTTTACCGCAGAGGCTCCGAGGGCTGTGCGCAAGGAAAAGATCAGAAAGGCTCCGGTGTTTATCTCCAACCCAAGGGTGAATGCTGTTGAGGAGGATGTGGAGGAAGCAGAGTTTGACAGTTGGATCTACCCGACTACCAGCAACGGACCAAGAAACTGGACGACAAAGGATTTTACACCTATCATATTTGTCACGCAGTAATTAATTTCTTTTGATTTCCAATTTGTAACAAACAATGTGTTAAAACTTTTATTGGCTCGGTGTCCTACCCGAGGCATCGTAGCTCCATTTGTGAGGGCTTTTTGTATGACATTTCCATATATCATCAATCAAAACATTGGACGTTTGTTGCATTTCAAATCTTATGCTCCTTTTCTTTCTGTGTTATATATTGCAAAACAGCTATATTTACACACACTCACTTATACAGGTTTCAATCCACTCTGGATCTCACTGGCAACAGCTTTGCTATCGCCAGTTATGACTTCGAGAATCCGATCAACTTGGCCGAAGACGAAGGTGAAGATGATTGCGAAGTGCCTGGTGAACTCGCAAGACTGCTACTCCAGGAAGAGAGGGCTATTCAACCACATGAAGAGTCGGTGGAAACAATTAACCTGGGTACTGAAACAGATAGGAAAGAGGTCAAGATTGGTGCCAATCTAGAACTCAGCGTGAAGCAACGATTGATCCAGATGCTACAGGATTATATGGAGATATTTGCTTGGTCCTATGAAGATATGCCTGGTTTGGATGCCGACATTGTAGTTCATCACCTGCCAACCAAGGAAGACTGCCCTCCGGTAAAGCAAAAGGTCTGCCGTATGCGCCCAGAGATGTCTGAAAAGATCAAGGCTGAGGTTATGAAGCAATTCGATGTAGGGTTTCTTGCGGTAACTTCTTACCCTCAATGGGTTGCTAATGTGGTGCCAGTACCGAAGAAGGACGGTAAAGTAAGAATGTGTGTCGACTATAGGGACTTGAACAGGGAAAGTCCCAAGGATGACTTCCCCTTACCTCACATCGATGTTCTTGTTGACAATACTGCACAACACAAGGAGTTCTCCTTCATGGATGGTTTTTCAGGGTATAATCAGATCAAGATGGCCCCGGAGGATATGGAAAAGACTACCTTTGTGACTCAGTGGGGCACCTTCTGCTATAAGGTCATGCCATTCGATTTGAAAAATGTTGGGGCAACCTATCAGCGTGCCATGGTTGCTTTATTTCATGATATGATCCATCATGAGATTGAGGTATATGTTGATGACATGATTGCAAGGTCCCAAACTGAGGAAGAACACCTTGATCATCTGCAGAAGCTGTTCGACCGACTCAAGTTATACAAGCTGAGGTTGAATCCCAACAAATGCACCTTTGGGGTAAGATCCAGAAAATTGTTAGGTTTCATTGTAAGTGATAAGGGTATTCAAGTGGACCCTGCCAAGGTTAAAGCCATTCAAGAGATGCCAGTCCCTAAGACAGAGAAAGAAGTCAGAGGCTTCCTGGGACGACTGAATTACATTGCCCGATTCATCTCACATCTGACGGCTACTTGTGAGCCAATCTTCAAATTACTGAAGAAAGATCAAGTAGTGCGCTGGAACGATGACTGTCAGGCTGCCTTTGAAAGGATAAAAGAATATCTCCAAGAGCCACCCATTCTTATGCCACCAGTGGAAGGAAGACCTCTAATATTATACTTGACAGTACTTGATAACTCAATGGGGTGTGTGTTGGGGCAGCATGACGAGTCTGGCCGAAAAGAGCACGCTATTTATTACTTGAGCAAAAAGTTTACCGACTGTGAGTCTCGTTACTCACTGCTTGAGAAAACTTGCTGCGCTCTTGTATGGGCTGCTCGCCGGCTGAGACAGTATATGCTGACTCACACTACCTTGTTGATTTCAAAAATGGATCCCATCAAGTACATATTTGAAAAGCCTGCTCTGTCTGGAAGGATAGCGAGATGGCAAATGATCTTGACAGAATATGACATCCAGTATACAACTCAGAAAGCCATTAATGGAAGTGTACTGGCAGATCATTTGGCACACCAACCTGTGGACGATTACCAATCATTGAACTTTGATTTTCCGGACGAAGACATCATGGTGGTAACTGACTGTGAAGTACCTGGACCGGATGAAGGACCTGAGGAAGGATCCCGATGGTCTATGCATTTTGATGGAGCCTCCAATGCTTTGGGTAACGGCGTCGGCACTGTAATCATATCTCCCAAAGGAACTCATACTCCACTCACCGCCCGATTATGCTTCAGCTGCACCAACAACATGGCAGAATATGAAGCATGTATCATGGGTCTGCAAGCTGCAATCGACTTAAGGATCAAGTTTCTGAGTGTCTTCGGAGATTCCGCTCTCGTGATCAATCAGATCAAGGGCGAGTGGGATACGAAACACCCAAATCTTATTCCTTACAAGGAGTATGTGTCAACCTTGCTTCCCCACTTTGAAGAGATAACCTTTGAACATTTCCCAAGAGAGGAGAATCAGTTAGCGGACGCGTTAGCTACGATGTCTTCCATGTTCAAAGTCAAATGGGACAATGAGGCTCCCCGGATCATCATCTGGAAACTGGACGAACCGGCATACTGTTGCGAACTTGAGGCTGAGAAGGTGACTGAAAAACCCTGGTATCATGAGGTGAAGAGGTATTTGGAAGCTCAGGAATACCCTGAAGGCGCATCTGTCAATGACAAGAAGTTCATGAGGAGGTTTGCGGTGAAATTCTTCCTCAGCAACGGCATTCTCTACAAACGGAATCATGATTCAACTCTACTACGTTGTGTGGATAAGGCTGAAGCAGAGAAGATCATGATAGAACTGCATGAAGGTACATTTGGAACACATTCCAGTGGACACACCATGGCTAAGAAAATCCTTCGGGCAGGATATTTCTGGTCCACAATGGAAGCCGATTGTTACCAACACTCCCGAACTTGTCACAAATGCCAGATCTATGCTGACAAGGTACATATTCCTCCAGTTCCTCTGAACGTCCTGACGGCACCTTGGCCTTTTGCAATGTGGGGGATTGATATGATCGACGAGATCCGACCGACGGCATCCAATGGGCATCGTTTCATCTTGGTGGCGATCGATTATTTCACGAAGTGGGTTGAGGCAGCTTCCTACGCCACAGTAACCAAGAGCGTTGTGGCACGTTTCATCCGGCATAATCTGATCTGTCGGTACGGCGTCCCGGAAAGAATCATTATGGACAATGGTACCAATCTCAACAACAAGATGATCATTGAGCTCTGCGAACAATTCAAGATACAGCACCACAATTCTTCTCCCTACCGGCCGAAGATGAACGGGGCTGTAGAGGCAGCTAATAAAAATATCAAGAAAATTGTGCAGAAGATGACAGTGACTTATAAAGATTGGCACGAGATGTTACCGTTCGCTCTTCATGGGTACCGTACCTCAGCAAGGACGTCAACCGGGGAAACTCCCTTCTCTTTGGTCTATGGCATGGAGGCAGTCTTGCCAATTGAAGTCCAGATACCCTTTCTCCGAATAATGAAAGATGCAGATCTGAGTGAAGATGACTGGATCCAGACTCGACTTGATCAATTAAACCTGATTGACGAAAAGAGACTCACCGCTATCTGTCATGGTCAAACGTATCAAAAACGGATGATCAGGGCATTTAACAAGAAAGTCAAACCACGAGAGTATCAAGTTGGGGACCTGGTAATCAAACGCATCATTCTTCCTCAAAGTGATCCCCGGGGCAAATGGACCCCTACATACGAAGGGCCATTTGTGGTTAAGCATGTGTTCTCAGGAGGAGCCATGATCCTAACCACCATGGACGGTGACGACCTTCCTCACCCTGCCAATGCAGACATAGTGAATAAATACTACGACCCGCTAGGTTGACATACCTAGGCAAAAATTAGGGCTTCCCGGCGAACCAAAAGGGTTCGGGCAAAAATAAGGGATGAAATAAAAAAATCTGTACACCCGGCAAGTCGAAAACCTGAAAAGGCGGCTTGGGCAAAAATGGGTATCCCGGTGGACTGAAAACCCGAAAGGGCGGTCCAGGCAAAAATTAGGGATAAAGCGTAATACTATGTCTCGTTGGATCACTTCGCATCCGGAATTCGGCATCAACTATCTGGCTCAGACTTCGGCATCGACCAATCAGCTTCACCTTCAACTAGGCAGCAAAGCGATGAGACGCTTGGAGACATAAAGGCGATAGCAGAGTTGGAACCCAGTAGGATTGTTCACATAGCTGTTTTGTTTTCTTTTCAAATTTGTAAATTCTATGTTATTTGGCGGCATTTTCTTACTAGGATGTCAGCCTCTTGTACAAAAGACGCCTATTCACAGGCAAAATTCAAATTAAAACGAATTCACTTGTCCATACAAATTGCCATTGTTTTTCCTTTTTCTGTTTTGTCTTGCGACGAACGTCCAATGTTCATTTTTGATATATGCATTTGACATTAAATTGCTGATTCATAAATATCTGCACATGAAACGAAAGATTAATTACAGGTGACATCAGAAATAGGGGCAATATGAAATTGTCTGATGCAGTCTGGTTGCTTTGTCCGCCAAGGTACCAAGGTAGATTCGACTGAAGAATGTGACCAAGTGATCTCAGCTCCCCGCAGAGTAAGATAAGATTCAACAATACTTTCCCCGGCAGATCTAAAAGCTTATCCCCAGTAGATTCTGGAAGCTTGTTCCCTGCAGAATACAGACGTCTCTCCCGAGCTTTATTCAGAGTTATCCCTCACAAAGGCTTATAACTGGGTTATCCTCAGCTAATTGCCATGAAAGATCGCTCTCGGCAAGGTTCTTTCAGTCCCCGGCAGGAGTTTGTCTTTGGTATTCCCCAAGCAGAGTTTATCATCATTATCCCTAGCGGGATCCATCATTGAAGCCCTCAGCAGGCCTCTTGTCAAAACTTCAGCAAAGTATCTCTTCCACAGAGCAATTCTCCGGTCGATCGTCAAGGATCTATTTTCCTACAACGAAAATACGTTCATAAACATTTCACATTTCATACATCTTGCTTACATACATGATAAAGTGCATACAACACTATCTCATGTGAACATCATGGCATCATACATATCATACATCATGACATTGCATACAATTTACGTTTTTGCCTTTTCAGGGAAAAAGACAACCCTAAAGACAACTATCTTCAACTGTTACAAATTCCAGATTCGATACCTGTATCTAGCCAGGGCACATCTGAGAGTGATCAGTTTCCAGACTCGATTCCTGTATCTAGCCAGGGCACGTCTGAAGAGTTCGAAGATTCGATTCCTGTATCCAGCCAGGGCATATCTGTTGACAACTATTTCTGGATTCGACTCCTGTATCCAGCCAGGGCATATCTGTTAACCACATTTCCAGACTCGATTCCTGTATCTAGCCAGGGCACGTCTGAAGAGTTCGAAGATTCGATTCCTGTATCCAACCAGGGCATATCTATTGACAACTATTTCCGGATTCGATTCCTGTATCCAGCCAGGGCACATCTGTGAGCAACCATTTGTAGACTCGACACCTGTATCTAGCCAGGGCATGTCTGCATAAAGAGATTGAAGATCAAACACCTGTAACAAGCCAGGAAAACATCTGTCTTTCTCAAATACACAAGTTCTCGCTAAGGAATCTCTTATGCGAACAACACTCCCAAATGGCATCTGTAAGCCCATTCCCGACATCACATTGTTGAGACTCCAACATGCGAGTGCAAATTTCCGGGCACTCTAGTGTCCAATCTCCTTTTACCCTCGAGCCACGAAAGGCAAACTTGCCAATCTAACTCCTCAGGTTCAAGAAGATTGAACAGGGGCAACTGTTGTACCCCAAAATTTTCCCTCCCATTTCCTCAACATTCTCTCATCACCAGACCTTTGAAGATCAAGATCCAATTAGGGTTTCATCTGCTCAGGACTTCTCCTTGCACTGTTGACCCAAATTAGGGTTTGTGTTTGCACAAAGATGTTTTGACCTAAAATACCTAAGATGACTTTCATGCTTCATGTTGGACTCCCAAGTTTATCCATGCCAAGTTTCAAGTCTTGATTCCAAGTTTTGCCCAGTCAATTGGACAGATGACCTAGAAATCAGCTGTATTGGGGAAAAAGTCAATTGTGGCCAATTGACAGTCAAATCTCATGGAAATTGACCCACATCAACATTATGAACTCATATGGACCATTTGATCAAGTTTGGATCACAATTCCACAAGAAATTTGATCAGATCACCAAAAGGGCAAAATGGTCATTTTTAAGGTTTTGACTGCACAAAGGCAATTTTTGACTGTTTGACCTAGCCAATGGCAAACCAAGCTCACATATGGACTCAAGGACCCCATGTAATTGTCTTGACATGCTCAACAAACTCAAAAGATCCCAAGTACACAAGATTGACAGTTGAATTTCCCAGTCAATTGATCAATTTTGACTGTACACTAAAAAGTCAAACTTTGACTTTTTGGTCAAAATCAAGAGTCAAGATTCATTTTTCATCAAAACATGCCAAATCATGAAACTTGTTCACCAAGAAATCACCAAATGCAAATTAGGGTTAGAAATTAGAATTTTTCATAACTTAGAATTTTTCTAAGTTATGGAAAACCCTAATTTTTTCCCAACTTTGCCCCACTTTTTCACCATGATTCATTTGGATTCAAACAAAAGTCAAAACATGAAAGTTGTAGCTTGTTGCATAATCTACAACTTTTATTCACAAAGTTTTCTCATTTGAAGCTTGTATCTCAAGTTACAAATTTTTGAATAAGGGCACTAAACCATTCTTAACTTAGTGAATTTTTGACCTATTTTGACAAGTTTTTCTACCCCACTTCAAGGCCATTTTCCATACACTTCCACTTGGAATTTCAAATTGCACTTCAAAGATGGATTATAGTACACATTCCAAGCTTTCCAAAATGTCCAAGAACTCATCAAACAACCTCATGGTTAGGGAGAATCGAATTTCACAATATGGCAAAAACTCACTTTGTTCATGACCAAATTACATGTCCATAATCTTGCAATTTGAACTCAGCATGCTTTAGGCTAGATTACAGGTCCTTAAACCAAGTTACACTCAATAATTTAATGCATATTCTTTGTGCCAAGACCATGTTCTTTGAGCTAAAGCATTGTATGAAGGTTTAATCCATTTTTAGATAAAGCAAAATAGCCATTTTTGAAAAGTCACACTTTATGTCAAATTGAAAATCCAACAAGTACATTGCAAATCTGATTGGCACAAGATTATGAACAAATTACTCTGATCAAGAGAAGCTTTGCAGCAGGATTAGGGGTCCTCTACTGACCTAGAAACACAAGTTGACATTTGTTGCTTAAAGTTGAAGAAAAGTGCCATAACTCATAACAACGACCATATCAGCTCAAGAACACTTAGACAAAGTGATCAAACACATTCCACACAACACAACCAAGCTAATACACGAGCCCTTTGCCTTCAAAACACCCTCCATCTCAGAATCACTCTCAAACTGCAAAAACAGGGCAGGCCCTGCAGTTTGAGTGCTATCTCTCATTTCTCTTGAGCTCTCTTGCCCAAACCAGTTCACACACCTTCCATACCATCTATGCAAGCTAACCAAAAGCAAAAGCATGATCTGTAACACCTCTAAGCCACTTCACCATTTTTGTTTTTCTGTTTTGCAGTTGAAGTTCTCTAGCACGATTCAGGGAGTTTCAAGATAAAGTAGAACTTGGAATAGCATCCTTACACTTCAAGAAAGCTATACAAATCATCATCTTGCTCTGAAAACTCCTCCATTGCAAAGCACGATTCCAACTGAACAGGTATCTTCATGAAGTTCTATCTCTCTTATTAGGCATTGTTAGCTTTAGGTTTGTGAAGGAAATATGTCACAATCATAGCCCTGAACATGCCCATATAGTTAGATTTCATTTATGTTATGTGTGCTGCAAGAATTTTGAGTCTGAACATGGCATAAAAGTTAGGTCAGAAATTGGGGGAGAAGAAATTCTCCCTCATCTTAGAGAGTTAAGTCAAGTTCTTTACATGGTTGAATTCGTCTTCTCATGCTCTACACTTTTCATGTTATGAGTTTTGCTTGAAAGTCCAGGAATCAAGAGATAGAAAACGCGTGGGTGATGTTGTTCAGAGGTTGAAGATGACTGGTTCTGGGCTGGGCCTGGAATACTTTTCTTATTTGCACCACTCTTTTGCTTTCACACCCCCAAGGCCCATTTGCTTATTTCTTTGACTTTTTGACCTTTTTCTTTTTTGATTGACTTTGTTTATTTTTTCTCATGACATAAAAAATATAAAAATATTTTTTCTCACCATTTTTTAATTTTTTAGGTATTTATATGATTTTCTTTTGATTAATACTTAGATAAATAAATATATACATTTCATTAAAATATTGAGAAATAGGTAGAAATACTTTTATTTTCATTTTTATTTTATTATACCCTCTGAAAATATTTTACATAAAAAATACTTTTTTTTTAATATTAAAAATTATTATTATTTATATATATAATACATATTTAAAATAATACATATATATACATATATTTTTAATATATTTAGGGTAAATACAAATATATACACTTTTGATTTTTTTTTTATTATTAATATTTAATGTAAAAATACATTTTTGACAAATACTTCACTTTATTTTATTTTGTACATAATAAATAAATACTTGTATTAAATTAAATAATAATACATTTCATTTAATAAAAATTAGGGTTTTGCCCTAAATTCAAAAATACTCCAAAAATAATATTTTTTTTATTTTCTTTTCATTTTACATAAATAATCCTCTCTTTTTTATACATATAAAAAACCATTTTTTTTGCATTCTTGCATATTTGTTCTATTTTTATTTTATTTATGCAATTAAATTACCTTGCAAATATTCAATATTGATGTAATAGCTTAGATTCAATTTCCTGTCTAAATACCTCCCCATTTGAAACATTGTACCCCCCTCCCTATATTATTGTGTTGTAATAGCGTAGGAATTTAAATTTCGCACTTTATCGCTTTCTAAAATACAATGCTAGAATTAGGGTTTATATGCGAATAAAAAATGAATAAAATAGTTGGACCTAGTATAAGACAAACAAGCATGAAAATGGACACACAAATCACACTTGCACCCCCTAGGGTATTCCACTTGTTGCCTTTCAAAAATGGGCCATATTGCATGTTAGGTCTCTTTGGGCAAAACAAACAAATTGAATGATCATAGTCCCTCGATAACACTTTTCAAAACAAACAAAAACAAATGATCAAGTCCCTTAAAGAAAATGCCCAAAGATACTTAACACCGTTGCAATTATGGTCTAAACGATGACCCACGCCCGTCCCTTTCACATCCTAACATGAGATTGTCCACCAAATACAATGGTGGAACAAACTTATTAAAAGGGTTAAAACATAGCTGTGATCGGTGGATCTGGAACTGACTGTTTAACGCTGGTTCGCGAAATGTCGCGGAAGCAAGAGTCGCCACCGTCTTTTATTTTCTCCAAATGGAAAGGACAAAAGCACAGAAAAATTCCTTAAAGAGATTGCTCTCGGTTCGGGAGGTAGATTATAGAAAGGGAAGGTGTTAGCACCCTTTCTATCCATGGTTATCCATGGGCTCTTAGATACTTGCTCATTTGTGTTTTCAAAATTGTTTGTTTGCTTTTCAACTGTGGGTTTAAAAAAAGTTTCTTTGAAAATTTCAGTTCGACTCTTGTATCAGTCCTCAAGAGTGTTTGAAAAATTGCTTTTGAAAGCTTTTTGAAAATGTGTTGGTGTGAAAAGTATTTTTGAATTTGTTTTGAATTTAGAGCAAGTATCTAGAGTCGTCTACCTACCCTAAGGAATTCGTCTGTGTAAATGTCCTTTAAAGTAGTGCCATCCCACCATTGAGAGGTAGGTAGCACCACCGTTGGAGGTGTTCGGGTCAATTCGAGGTTCGGGGCATGGTGATCACCAGAGCAATGGGAAGACACCTTAGAAGCTACCCTCATGCCAGGTTCCCGGATCATGAGGACTTACTAAGACATCCTCTACTCGACGATCACCTTTCGAGGCAAGGCAACAGTGAGGCGTACCCTAGGGGTGGTGTGTGATTTGTGTGTCAGATTCATTTGTATTTATCTTGTCATGTCAAAGTGATCTATCGTTTGTTTTTATTTGTTGTCATTCATTCTTGCATGCTTTGATTAACAGTTAAAAGTGCGAGAAAAGTAAAGTTCTAAGCTATTACAAAAGGCGCGGGTCCACATCGCCAAAATTTCCAGAACCCGATTTGACAGAAAAGTAAAGACTAAAAAATGCGAAAGATTAAAATGTTACATGGCCTTGGGAGAGATACATAAATATTATAAAGAATAGAAAATAAATATGCGAATTGGAATTAAAATTGAAACGAGGGCGTTGGACCCTTTTTAACTAAATTAAATTAAACGATTATTAAATTAATAAAATTAAAAGGAAAAGAAATTTGTTTTTTTGATATTTTTGTATTTTTTGATTTTAATGAGAAAGAATTAATTAAAATAAAATGCTAACCCTAATTCTAGTTGTTTTTAGTTTATTAAGAAAAGATTAAATTTTAACCTAATATTTAACCTAATTATTTACATGCCATTTAATTATAAAAATAAATAATAGGAAATATTTAATTATTATGAAAGAAAAGAAAAAGGGATAAAAATTATTATAAACCCTAATTCTACCAATTTTAGGTTTTTATTAAGGAAATATTACAATTAAACCTAATTTAATAACTAAATGAATTAATGCAATTTATTTACAAAAAATTCTAAAATAAAAATATTTATTAATTTTTCTCTTTTCTGATTTTTTTGGTGTTTTTGTGTTTTTTATGAAAAATAATTAAATTACAAGAATTAATAAAAAGAATAATAATGGAAAATAAAAAAAAGAATGAAGAAAGAAAAAATATTGCAAACCTCAGGGGGGTGTTGTCCCCAGTTGTGAGGTGAATCTTTAGCAATTTGAGCCCAATTACTCTTTGGCCTGGTTGACTTTTGCGCTGGCGTGGATCTCCATTGACTGACGTACACGGTATTCTCCCAATCTGGACCTTCTGATCCATCTCAATAGGCACGTGGTGACTTGATGTGGTGGATGCATGGTGTGCTGTAGTATTGAAGCTGCATGGGAACGTTAATTGAAAAATAGTATTGAAAGGGGTGGGGACCTGGGGCTCGAACCCAGGTCCCAGGGGTTGCCAACGCTTATGCCTGCCAGTGGAGCTGCCTTGCTTATTCGTACCTTACGTAAATAACAAACAATATATAATAAAACAAATGTTAGTGGAATCTTGGCGCGAATTTTTAAACGAGCCAACTATCGCCTGCCACATAACCATCTTCTTCGTGGTTGTGTTTTTTTTTCTGAAACATGAAAGGGATTGGCAACGGTTCCGCGTCGTTCCCTTAGGCACCTTTCTGAAAAATAACGAATAGGCCCTGGAGTCATATAAATTAGGCGCGAGGCATCTAATCTTTTCGTCCAAGCATGCTGGTTGCGTTTATGGCATTGTGGTGTTCCAATTTTGCTGTATTCAAAAACCCCCAATTCAAAGCTTCATAAACCCTAAAATACGACAATGGTAGATTCGCATAGAGGTGATAAAAACACAATTAAGCAATTGGGTTAGCTTCAGAATCAGTTAATTAATAAGATTTCATGAACAAAATGCAATGAATGTGCTTAAATTGTAAAATACGATTATGAAAAAAAGTGAAAAAAGCTTGACTTCTGTACAATGATTCAAAGGGTTAGGGACGGTGTTCTTGATCCAGGTATGTTGCTTGATGTCCCAGGGATGCAATGGAATCAGTGTTGTGGCTTGAAACGACCTACAAGTGTATTTTCAGTTTTGAGTTTTCAAGCCAAAATTTCAAGTTCTTTCTTCAGGTTCTTGCGCAGCTGAGGGGTCGTGAGCATTAGGTCTTGCTTCTGTATGTATAGATGAATGATTTAGGTTAAGTTTCTTGTCCAAGGAATCAAAGAATTGATGTATGGATATTTGATTTTTATGGCAAAATATTTTCAAATCTTTTCATGCACATTTGCTCTCAATCATATCCAATCATCTTCAATTCTTCCCTAATTGATCATGCACGAATTTTTGAACCTATTACATGCACAAAAAGATTTGATAAATTAGGTTTAGTATTTTTCATGTATTTAATTAATTTAAATGAATTATTAATAATAAAAATCCAAATAAATAAATAAAAAATGAAGAAAAACTTCCCTTTGGGCCAAATGGTCGTGCACATGCCTTGGATAATGAATTGTGGGAGAAAAAGAGGCCCATTAGCAATTTTAGGTCATTTGAATCAATGTTGATTTTTCAAAATATCCAAAAATTTCCCAACTTCCACAAGGCATAACTTGCTCAATTTTTAAGCTTTGCTCATGTTCTCGGACATTTTGGAAAGGTCTTTGAGTCCTCTAACCAATGTCTTTGGTCCCATGTCATTTTGATTTACCAATCTCAAGTTATGGCCTTTTACTTAAAGTCCCTTTTTGTTGTCTTTTGAAAATGACCTATAATGTTGAAATTGATAACTTTTTGTGAGAGCATTTCTTGGACTTGAAGTATGAAGAGGAGTTGTAGGAAATGTCTTTCTCTTCAAAATGAGCTTTGGATGGAATTTTTCTGATAATCCATGTGAAAGTTATGCCCTGGTCAATTTACAGTTGACTTTTTCAACTGTCCAAATAAGGAAACTTTTGCATCTTGATGATTTTTGAGCCAAGCTTTGAGAATCATGATCAAGCATTGATCAAATGATGTTTTTGGCCTCAAAATGAGATGTTTACAAAAAATTTGAACTTTTGACTGTCAAATGACCATTTTGCCCCTACAGTTGACTGTAGTGCAATTAGGGTTTTGAATGTGTAATTTTGTGCTGAAAGTCTTGAAACTTTGTATGAGGATACTTGACCATGTTTATAGGCATGTGGGGCTTGATTGGACCCTTGGAAACTTCATTTTCTTGATCAGAATCAAAACCCTAATTTTGACTGTTAGGAGGCCCTTTAACTGTGCAACCCTTGGGGAATTTTGAAGCATGACTTGGCAATTTCTTGAAGAATATGGGAGGGAAAATTTTGGGGTACAACAGTTGCCCCTGTTCAATCTTCTTAGACCTGAGGATGCAGATTGGCTGACGTGCCTTTCGTAATCCGAGGGTGGAAGATGATTGAACACTAGAGTGCCCAGAAATTTGCGCTCACATAGTAGCAGTGATGGTGAAAATGGGCTTATAGATGCCATTTAGAGGTTGATGAATAGGATGATGGGCTTATAGATGCCATCTGGATGCTGATCGCGTAAGAGATTTCTTAGCGAGAACTTGCGTACCTGCAAAAGAAAAATGAGTACCTGACATGTTGCAGGAGCTGGTCTTCAAATGCTTTATGTAGATATGTCCTGACTGGTTACAGGAATCGGATCTTCGAACTCTTCAGATGTGCCCTGGCGAGATACAGGAATCGAGTCTGGTAATGTTAGTCTTCAACGGATACACCCTGGCAACATCGGATCCTCGAACTCTTCAGACACACCCTGGCAAGATACAGGAATCGGATCTGGTAATGTTAGTCTTCAACGGATACACCCTGGAAAGATTCAGGCATCGGATCCTCGAACTCTTCAGACATACCCTGGCAAGATACAGGAATCGGATCTGGTAATGCTAGTCTTCAACGGATATACCCTGGCAAGATTCAGGCATCGGACCCTCGAACTCTTCAGACACACCCTGGCAAGATACAGGAATCGGATCTGGTAATGCTAGTCTTCAACGGATATACCCTGGCAAGATTCAGGCATCGGACCCTCGAACTCTTCAGACACACCCTGGCAAGATACAGGAATCGGATCTGGTAATGCTAGTCTTCAACGGATACACCCTGGCAAGATTCAGGTATCAGATCCTCGAACTCTTCAGACGCACCCTGGCAAGATACAGGAATCGAATCTGGTAATGCTAGTCTTCAACGGATACACCCTGGCAAGATTCAGGCATCGGACCCTCGAACTCTTCAGACACACCCTGGCAAGATACAGGAATCGGATCTGGTATTGTTAGTCTTCAACGGATATACCCTGGAAAGATTCAGGCATCGGACCCTCGAACTCTTCAGACACACCCTGGCAAGATACAGGAATCGGATCTGGTAATGCTAGTCTTCAACGGATACACCCTGGCAAGATTCAGGCATCGAACCCTCGAACTCTTCAGACACACCCTGGCAAGATACAGGAATCGGATCTGGTATTGTTAGTCTTCAACGGATACACCCTGGCAAGATTCAGGTATCGGATCCTCGAACTCTTCAGACACACCCTGGCAAGATACAGGAATCGGATCTGGTAATGCTAGTCTTCAACGGATACACCCTGGCAAGATTCAGGCATCGGACCCTCGAACTCTTCAGACACACCCTGGCAAGATACAGGAATCGGATCTGGTATTGTTAGTCTTCAACGGATACACCCTGGCAAGATTCAGGCATCGGATCCTCGAACTCTTCAGACACACCCTGGCAAGATACAGGAATCGGATCTGGTAATGCTAGTCTTCAACGGATACACCCTGGCAAGATTCAGGCATCGGACCCTCGAACTCTTCAGACACACCCTGGCAAGATACAGGAATCGGATCTGGTATTGTTAGTCTTCAACGGATACACCCTGGCAAGATTCAGGCATCGGATCCTCGAACTCTTCAGACACACCCTGGCAAGATACAGGAATCGGATCTGGTAATGTTAGTCTTCAACGGATACACCCTGGCAAGATTCAGGCATCGGATCCTCGAACTCTTCAGACACACCCTGGCAAGATACAGGAATTAGATCTGGTATTGTTAGTCTTCAACGGATACACCCTGGCAAGATTCAGGTATCGGATCCTCGAACTCTTCAGACACACCCTGGCAAGATACAGGAATCGGATCTGGTAATGCTAGTCTTCAACGGATACACCCTGGCAAGATTCAGGCATCGGACCCTCGAACTCTTCAGACACACCCTGGCAAGATACAGGAATCGGATCTGATAATGTCGTCAACAGATACACCCTGGCCAGATTCAGGTATCGGACCTTTAGTTGCGACCATTGATGGTAATCAATTTTGTACTTTTGTCCTGAAAAAACAAGCGTTAGTTGTATGCGATGTCATGTGGTATGACATGCGAGATGCTCTCTGAATACATGAGATTGTATGTTCATGATGCGTATATGCATGCTATAATGTATGAAGATGTTGATGAATGTATTTTTCGTCTAGGAAAGTAAATCCTTGACGGGTGCCGGGAAGTCACTCCTGGGCTGATGTTTGAAGAATGGATTTTGCTTCCGCTGGGGATGATGATTGCCAGAATACCGGTAGGAGGAGATGACTCCGTTGGGGAATAAACTTGGCGAATGTAATAAAATCTGTGGGGAGGAAAGTACTCTAACGATTTCGCTGGGAAGCAATACTCTGTGGGGAGAGAGATACTTTGTTGAGTTGTTGATAATAACTTGTTGGGGATATCTTTGCTGTGCCGGAAGTGCTGATAGACTTCGCTGGGGATAAGAAGACTGTGTCGACGACGACCTTTCCGTGGCTTTTGGCTGAGGATAACCCAGTTATATCCTAGTAAGGAAATAACTCTTTGAATAAAGCCGGGCGACGCGTTCGTGCTCTGCGGATAAGCTTCCAGAATCTACTGGGGATAAGCTTACGGCTTGGGGAGATGAATTCCAACTTTCCTGGGGAACTGGATTGGACTCTCCTGGGGGGAGTTTTTGAACTGCGGGGGAAGTGACTCCTTTGAATGTATGATATACCGTCGGGGAACAATCTTTAGACCAAGACTATCGGGGATGCTTGTTAAGAATACATGTATATTGTTGGGGAATGTTGAGATCTGCTGGAGGATACCCAACTTCCTTAAGACTGATATCATAGCTTTGCTTGGGGAGAGTGTACTGACTTGCTGGCTCACTCTCTGGGGAATTGAGATGTACTGGTTATGTTCTTCGGCTGAACCTACCTTGGTACCTTGGAGGACAGAACAACTAGATTGCTTAGACAACTCTTTATTGCCCCTGTTTCTGAGGTGGGAGAGGAAGACCTGTGAGGAGCTGATAGTTGTTTGATGGACAAACCTTCTTTTGGTAGGCAAGTGACGAGATGACAGGACATAGTCGTACGCTTTAATCCCTAACTTTTTCCTGGACCGCCCTTTCGGGTTTTCAGTCCACCGGGATACTCATTTTTGCCCAAGCCGCCTTTTCAGGTTTTCGACTTGCCGGGTGTACATATTTTTCCATTTTCATCCCTTATTTTTGCCCGAACCCTTTTGGTTCGCCGAGAAGCCCTTATTTTTGCCTAGGCGTGTCAACCTAGCGGGTCTTTGATTGTGCGTAGTATTTTTTTCGACTATGTCCATGTTCAGGGAATGCAGGGAGTTGCCCCTGTTAGAAGTGTTTTGTCATGCCACCAGAAAGTGTTTGATCAGGCAAGATTCGTTGCTGGAGTGCCCCAAGTGACTCAGGCGGAGATTTGCCCCAGGCTATTTAGCCTTTTGAGAGATTCTCCAAATCTTGATTGGACTGCCCCAGATAATGGACCATTGTCATGTCCGCCCCTTGATTGGAAGTACTTCTGTTCATTAGGCATTCGTCGTGCGAATTTCTATGCTGTTCAAACAAAAAGTCATATGCAAACAAAGTTATGTTAAAAATGCAAAGCCTATGTCTGTCTTGAAGATTTTGAAAATGCATTCTTTTTTCATAAAACAAGTGATTGTTTGTAAAACGTGATGTCAACTCGTTATTTTATTGCGAGCCTTAAGGAGTCGGGATACCTTTCGTAACAGTATGCTTTCGAACTAACCCATGCTTCAGCTAGGACTTTTGAGGGTTATAACGTGGCCTGGTTCACGGTTTAAGAAACAAAGGATAAAGGCTCAAATTTTGTTTGTACCCACCCGCTCTTCGTGATATTCTCCAAACCTAAACTCAGTTGATCATACGTTAGACCTTGTTTGAGTCTTTGTCCTGCTGTTCCAATGATGGTTCAGATATTGATGATTTATTCTGAATAGGCAGTCATTTTTGTTTTTGTTGAGGGTTTGTAAGACCTCTTTCTTTTCTGATTTTTGTTATCCCCTTTTTTTTTTGCCTGAACTGTTTCCTTTTTTGGAATTACAGTCAGCGGGATGCCCCCAGTTTTGTAAGTCTCCTTCATGGGTTTTGACTTAATGGGCTTTTTTATTTTTTGAGATAATGACTGCCTTTCTTTATTGATTATTTGGAACCATCACTGTTTTTCTTTGCTTTGTAAGGACCTCCTTAGTGCCATTCGTTATGCACTTGGATCAACTGAGAGACTACCCTGCCCCAGGTTATGATTAAGGGTTTTAAATTTCGAAAAGAAAAACTCCTACTTCTTTGGCGCATATGGGTTGACGAGGGATTATCATCCTTATAACTCCAGTGTTTAGGGATTGAAACAATGCCTGTACCTCATCAGCGGGGTCCGTTCAAAAGCATACTGTGGATTGTGGTATCGTTTTCGTCATCCTCCCTCAAGAGGCTTAGAATTATTAATTGAGAGTTGTCATCAGAAAAAATATGAAAATAATTTGCATTTAGTGAATACGAATATATTGATTCAGAACAGACATATGCGATGCATTAATGAAATAACAATGTTTAACATGAGTAAATGTTTGAACAAAAGAGAATTGCAACTTGAACATTCGAATGAACAAAAATTTCTCAATCCTAGCCATGTTTTGGCAAGGGAGCAGTGATCACGTGGGGAGTCTTGGGTACTTTAAACTGAATCTCTCCAGCGTCGATCATGTCTTGGATCTTATTTTTCAAGCTCCAACAATCATATGTAGTATGCCCCGGGCTGTCAGAGTGATAAGCGCAGCGGGTGTTGGGGTTATACTTCGGTGACGTTGTATTTTGGTTCTTCGGAGCTTCTTTTAGAGTTACCAGCTTGGTCTCCAGCAACTGTGGCAATATCTGGGATAAGGTCATGCTGAGCCGAGTGAACTGCCTTCTCTCGCTCTTTTGTTGGTTGTGATGTTGAATTTGTGACACTGGAGCCATTTGAGGAGCTCTCCCCTTACCTCCTTGTCTCAAAGGTGGTTGAACGATGACTGGCTTTTTACCCTTAGACTTTTGCCCCAGTTGGTTACCCTGAAGCAGTTGGTTGACGAGAAACCAGAGCTCATCTTGTCTTTGGGCTAACCCTTGAATGGCAGTCACCTGCCCCAGCATCTGGACCTTCAATGCATCCACCTCAGCTTGTAGGTGTTTCAGCCTTTCATCCTCAGCACTGTTCCTGACAAAGGTCTCCATGAGAAGTGTCCTTAGCTCTTCCTGCCCCTTGGATAGATTCAGGAGGATTTTCCCGAACCGGGTCTCTTGAGCAAGAAAGTCCTGGTTATCTTGTTGGGAAGCCATTGCTGAAATAAACAGCGAGAGAGGTAAGTGACCTGCAACAAGGATACCTGTTATGATGTGTATGTATGCATGCAATGTTTTCCAGGACCTCGCGGGATAAACAAGAAGACTGTTAGCATTTGAATTTGTTAGCTTGATTGGAGGAGCCCTATGTTGCTGAGAATCCTTCTTCAAGGGTCAAAAGCTCACCATTCCAGTGGGTCATAGCCCCTGACAACCTTGGCTAGGGAAACCTTCTTCAAGTGTCAAAGCTCACCATATCAAGTGGGTCATAGCCCCTGACTACCTTGGCTAGAGGAAAATAAATCCTCTTTGCCCCTTACTGGGATAGTTGATTCACCATGACCTGCATCACAAGCCCTTGAGATCCTTGAAATGGGTTAGGATGTATGCAATGGTATGATGTTATGGTATGCATGGGGTAATGTGAGTAGCCCTGTTATGAGTCCCAATTAAGGACTGCAAACCAAAACCTGCAAGAAACTTAGTAAACCCGTCATGAGTCCCAATTAAGGACTATAAACGAAACCTGCAAGAAACTCGGTAGACCTTGTTATGAGTCCTAATTAAGGACTACAAACAAAACCTGCAAGAAGCTCAAGTGTCAGACAACAAGCATGCAAATAGTCAAGTACGAAGGCACACAAGTCACACAAGAGAAACCCTTAGAGTTTAGGCCAGCATGGGGTCTGGGTATTACCCTCTTGAAGTTGGTGGGCTCAACCTGTCCTATTAGAAGTAACCGGGTTCTAAGGGTCCCAATATCACTGGATTGCTTTCATTGTTCATCGTTTCGATTTAGCCACTGAACTGGTGACCAAAATATTCCAGGAAAGCAACCCTCAATTGAGTGTAGTATCGAGTATCAACCAACCTCGGACTGCACCAAAGTCAGTTATCTCACTACCCTAAAGAGGCCAAGATAGTTCAATTAAGGTTCCTAAGGTCTGTTGATGCTTCACGACACCACGCGGAGGCCCCGTACTCTCCTTGACTGAACTCAAGGGTTACCGGTACACACCAAAGTGCCACATCAACGTAGCAGACTGTTTCAACCATGTCGGTATACCCCGTACAGTTCCCTCACAGCCTTGTTGCTACTTTCTAAGAAGGTATCCCCAGATCCGGGTTAGGATCTATAGAACTCCCAAGACAGTCCCACAATTTAAAGCAAACAAGGAAAGCAATTGAAAACACAGTTATGAACTAACCCTAAGGTACACCTCACTTTAAGTTAAGTCCCCAGCAGAGTCGCCAGTTCTGTGATCGGTGGATCTGGAACTGACTGTTTAACGCTGGTTCGCGAAATGTCGCGGAAGCAAGAGTCGCCACCGTCTTTTATTTTCTCCAAATGGAAAGGACAAAAGCACATAAAAATTCCTTAAAGAGATTGCTCTCGGTTCGGGAGGTAGATTATAGAAAGGGGAGGTGTTAGCACCCTTTCTATCCATGGTTATCCATGGGCTCTTAGATACTTGCTCATTTGTGTTTTCAAAATTGTTTGTTTGCTTTTCAACTGTGGGTTTAAAAAAAGTTTCTTTGAAAATTTCAGTTCGACTCTTGTATCAGTCCTCAAGAGTGTTTGAAAAATTGCTTTTGAAAGCTTTTTGAAAATGTGTTGGTGTGAAAAGTATTTTTGAATTTGTTTTGAATTTAGAGCAAGTATCTAGAGTCGTCTACCTACCCTAAGGAATTTGTATGTGTAAATGTCCTTTAAAGTAGTGCCATCCCACCATTGAGAGGTAGGTAGCACCACCGTTGGAGGTGTTCGGGTCAATTCGAGGTTCGGGGCATGGTGATCACCAGAGCAATGGGAAGACACCTTAGAAGCTACCCTCATGCCAGGTTCCCGGATCATGAGGACTTACTAAGACATCCTCTACTCGACGATCACCTTTCGAGGCAAGGCAACAGTGAGGCGTACCCTAGGGGTGGTGTGTGATTTGTGTGTCAGATTCATTTGTATTTATCTTGTCATGTCAAAGTGATCTATCGTTTGTTTTTATTTGTTGTCATTCATTCTTGCATGCTTTGATTAACAGTTAAAAGTGCGAGAAAAGTAAAGTTCTAAGCTATTACAAAAGGCGCGGGTCCACATCGCCAAAATTTCCAGAACCCGATTTGACAGAAAAGTAAAGACTTAAAAATGCGAAAGATTAAAATGTTACATGGCCTTGGGAGAGATACATAAATATTATAAAGAATAGAAAATAAATATGCGAATTGGAATTAAAATTGAAACGAGGGCGTTGAACCCTTTTTAACTAAATTAAATTAAACGATTATTAAATTAATAAAATTAAAAGGAAAAGAAATTTGTTTTTTTGATATTTTTGTATTTTTTGATTTTAATGAGAAAGAATTAATTAAAATAAAATACTAACCCTAATTCTAGTTGTTTTTAGTTTATTAAGAAAAGATTAAATTTTAACCTAATATTTAACCTAATTATTTACATGCCATTTAATTATAAAAATAAATAATAGGAAATATTTAATTATTATGAAAGAAAAGAAAAAGGGATAAAAATTATTATAAACCCTAATTCTACCAATTTTAGGTTTTTATTAAGGAAAATATTACAATTAAACCTAATTTAATAACTAAATGAATTAATGCAATTTATTTACAAAAAATTCTAAAATAAAAATATTTATTAATTTTTCTCTTTTCTGATTTTTTTGGTGTTTTTGTGTTTTTTATGAAAAATAATTAAATTACAAGAATTAATAAAAAGAATAATAATGGAAAATAAAAAAAAGAATGAAGAAAGAAAAAATATTGCAAACCTCAGGGGGGTGTTGTCCCCAGTTGTGAGGTGAATCTTTAGCAATTTGAGCCCAATTACTCTTTGGCCTGGTTGACTTTTGCGCTGGCGTGGATCTCCATTGACTGACGTACACGGTATTCTCCCAATCTGGACCTTCTGATCCATCTTAGTAGGCACGTGGTGACTTGATGTGGTGGATGCATGGTGTGCTGTAGTATTGAAGTTGCATGGGAACGTTAATTGAAAAATAGTATTGAAAGGGGTGGGGACCTGGGGCTCGAACCCAAGTCCCAAGGGTTGCCAACGCTTATGCCTGCCAGTGGAGCTGCCTTGCTTATTCGTACCTTACATAAATAACAAACAATATATAATAAAACAAATGTTAGTGGAATCTTGGCGCGAATTTTTAAACGAGCCAACTATCGCCTGCCACATAACCATCTTCTTCGTGGTTGTGTTTTTTTTTCTGAAACATGAAAGGGATTGGCAACGGTTTCGCGTCGTTCCCTTAGGCACCTTTCTGAAAAATAACGAATAGGCCCTGGAGTCATATAAATTAGGCGCGAGGCATCTAATCTTTTCGTCCAAGCATGCTGGTTGCGTTTATGGCATTGTGATGTTCCAATTTTGCTGTATTCAAAAAACCCCAATTCAAAGCTTCATAAACCCTAAAATACGACAATGGTAGATTCGCATAGAGGTGATAAAAACACAATTAAGCAATTGGGTTAGCTTCAGAATCAGTTAATTAATAAGAATTCATGAACAAAATGCAATGAATGTGCTTAAATTGTAAAATACGATTATGAAAAAAAGTGAAAAAAGCTTGACTTCTGTACAATGATTCAAAGGGTTAGGGACGGTGTTCTTGATCCAGGTACGTTGCTTGATGTCCCAGGGATGCAATGGAATCAGTGTTGTGGCTTGAAACGACCTACAAGTGTATTTTCAGTTTTGAGTTTTCAAGCCAAAATTTCAAGTTCTTTCTTCAGGTTCTTGCGCAGCTGAGGGGTCGTGAGCATTAGGTCTTGCTTCTGTATGTATAGATGAATGATTTAGGTTAAGTTTCTTGTCCAAGGAATCAAAGAATTGATGTATGGATATTTGATTTTTATGGCAAAATATTTTCAAATCTTTTCATGCACATTTGCTCTCAATCATATCCAATCATCTTCAATTCTTCCCTAATTGATCATGCACGAATTTTTGAACCTATTACATGCACAAAAAGATTTGATAAATTAGGTTTAGTATTTTTCATGTATTTAATTAATTTAAATGAATTATTAATAATAAAAATCCAAATAAATAAATAAAAAATGAAGAAAAACTTCCCTTTGGGCCAAATGGTCGTGCACATGCCTTGGATAATGAATTGTGGGAGAAAAAGAGGCCCATTAGCAATTTTAGGTCATTTGAATCAATGTTGATTTTTCAAAATATCCAAAAATTTCCCAACTTTCACAAGGCATAACTTGCTCAATGTTTAAGCTTTGCTCATGTTCTTGGACATTTTGGAAAGGACTTTGAGTCCTCTAACCAATGTCTTTGGTCCCATGTCATTTTGATTTACCAATCTCAAGTTATGGCCTTTGACTTAAAGTCCCTTTTTGTTGTCTTTTGAAAATGACCTATAATGTTGAAATTGATAACTTTTTGTGAGAGCATTTCTTGGACTTGAAGTATGAAGAGGAGTTGTAGGAAATGTCTTTCTCTTCAAAATGAGCTTTGGATGGAATTTTTATGATAATCCATGTGAAAGTTATGCCCTGGTCAATTTACAGTTGACTTTTTCAACTGTCCAAATAAGGAAACTTTTGCATCTTGATGATTTTTTAGCCAAGCTTTGAGAATCATGATCAAGCATTGATCAAATGATGTTTGTGGCCTCAAAATGAGATGTTGACCAAAAATTTGAACTTTTGACTGTCAAATGACCATTTTGCCCCTACAGTTGACTGTAGTGCAATTAGGGTTTTGAATGTGCAATTTTGTGCTGAAAGTCTTGAAACTTTGTATGAGGATACTTGACCATGTTTATAGGCATGTAGGGCTTGATTGGACCCTTGGAAACTTCATTTTCTTGATCAGAATCAAAACCCTAATTTTGACTGTTAGGAGGCCCTTGAACTGTGCAACCCTTGGGGAATTTTGAAGCATGACTTGGCAATTTCTTGAAGAATATGGGAGGGCAAATTTTGGGGTACAACAATAGCAATAAACCTTGAGAAATTTAGGAGTAGATAACCTCTTAGTTACTTGAATCAAACTTGCAAAAACAAAACACTTGCCTATTTTCTAAACCACACATCACCACACTTTCAAAACAACTTTCAAAAAATGAAAACCTGTTCAAAAGACATACATCTTTGTATACATCCCCACATGGATCATTACAAAGGTTGCCACCACATTGGCTTCTTTTCAAAACATTTTCAAACTCACACACACAAGCACCATTTAAAACAATTAAAAACAAAAGGCAAGTGATCTAAGCAAGTAACTAAGAGCCCATGGATAACCATGGATAGAAAGGGTGCTAATACCTTCCCTTTCTATAATCTACTCCCCGAACCCAAGAAAACATCTCAAAAGGTTTTTGCTGTGCTTTTTAACCTTTCCTTAGGATAAAATAAAAAGTCGGTGGCGACTCTTGCTCAACCGAAACATTTGCGAAAACAAACGCAAAACCATAGTCAGTTCTTTCACCATATCACAACTATTCTGCTATATCTTTCAATAACTCTGAGGATCTGGTCAATCTAGCCGAGTATGAAGATGACGAAGGTTGTGAAGTACCCGGGGAACTAGCCAGACTTCTGCAAAAAGAGGAAAGGGCCATCTTACCGCATGAAGAGCCATTGGAAACTGTTAACTTGGGAACCGAGGAGGACCGGAAGGAGGTGCAAGTGGGTGCCAATCTGGAACCGAGTGTCAAGGAACGCCTGATACAGTTGTTGAATGAGTATGTTGAAATCTTCGCTTGGTCTTACGAAGACATGCCGGGTTTAGACACAGACATCGTGGTTCACCGTCTCCCCACAAGAGAGGATTGTCCGCCGATCAAGCAAAAAGTTCGCCGAATGAGGCCTGACATGTCTGAAAAGATCAAAGCAGAAGTAATGAAGCAATTCGATGCTGGCTTTTTGGCTGTTACGTCCTATCCTCAATGGGTCGCTAACATTGTGCCAGTACCTAAGAAAGATGGCAAAGTCAGGATGTGTGTGGACTACCGGGATTTGAATAGGGCCAGCCCTAAAGATGATTTCCCGCTACCTCACATTGACATCTTGATCGACAATACAGCTCAGCATAAAGTGTTTTCCTTCATGGATGGATTCTCGGGCTACAATCAAATCAAAATGGCCCCCGAGGATATGGAGAAAACAACTTTTGTCACACAATGGGGCACTTTCTGTTACAAGGTGATGCCGTTCGGGCTGAAGAACGCAGGGGCGACTTATCAACGCGCCATGGTGGCTTTATTTCATGATATGATACATCATGAGATTGAAGTTTACGTAGACGATATGATAGCTCGGTCACAAACAGAGGAAGAGCACCTTGAACATCTGGAGAAGCTGTTTGCTAGGTTAAAAGAATATAAGCTCAGGCTGAATCCAAGTAAATGCATTTTTGGAGTTAGGTCTGGTAAACTCTTGGGATTCATTGTAAGCAACAAAGGCATTGAAGTCGATCCCGCAAAAGTAAAAGCAATACAAGAGATGCCTGCTCCCCGTACTGAGAAGGAAGTTAGAGGATTCTTGGGGCGCTTAAACTATATTGCCAGATTCATCTCACATCTGACTTCTACCTGTGAACCGATTTTCAAACTCTTGAAAAAAGATCAGGTAGTGGAATGGAACGACGATTGTCAAGCTGCTTTTGATAGAATCAAGGAGTATTTGCTAGAACCTCCTATTCTGATGCCACCCGTCGAAGGAAGACCATTGATCATGTATTTGACCGTCTTGGATAATTCTATGGGGTGTGTGTTGGGCCAGCATGACGAGTCTGGTCGAAAAGAGCATGTTATTTATTACCTTAGCAAAAAGTTTACCGACTGTGAAACTCGCTATTCACTGCTCGAGAAAACTTGCTGCGCTTTGGTATGGGCTGCTCGCCGACTAAGACAGTATATGTTGACTCATACTACCTTGTTGATCTCCAAAATGGATCCTATTAAGTATATCTTCGAAAAGCCCGCTTTATCTGGAAGGATAGCTAGATGGCAAATGATCCTAACTGAGTATGACATCCAGTACACCACCCAAAAAGCTATAAAAGGGAGTGTACTAGCTGACCATCTGGCTCACCAGGCTATCGAAGATTATCAACCCATGAGATTTGATTTCCCGGACGAGGACATCATGAATTTGGACAACATTGAAGGTAACGGACCGTATGACGGACCTGAAAAGGGATCCCGATGGACCCTGTACTTTGATGGTGCTTCAAATGCGCTTGGAAACGGTATTGGCGCAGTACTCATTTCTCCGGAAGGTTGTCACACACCTTTCACGGCCCGACTTTGCTTCAGCTGCACAAACAATGTGGCTGAATATGAAGCCTGCATCTTTGGTCTCAAGGCTGCTATAGACTTGGGGATCAAATCTTTGATCGTATTTGGGGACTCGGCTTTGGTTATCAGTCAAATCAAAGGAGAGTGGGATACCAAGCATCCTAATCTTATCCCATACAAAGAACACGTCCTGACATTGTTGCCGCATTTCGAGCAAATTACCTTCGAGCATTTCCCGCGAGAAGAGAATCAGCTAGCAGATGCTCTGGCCACAATGTCCTCCATGTTTAAACTCAACTGGGATACCGAGACTCCTCAAATCACCATCGAGCGAATGGATGAACCTGCGCATTGTCACGAGATTAATACCAAAGAAGTAGTGGAACAACCTTGGTTCCATGAAATCAAAAGGTATCTCGAGACCCGAGATTATCCTGAAGGAGCTTCCGTGAATGACAAGAAGTTCTTAAGGAAATTTGCTGCTAAGTTTTTCCTGAGCAACGGCATCCTTTACAAACGAAGCCATGATTGTGTATTACTCCGATGCGTAGATAAAGCTGAAGCAGAGTTGATCATGACTGATATACACAGCGGCACATTTGGCACTCACTTGAGCGGGCATACAATGGCTAAGAAGATCCTAAGGGCAGGCTATTACTGGTCTACCATGGAAGCTGACTGCCATCAACATTCCCGTACTTGCCACAAGTGTCAAGTCTATGCTGACAAAGTTCATATCCCTCTGGTTCCTCTCAACGTCCTGACTGCTCCGTGGCCCTTTGCAATGTGGGGGATTGATATGATTGGAGAGATCAAGCCCACGGCTTCCAACGGACATCGCTTCATCCTGGTTGCCATTGACTACTTCACTAAATGGGTCGAAGCAACTTCCTTCGCCTCTGTCACTAAAAATGTGGTTGCCCGCTTTATCAAGCAAAATCTCATATGTCGGTATGGTGTTCCAGACAGGATCATCACAAACAACGGTACAAATCTGAATAACACAATGATCACTGCATTGTGCGAACAGTTCAAGATTTATCATCACAATTCATCTCCCTATCGGTCGAAGATGAACGGTGTTGTTGAAGCTGCGAACAAAAACATTAAGAAAATCATTCAGAAAATGACAGTCACTTACAAAGACTGGCATGAGATGTTACCGTTTGCTCTGCATGGATACCGTACGACGGTACGTACTTCAACCGGGGCAACCCCATTTTCTTTGGTTTATGGCATGGAAGCTGTTTTGCCTATGGAAGTCCAGATCCCTTCTCTAAGGATTATGAAGGATGCAGGTTTGAATGAAGATGATTGGATGCAGACCCGACTTGATGAACTCAATCTGATCGACGAAAAGCGACTTGCTGCTATATGCCATGGTCAGACGTATCAAAAGCGAATGATCAAGGCCTTCAATAAGAAAGTCAGACGTCAAGTGTATCAAGTCGGAGACCTCGTAATCAAGCGGATTATCTTGCCGCAAAGTGATCCCAGGGGCAAATGGACTCCTACATATGAAGGACCATTCGTGATCAAGAGCATATTTTCTGGTGGTGCAATGATTCTGACCACCATGGACGGCGACGATTTGCCGCACCCTGCGAACGCAGACATAGTCAAAAGATACTACGCATAAAATAACCCGACAAGTCGAAAACCCGAAAGGGCGGCTTGGGCAAAAATGGGTATCCCGGTGAACCGAAAACCCGAAAGGGCGGTTCAGGCAAAAATAAGGGATAAAAACAAAAAAAATATGTACACCCGGCAAGTCGAAAACCCGAAAGGGCGGCTTGGGCAAAAAGGGGTTTCCCGATGGATCGAAAACCCGAAAGGGCGATTCAGGCAAAAGTTAGGGAATTAAAGCGTATGACTATGTCTTGTCGGATCACTTCAAGGACAATCTCTTCATCAACCGGTTCCAGGCTTCTGATCAATCCAGTCATCGTCAAGCGAAGCATTGAATGGACGGATATTCAGAGTTGTGAAAGCTATAGCGGAATGGAATCCCATGGAATTATTTCACATAGCCATCCTTATTTTGTATAAACCTTTCAAATATTTACGACAAAATCCTCTTACTAGGATGATTGTCTCCTTTGTACAAATATAGTCATAGAAAATCAATACAAATACTTTTCCCAGAAATTTGTGTCATTTCCTTTTCTTTTCTCTTGCACTATTTGTTTATTTTGAGAAACGTCCAATGTTTTGTTAAATAGGCATATGCATTTGAAACATAATCATTTCCTTATGAACCAAGAAAGAGGATTACTGATAAGTCGAAGGTACAGTTGGATAACCCGATACCCTTTTGAAGGAAACCCCCGGGAGATTTAGAATCCATATCCCTAGCAAGTCTTGAAGCTCATCCCCAGTAGATTCTGGAAGCTTATTCCCCGCAGAGTACGGACGGCTCTCCCGAGTTTTATTCAAAGATATTCCTCACAAGGCCTTATAACTGGGTTATCCTCAGCTAACAACCATGGAAGATCGCACTCGCCAAAATTCTTCCTATCCCCAGCGGAGTTCATCAAAGTTCCCCAGCAGTAACGTATCTTTACAATCCCCCAACCAGAGGATCCTCAGGAATCCAATTTCCCTCAGAGTTTAAGTTTCGGAATCTCCAGCAAAGCCAGACTAATGAACCTTCTCCCCACAGAGTTTTAGGAAGGAAAATCTTGAGTTCCCCAGTGAAGTCGCCAGAGATACTTCCCGCCAAGCTGAAGATTCTCAGTCTTGCATCCCCGGCATAAGTCTACTAGATTGGTACTCCCCAGTAGAAGTCATCAGTATTTCCCCAGAGGTTTGGTATACAACCCAAGCTCTTTGTTCCCCGCAACAGCCAAGGATTTGTTCTTCCCGGCAGCGGTCAAGTTGTTCTTATCTTCAGTCATCCAGGATTCATCTATCCCCAGCAAGATAGCTCATCAGCTTACATACGCATTCATTGCATTCATATCATAAACATTCATATAACATATATTGCATCATGCATTTCATGCAACATAATTCTGTGTTTAGCTAACATTTTGTCCGAACAGGATAAGAATAAAAGGCTATCATTAACAGTTTCAGATGCAGTTTTACACGGACCCCTCGTCAAGCAACCCTACGCCGTTGTTTATTCAACTTCAAGATTTCTGAAAACAGTTCACGGGTTCTCCAAGTAACGGATGTTAACCTATCGCTTGTTCAGTTTCTTCTCCAGACTTCTGAAAACAGTCTATGGATTCTTCCCAACAACGGATGTTAATCTATCACTTATTCAGATGCAACCTTTTGAAAACAGTTTACGGACGCTTCCCAACAACGGATGCTGCTCCATTGCTTATTCAACTTCAAGATTTCTGAAAACAGTTCACGGGTTCTCCAAGTAACGGATGTTAACCTATCGCTTGTTCAGTTTCTTCTCCAGACTTCTGAAAACAGTCTATGGATTCTTCCCAACAACGGATGTCAATCTATCACTTGTTCAGATGCAACCTTTTGAAAACAGTTTACGGACGCTTCCCAACAACGGATGCTGCTCCATTGCTTATTCAACTTCAAGATTTCTGAAAACAGTTCGCGGGTTCTCCAAGTAACGGATGTTAACCTATCGCTTGTTCAGACTCTACTCAAACTTCTGAAAACAGTTTACGGATTCCTCCCAACAACGGATGTCAATCTATTGCTTATTCAGACCCTCAGTTCAGAAATGGTCCAAATCATGGACACCTTCCTGATACTCATTCCAGATGGCATCTCTAAGCCCATCCCCGACAAAGTCTCTGTCACTCTTCCAGATGGCATCATTAAGCCCATCTCCAAATGGCATCTCTAAGCCCATTCCCGCATCCATTGCTTTGACGAGTGCAAATTTCCGGGCACTCTAGTGTCCAATCTCCTTTTACCCTCGAGTCACGAAAGGCAAACTTGCCAATCTAACTCTTCGGATTCAAGAAGATTGAACAGGGGCAACTGTTATACCCCAAGATGGATTGTAGTACACATTCCAAGCTTTCCAAAATGTCCAAGAACTTCTCAAACAACCTCATAACTTGAGAGAATCGAATTTTACAATTTGGCAAAAACTCACTTTTGAATTGATCATGAACATGTTCATAACTTAAGCCATTTTCAAGTCAGCATAGTTTGTGCTAAATTACAGGTCCTAAAACCCTTTGACACTCAATAATTCAATGCAAAACCTTTGTGCCAAGGCCTTGTTTCATGAGTTCAAGCATTGCCTAAAGGATTAATCCATTTATAGATAAAGCATTTCTTCCATTTTTGCAAAAGGTAACTTTATGTCCAATTGAAAATCCAAGCAGTACAAATGAGATCTAATTGGCACAAGATTATGAGCAAAACACTCTGATCAAGGAGAGATTATGCAGCTCATTAGGGGGCCTCTACTGACCTAGAACACAACTTGGGCATTTGTTGCTTAAAGTGTAAGTAACTTGGCATATTGTAAGACAACTCTCATATCAGCTTGCAAACACTTAAGTGAACTTGTGAAACACACTCAAGACATCAGAACCAAGCTAGTACACGACCCTAACATCTCTCATACACTCCCAATCTCAGAATCACCTTCAAACTGCAAAAACAGGGTCAGGCCTGCAGTTTGAGTGCCATCTTCCATTTCTCGCAAGCTCTCTTGCCCAAACCAGTTCACACACATTCCCTAGCATCTATGCAAGCTAACCATGACTTGAAACACGACCTGTAATCCCTCTAACCAGTTCCACCATTTTCAGTTTCTTGTTTTGCAGGTGAAGTGCTCTAGCACGATTCAAAAGCTTTCAAGACAAAGTAAACATTGGAATAGCATCCCTGGACCTCAAGGAAGCTATACCAATCATCACCTTGCACTGAAAGCTTCCCCATTGCCAGATAGAACTTCAACTGAACAGGTATTTTGGTGAACTTCTATCTCTCTTATTAGGCATCATTAGCTCTAAGTTTGTGAATAAACAATGTTCTACTCATGCCACTGAACATGTACATATTTTTACTTTTCATTTCTTTTGCTTGAGCTGTGAGAATTTAAGGTTTGAAAATGGCAGAAAATCTAGGTTAGGATTTGGGGGAGAAGAAATTCTCCCTCATCTTAGAGAGTTAGATCAAGTTCTGCATATGGTTGGATTCGTCTCTTGATGCTGAACATTTTTTATGTTATGAGTTTTCATTAATAAGCCAGGAATCAGGAGTTAGAAGTTTGAGAAGAAGGGCGCGCGTTTTGAACTGGCTTTGTCTGAAGGTTGAAGACAATGTCTTCTTGGGCTGGGCCTGAGTTATTTTCTTATTCACACCACCTTTTTGGTTTTACACCCCCTAAGCCCATTTGCTTTATTTTTAATGTTTTTTGACTTTTTCTTTTTTTAATTAACTCATTTATTTTTTCTCAGCATGTTAAAAATATAAAAATATTTTTTCTCATCATTTTTGAATTTATTAGGTATTTATTTGATTTTTCTTTTAGTTTGTACATAAATAAATAAATATATACTTTTTTGTTTAAAATACTAAAATAGCACAAATATATTTTATACACTTTTATCTTATTTTTACTTCCTGAAAATATTTTATAGAAAAATACTTTTTATTTAAATATTAAATATTATTAATTAATATATATAATACATATTTTGTAAATAATATAAATAAATAGATATATATTAATACACTTAGGATATAAAATACCAAAAAATGTATATATTTTATTTTATTAATATTTAATGCTAAAAAATACATTTTTACAAATATACTTCATTTTCCTTTATTCTTTGTATATAAATAGTAAATATTATATATATTAAATAATTATTACCTTTTGATTAAAATTAGGGTTTTGCCCTAAATATGAAAATACTCCAAAAATAATACCCTTTTTATTTCTCTTCTCATTTTACATAAATAATACTTTTTCATACATATAATAATTCTTTTACATCTTGCATATTTATTTCATTTCCATTTAATTTATGCTTTTGATTATAATGTAAATATTCAAAGAAAATGATGTAATAGCTAGGTTTAATTTCTTGTCTAAATATACCCCATTTGAAACATTGTACCCCCCTCCCCATATTATTGTGTTGTAATAGTGTAGGAATTTAAATTTCGCACTTTATCGCTTTCTAAATATACTATGCTAGAGTTAGGGTTCGTATGCGAATAAAACGAATAAAGTAGTTTGACCTAATACAAGACAAAAAAGCATGAAAAATGGACAACACATTTCACACTTGCACCCCTAGGATATTCCACTTTGTTGCCTTCAAATAAATTGGGCCATATTGCATGTTGAAATTCTTTGGGTAAAACAAACAATCAAATGATCATAGTCCCTCAAAATGTTGCCTAAATGAATGATCAAGTCCCTTTTAAAGAAAAAATTGCCCAAAGACATTTAACACTATTGCAATTATGGTCTAAACGATGACCCACGTCCATCCCTTTCACTTCCTAAATACAAGATTGTCCACCAAATGCAATGGTGGAACAAAATTGTCAAAAGGTTTAAAACATGACAAAAATCTTTGAGAAAACTTTAGAGTAGATAAATCTTAAGTACTTGTCAATTTGCAAAGAAAACACTTGCCTAAATTTAAACCACACTTCACAAACACTTTCAAAACAAACTTTCAAAAAACCTTGAAACATCTTTTCAAAAGACAAAACACCTTTTGTAAAACATTCGAGTAAAGAATTGTTACAAGGGCAGCCTATACAAGGCATCTTTTCAAAACATTTTCAAAACCACACACCAAGCACCATTTCAAACAATTGAAAACCAAGGCAAGTTGATCTAAGCAAGTACCTAAGAGCCCATGGATAACCATGGATAGAAAGGGTGCTAATACCTTCCCTTTCTATAATCTACTCCCCGAACCCAAGAAAATATCTCAAAGGTTTTTGCTGTGCTTTTTAAACCTTTCCTTAGGATAAAATAAAAAGTCGGTGGCGACTCTTGCTCAACCGAAACATTTGCGAAAACAAACGCAAAACCCTAGTCAGTTCTCCCACCGTATCACACATCCCAAAGGCTGTCACGTAGCCTGGGCCTAGCCTGCAACCAAGGACACCTCTTATTCGCCAATTGGGATGGCGACACCATTCATTTTTGTACTCTTTCGCCAAGTCTAATGGCGCCTCCCTTACTGTCCAATCGTGATACATGCATGCAGATATGTAACCCCCTAGGCTGCCACCTAGCCTACGCCTACTCTGCACCTATAATGTATGTTGTAAGTCTCCTCCCATCACCTCCAATAGGGTTACATGCATTCAGGCATGGCATCCCAAAGGTTGTCACGTAGCCTGAGCCTAGCCTGCAACCAAGGAAACCTCTTATTCGCCAATTGGGATGCGACACCATTCATTTTTGTACTCTTTCGCCAAATTCAATGGCGCATCCCTTACTGTCCAATCGTGATACATGCATGCAGATATGTAACCCCCTAGGTTGCCACCTAGCCTGCGCCTACTCTGTACATATACTATATGTTGTAAGTCTCCTCCCATCACCTCCAATAGGGTTACATGCATTTAGGCATGGCATCCCAAAGGCTGTCACGTAGCCTGAGCCTAGCCTGCAACCAAGGACACCTCTTATTCGCCAATTGGGATGGCGACACCTTTCATTTTTGTACTCTTTCGCCAAGTCCAATGGCGCGTCCCTTACTGTCCAATCGTGATACATCCTTAGGTTTCCACCTAGCCTGCAAGAGTGACACCTTTCATTTTTGTACATGCATGCAGATATGTAACCCCCTGTTCACAGTGATTTCTGGTGAACAACCGCTAGTCTTCCAAACTATCGAATAAACTTAATTACTGTTACTCAATTTCTCTGGTAACTTGCAGGATCGACTAGATTGATCCTATGGAACATAGTTGTTTGGTTAAGTCTAATCATAAAACTGGTATTCCTATTTAGGACTTCTAATTAAAGTGTTTCGAAGATATCCAATCCACTTCGATTTCTATACTGAATGATTCGAAGGACAATTTCTATATGATATCAGGAATGTTCTTTAGAAAAGTAAAAATACTTAAAATGGGGCAAATGGCGGGATTAAGTAAGAGAATGTAAAAGTTACTGAATGTTTAGAGGATTCGAACATAAGAAAAGTGTTTAAATGCAGAAAGAAATAAATGACTTCGAATGTAAAGGCTTTAATGTAAAGGCATAAACGTAAAATTGTTTGAAGCACAAATGAAATGGAAGTGAAAGACAAAACTGGAAAATGTAAAGAGTTTTCATTGAATTGTAAATGTTGGTGTTATCATACGTACATCTTTCGAGCATTTGTTTCCCTATCCATGCGGTATTTTGAATGTTTACTGAATTTGTACAACAGATATGACACACTGAAATCCTAACACTAAGACCTCTATTTATACTACTTCGACCATAACAGTCTTGTTATCAGAATCTGCCACATTCGAAGCATGCAGAGAATTACTTCCCTCTAGCCTCCACGCGTCCTCGAACGTTCCAATGCTTATGTATTTTGAATTTCCAATATCCCGCTCACGTTTGAATTTCCAGCGCCTTGGTACCTTCATTTCGAATTCGTTTCGAAAACAAACCTCACAAATATAGTCTCATCATTATTTCGAACAAGGCTTTAGACTTACACTCCACAACTATCATTCGAAACCTTGAATTTTAATATTTCCATTCGAAACAAACAGTCTCTTTCATTCCAAATCATCAAACTTGCTTTATTCAAACAAAACCCAATCGTCTTATTTCGAATCATAATATCAAAATCTTCAGGCAACAAAATGCCCCTTTAAAATATGTATTTCGAACCCTTTGAGAAATATTTATTTTAAATAGATTCACAAGATTTTGATAGGTCTTTTTGAAGAATCATGACATTTACTGTGCATGACTTTACCCACGTCAATCAAGACGCCTTTTTGAGTACCTAACCGTCTTGGACCAGTTACCACAACATGGTGTGGTTTAAAAAATAATGATTACTATTAATTACACTCATTACCAACACTAGACCTTACGCCACCTCTCTCTGAATCCACCCAACGACTTCCACGTACCCCTAATCTTATCTAGTGGGTGCTTTACACTCACTCTTCCACGCTCTCTATAAAACTCATCAGTTTAGTCTTTTCTTCTTTTTCTCCAAAATTCTGAAACCTCCCTCTTTTTCACTAAACCCTAAAATTTCCAGCAATCTTGACAATGTCTTCATCAACATCATCACAATTGAAGAAATCATCAAAGAGGAAGAACAAGAACACTAACACGGAAACTGTCATGGAGAGCAAGGTGGGTATTTATCAGAATCAATCTGTGCTCAATCCTCAAGCGATCTCCAAAGAGAAAGAAATGTTGTATGCTTCTCAGGTATTAATCCCTACCATTGTATCTGGAAAAAGGTTTTCCCTAATGGGTCCTTTAACTGTTTTTGAAATTCTAAAAGATACTAGGAAAATTTTCCCCATTTGCTATAAATTCAAACCCCTATTCAACAAGATGTATGCCCCTAAGGCAGGAACTGAAGATATAAGTGAATCATCTGATTCAAAAACAACTGAAACTCCAGTCTTACCCCCAAAAGATCCTTTCATTTTAGATTATATCAAAAGCAATTTCAAACCATTTCGATCCTGCCCCACTTCAGATGTAGCATACCAAAACTGGCTCACTAAAGTAGAATCCAAAAAATCCCAGCAATGGGAAGAATTAGGAATTTATAATTTAATCAAACTGTCGAAACCAGGCTTTACTTACAGTCACCCATTGTTATTTGCTTCATTGTACTTCTGGGACAGTACTTATAACACTTTCCACCTTCCGGGCGGAATGATAACACCCACCTTCTTTGATATAGCTGCCATCACTGGTCTCTCACCAGTGGGGGAAACTTACATTCCTGATAACGAAGAACATTCTAGCATCATTGACTTTGATGTCAAACTAGCCAGTTTTCAAAATTCATCAGTCATTATCATACTGAAGGGGATGATGTCTCAGACGTAGAACACATCGCTTTCCTTACCTTGTGGCTATCACGATATGTGTTTTGCAGCATATCCTTACAAGTGGCGAGTAGGTTCATTCCCCTAGCCAGGGATTTCCATGAAAATAAGAAAGTCTGCCTGAGTGAACTGTTACTTGTCGATCTTTATGAGAGCTTAAGGTCAACAGTTTCTAGTTTAAAATCCCATGCTCCAAAGAACATTCTTCTGGCTGGACCCTTTTGGTTGCTTCAGCTATGGCTTAATGCCATGTTCGAATCTTCTTTATTAACTGCTGATACTATCGTCGAACAAGATCCAGAAATAGCTGACAGGATCATCGAAGGCACAAGGCTTCGAAAGCTTACCCCGAATGATGACAAGGACGATTTCAAAGTCCATTTTTCTAAATACATCATGATTTTTTCAAAGAGACACAAGTTCGAAGAGTCCATGGCACCTTTTGCTCAAAGGACTTGTGGACCATCATGGTTCACAATGCCTCTCTCAGAAGCTGTCAAGAGCAAGGAGATGCAGGACATTTAGAAAGCGTTTCTTCTCCCTAGGCTAATTTCCTCAAGAATTACTCCAACAAAGAATCAGATTTTCCTCCTGGCTTATCAACCCAACTTCGTTTCTCGACAATTTGGCCTATGCCAACTAATTCCTGAACCTTTGTTCCAAACACAAAGTGCCATAACCTCAGGCAAAACGTTCAAAGCAAGAGAGGCCAAATTGCAACAGGAGCAATATCAAGATTTTGCTCAGTTTGAGCTTTTACCTTTCGAGCCAACATACTTCACAGCAAAAGGATTTCTTGAATGGTGGACTAAGTTCTACCAAACATATATGTTTGACACACTCATCATTCAACAAAAGCCAACTGGTGCGTTCAATGTGCAGGTACACTCCAAGAAAGGTATGTTTACTCATGTCAAAGAAATTAGGGCTTTTCAAAATTATTTCAAAACCACTTATGATCCCACACACTTGGGAACCACTGTACATCAAGCGGCCGAGACCTTGAAGGAAAAATTTAAAGAAAAAATTTCTAAGCTCAAACTTCCTTCAGGGTTGTCACCTGAGGATAGGTATATGTTGGCACTCGAAATGCATCCACCTAAATTCCCTAGGTTGCCTACCTCAGAACTGGCTCTGGCTTGGTTTCCTCCATACCCTTGGTGGTTCACTTGCAAAGAAATGTTCAAATACCAGTCTCAAAAGAAACTAAAGCCATCTGAGACTGTGACATGGGCCCGTTACTGGCTTCATAATTTCCCAGGACACCTTCGCTATAACCTTCTTGCCATTTCGATTACATCTAATCAAGGCACAGGTGCGAATGCTTGGGGAAATTCCAATTGTATCCTAATTCCCTTATCCTTAACATTTTACCTTAATTGTTTCACTTTTCAGCCACTAGGATAAAGAACGTTACTTTGAAGCCCAAGGAAGGAAACACTTCTCAACAAGCTATTGAAGTTAGCGATGATGCAACCCCAACAATACCAACAACAACAACAACGACTACAACAACAACACCGGCAGCAGCAAACATCTCAATTCCAAAGGTAATCAACAAACCCTGTTGTTTCAAATAAACTGAAGTTTATGATTTAGATCTAACTTATGTTTAAACTTTTACAGACTAGCAAACTTCCACCAACTACTCCTAAGAAAAGGAAACAAGGCCCTACTGAAAAGAACCTCAGAACTGGTGAAAATTCTCCAACAGCTTCTAAGAAGAAGAAAAAGAAAGAAAGCTCCAAAGGCCCTGGGCCTACTAACGTCTCTGGACCTGATTCCACAGACGTTGCTCCCTCAACAACATCCAAAATTCCACCTTCGACCTCCAATGTAATATTGGAACATATTGACAGTAACATTTCTTCTGATAATCCACAGGTAATTAAATTCGAATTCAAAACAAAGATAGTTATTCATACTATATTCTTAACTTTTCTTTGTTCAATGCAGGATACCTCGAACATGAATCCTACTGCTTCAACTCCTGCAACCGGGACCAATGCTCCAATCAATTCCTCTTTCCATGGGGACTCCAGCAACTTCGTGCAAAACAAAGGGTCTTCCAACATGGTGGCCCTGACTGGGACTTCGGAGACACACGATGATCAAGGCACCTCACCCCCTTTGAAGGAAGCCAACAAAGAATCGCCCAACAAGTCTAAAGAAAATCCACCAGAAACTTCCCTTCTGAAATCTCCTCTTGGAACTCTTCAAGAGAATCCAACAATCACTCATGCTGAAAAGGACAAGACTGATTCTTCTCAAGAGAGTGAAGAAACTGCAGAAGAAAGTTCTAGTGAAGACGAAACCCAAAGTGGTTCGGCTGGTGAAACGAAATTTGCCGCTGTTAGCAGCGAGACCAATACTATCGATGTGGTGGATCCTTGCAACGAAGGAGAAAGCGATGAGCAAGGCAAGGATGAAGATAATGGTGGTAAGACTAAAGAACCTATGGAGGTCGAAATGGGCGTGACTCTTTTGAACAAGGAACTTTCCCAAACTTCTCAACCTCGACTGAATGAAGAGGAACTAGCTCTCCTAAAACACAATGACCCAATTGGGTACATGAAAATTAAATTGGCCCAAAAGGACATCCCTCTCACTAGGGTTGGCACTGGTTCAACTGACAACACATTGTCCCCAGATGCTAGAGCTACACTCCTTAACAAAGTCAGGAAAACAATCCTTGATGTAGACTTATTCGCAGTTCTTAAAAAGGATAGCACTGCTTGCTATACCATGAAGGAACTTCTTACCCAAGTTAATTCCGCAACTTGCTCCTTGCCAGTCAGCACTATACTGTTCGACCTCCAAGTATTATTGGATGATGTGACTGGATGTCTTCTACAAGATGAATTAGCGGCTGCTAAAGTTCAGGAGAAACGAGACGCCATGGATGCTGCTTATGAGCGCGCTTCGAAACTTTCTAAAGAGGCTGAAGACCAAGCAACGCGTTTAAAACAGGCGAAGGCTGACTATGAAGTTCGAGCGCGGTCTATTCTCTTTTGGGAAGGACAAATTCAAGAGCTCCAGCAAAAGGTCAAAGAAGCTCAGCAACAGCAATTGGCTTACGAAACTAACACCGTTAGTAACCAATTCGAAGAACTTCTTAACAAAGGCCTTTCTGAAACAGAAGCAGCAGAGCGTATCAAAGGGGAAGTAACTACTCTGGAAGGAGCGAGACGTTATACCCAGCAAAGACTTGAGTCCTTTAGAAGCACCTTCGCAAGATTGAGAAACAACGTTTATTTTTAAATAGTTGCTTATTTGAATTAATTTGGCACTTGGTTTTGTAATATTTGAACAACGCCATTTTGGCAACATATGGCACCATTTTAGCGTTTCCTCAATAATATTTCGACTACGTTGCTATTATTCGAATCTCCTGCAGGCGAGGTCTATATGTTTTCAAATATTTTCCGTTAACCTTTAAGATTCGTTTGTCATCAGTTAACTCTTCGATTTCATACGCATTGTTTGAGAACCTCCTTAGTATTCGAAAGGGTCTTTCCCAATAAGGTGACCATTTACCTAATGCTTTATTCTTCATGTCCATGGGCAATATGACTTTCCAGACTAAGTCATTAACAGTGAATGTTTTACCTTTCACCCTTTTGTTGTATGCCCTGGCTACCCTTTCCTTTTGCCTCATTAGGATTTCCAATGCATGTAATCTAACTTCGTCTAACTCAACTAACTCATTCATCATCATATCCCAATATAATGCAGATGGGATCTCATTTTGCCTTTGAATTCGAACTGATTGCAGATGAATTTCTACTAGTAAAACAGCATCATGGCCAAATGTTAGTTGGAAAGGCATGGTGTTAGTAGCTTCTTTAGGAGATGTTCTACAAGCCCAGAGTATTTGGTCCAAAGTCTTATGCCAATTTTTTGGCTTCTTACCAACATGTTTTTTAATTAACCCTATTATCCCTTTGTTTGCTGCTTCGACCTGACCATTTGCTTGAGCATAATATGGCGTTGATGTTAATAATTTAAAACCCATCTCCTGAGAAAATTCCTGCATCTTTCTACCAGTAAACACAGAGCCTTGGTCTGTGGTTATACTCTCTGGTAATCCGAACCTATAAATTATTTGTTTCTGTATGAACCCAATAATAGCCTCTTGATCAGCAACTATTAATGGCATTGCTTCGATCCATTTGGTAAAATAATCAATTCCTACTAAGATATATTTCTGTCCTTTAGACGAAGCAGGATTGATCTCTCCTATTAAATCTAATGCCCATCCTCTAAAGGGCCATGGTTTAATGATCGAATGTAACTCACTTGCAGGAGCATGTTGAATTCCTGCATGTTTCTGGCATTCTTCACACCCTTTAGCAAAATCTATACAATCTTTGAGCATGTTGGGCCAATACATGCCATATCGGAATAACAACCATTTCATTTTATGGCCTGCTTGATATGCCCCACATGCCCCATTGTGGACCTCTGATAATGCTAAGTATGCCTCACCTTCTCCTAGGCACTTCATTAATACGCCTTCTTGGGTCTTCTTGAACAATTCATTTCCCATGAGGACATATGATAACGCTCTATATTTTATCTTCCTACCCATATTCAATGTTGGGTCTTTTAAATAATTCATAATTGGACTTCTCCAGTCTGCATCTGACAAGGTGTCTGTGGCTAATACTTCGAATTCCTGCTTGTCAGCATAACCTAACTTTATATTTTCTAAGTCTGATGGTATGAGTCTAGTAGCCATAGCTCTTCCTCTTAATTCAATCAAATCGTCAAATTCTTTGGTGGAAACTTTATACCCTGAAGCCAACTGTGCTAGGTCATTCGCCTCTTGATTTTCTATTCTTGGTATATGTTTAATATCCATGTATTCTAATTTTTTGAGTAGCCTATTAACTATGACGAAATACGTAATCAAATTGTCCTTTATGCATTTGTATTCCTTTGTTATTTGCTTGACCACTAGCTCCGAATCTCCTCTAATTTCGACTATAGTTGCCCCCAATTCCAACAAAGCTTCAAGCCCAACGATAAGCGTTTCGTACTCAGCTTCGTTGTTCGAGCAACGAGGACCATCTAACTTATACTTGAACTTTGTTGGAATTCCTTCTGGAGAAATTATAAGAACTCCAACACCACTACCATCCTTATGGGTCGAACCATCAAAGTATAATTTCCAAGGTCACATTTCAACGTAACCCATGACAGTCTCTTCGATCAGTGAATGATCAACAATGAAATCAAAAATTATTTGACCTTTCACAGCTCTTAAAGGCATGAAAGTCAAAGAATACTCTGTCAAGGCCAAAGCCCATTTACCAATTCTGCTATGCATTATTGGTTTCGAAAGCATGTGTTTGATAACATCGAAATGAGATGAAACATAAACATCAACAGGCTTTATATAGTATTTAAGTTTCGTACAAGAGAAATACAAACAGAGACATAGCTTTTCTATGTTGCTATATCTGGTTTCTGCATCATTCAACACCCTACTTAAATAGTACACCGCTCTTTCGATGCCATTGCTATCTTCTTGTACTAACATACTACCTATGGTGACTTCAGAGGCGGATATGTACAATCTCATGGGTTTTCCCCACGAAGGTGGAGACAAGATAGGAGGCTGAGTGAGATATCTTTTTATATGGTCAAACGCCTCCTGATGTGCTTCGTTCCATTCGAAAGCTTGTCCTTGCTTCAAGCGAAGTAACAGAGCGAAAGCCTGGGTTCTTCCACTTAAATTCGAAATGAACCTTCTTAAAAAGTTAATTTTACCTAGCAAAGATTGCAACTCCTTTTTTGACGTAGGTGCTTTCGTTTCTACAATGGCTTTGGTCTTGTTTTAGTTGATTTCAATGCCTTTCTTATGAACCACAAAACCAAGGAAATCTCCAGCCTGCACGAATAACGCACACTTAAGGGGGTTCATATTTAAGCCATGTTTTCTCATTCTTTCGAATGATTGGCTCAAATGATGCAAATGAGTTTCTGAAGATACTAATTTGATGACTATATCATCAATGTACACCTGCATAAAAGTCTCAATGAAATCATGAAAAATCGAATTCATTTCCCTTTGATAAGTTGCTCCAGCATTTTTTAAACCAAAAGGCATTACCACCCATTCATGGGTGCCTAAGGCTCCTGGACAACGAAATGCTGTCTTAGCAACATCTTCTTTAGCAATAAAGATCTGGTTGTACCCAGAGTATCCATCTAACATACTTAAATATTCAAACCCTGCAGTCGAATCTATTAACATTTCTGCCACAGGCATGGAATACTCATCTTTGGGGGTAGCAGTATTTAAATCTCTAAAATCTATACAAATTCTCAGAGAGCCATTCTTCTTGATAACATGTACTATATTTGCTAACCATTCGACATACCTTGTGGTCCTGATGAATTTGCAGCGTAACAACCTTTCAATTTCAGCTTTAATCTTTGTGAGAACTGCTGGTGCGAACCTTCTAGGGGTCTGCTTGATGGGCTTCTTTCCATCCTTGATTGGAAGTCTGTGTTCCACTAACTCCCTCTTCAAACCAGGCATTTCATCATAGTCCCACGCGAAACAGTCTTTGTTTTTTCTAAGCACTTCGATCACTTTCTGCTTGAGGCTCGAATTGAGTTTTGTGCTCACGTAAGTTATTCTTTTTGTGTTTTCATCTCCCAAGTTTACCTCTTATAGTGGATCATGCGCTAACATCTTAGCACCAGAGTCTGTGGGGTCCTTTTCGAAGCCTAAAGGTTCTTTATCATAAATGGCATCTAGCCTTTGATCTACATCAACTATTTCTTTTTCTTCAAAGGGTGAGCCTTTTGAGCCATCCCCACCTATTTTGTTTAGTTCTGCAGCCATACTATTTACTTCAGCTTCTAAGGCCGCCTTCCATTCGTTCTCAGCCATGTAGGCCGAAATCTTTTCGAAGAAAGAGGACTCAATCATGAGCAAGACTGTTGAATTCCCAGCCTGCTGGCCGTCTTTGTGTGGCACCTTCGACTTCTCCATCTCCCTTGATTATCCTTAGATCCCAATACATTCCATCATGGCGAAGGGTCATGTAATAATGCGCATTCCTGGTCTCATTGATCTCGTCGTTAGGGGTACAAGGAGCAATTTTGGCTAAGTTTTTGTCATAGTTTCTCTTATCAACTAGGTTGACTGCCGTCATGAAATAGCTTTGATCAGCTTAGATGTTTTCAACAATGCCATCCTCTCTCCATAGTACTAACCTCTGATGCATCGAAGATGGGACTGCTCCAACGCCATGGATCCATTCTCTGCCCAACAGCAAATTGTAGTTGGCTTTAGCTTCGATTACCATGAACATAGTGGGTCTGCAGCTTGATCCTATCATCAAATCCACTTGGATCACCCCCAATGTGTGGCCTACTTTACCTTCATAGTTTGACAGTACCATATTGTGTGGTTTTATGTCAACATCTTGTATCCCTAACTTCTTCAACATGAAATGAGGCATCAAGTTCACTGCAGCGCCTCCATCCACCAGGACTTTGTTTACGCCATGTGTACCAACTTTTGCTCGAATGAACAATGGCTTTAGGTGATTTTTCATGGCTGGCTCTGGGTATTCGAAGAAGGCACTCTGCTCTTCGACAGCCCCATTATGTAACACGCCGTTTTTATCTAAATGTTATTTCATTAATTATTTTTCAAAACTATTAAATTATATCTATTTTGAGAAGTATATTCAATTGATGTCGATTAAAATATTAATTGGGTAATATGAAATAAAAATATTTATTGTGTCGGAATATTATTTTGAATAATATTAATTTGGTGTGTAGTAATATTTGACTTTGTTTGATTAATTGGCATGATTAGGTTTATATAGAATAAGTATTATTTAGTTTAATATTGTTTAATAGGGTTATATATTATAATTTGAATTAAATGATTGTTGGGGCCAAATTATAATTTTAGAAAGATAGAGGGAGGAAAGTTAGTAGTAGAAGGATAGTTTTATAAAATAGAAAAGGAGAGTTAGTAAGAGTAGGAGAAGAAGAAAAGAAGAGAGGAGAAAGAAGAAAGAAAAGAGGAGAAGAGAAGAAAGGAAGCTAGGGTAGAGTTGCAACATCTTCATCATCTTGTTTCAAGAAAACCCACACCAAGGTAAGGGGTTTGATTCTCCATCTCATATTTGTTAGGTTTTGATAAATATATTTTGAATTGGGGGTAAAAATTGATAGTTGATTTATAGGGTTTTGTTGGTTGATTGTTGGAATGGTTTAGAAAAGTTGGATTAAGAGTATGGTTTGTGAGTGTATTAGGTGCTAGCTTGTAGAAACTAAGAGTATTGAATGGGAAAGAAAATCATGGTGGTAGAATGAGCAAAACCCAAAAGAGTGGAGTTTTCACGCAGGCCTCTCAACACGGGCCGTGTTGCAGCACACGGGTGCCCGTGTTGATGCCCTGACTTGGCATTTCTTTTGGCACGTTCTGGTGGTCTCTCAACACGGGCCGTGTTGCAGCACACGGGTGCCCGTGTTGATGCGTCTGTAGCCTCCAAATTTCTGATTTTCGCACTTTCTTTGGAACGCGATTGTGTTCCGATTTTCCGATTTGGAATTATTTGATAGTGGATGGTTTATGTTTTGGTTGAGTAAGTAACTGTTTGTATACATTCTACTTGACATTGAGATTGTTGAATCATATGTATGCATGCATGTACAATATTTGATGTTCCATTGGTTGGATTTGATGGCATGTGTATGTTAAGATTATTGTGAGTCTTAATTGCATGCATTGGTTATATTGTACATTACATGGCATGGTTGGTCTTGAAACAGAGACGGTGAAACTGTGGGTTCACACAATTTTATAGACGGTGACCCTATTGTGGGAAAAGACGTAGTGACCTTGATCCGAAGGGAAATACAAGTGGTGGAACTTTGGGTCCACAATATCTAGACGGTGACCCTATTGTGGGAAAAGACGTAGTGACCTTGATCCGGAAGGGAAATACAGGTGGTGGAACTTTGGGTCCACAATATCTAGACGGTGACCCTATTGTGGGAAAAGACGTAGTGACCTTGATCCGGAAGGGAAACATAGGTGGTGGAACTTTGGATCCACGAGTCGGTACCGCATTCGCATACGTTGAGTCGTGTAGTGAGTCTCATGTATATTTGTGCATGTTATGTATGAGTGTTGATGTGTTTTGATTATGTGCCAATATTGTTGTTGTTTGAATTATGGTTATATGCCAAGGATGTGAGTATTTCGGATAATCGGTTTACATGGCTAATGTGTTGGAAATGGGTTCCTTGAGTAAGGATACTACGAGTGATAAAATGAACATGATCATTATGTATTGCGTTATCTATTGCCATTTCATTTACTTAAAATTGCATGTTATATGATTATTGGAATTCTTACCCTTTTGTTGGCCAATGCTTCTGATGGCATTGTGCAGGTACCGAGGACGGTAGCGTGAGGCGCTAGCTAATGGATGCATTGGATTGCAATCTGTTTTATTTTGATTAGGGTCGAGTCGATGCTCTGGTAGTAACACTTGGGGGGGAAATTTATTTAGTGTCGAACTCGATTATTTTGTATTGGGATTATGATGTATATAATCCTTATTCGTGTATATGATGTTTTTTTTATATGAGAGACTTGATAACATATGCTCATGTAATTTATGATGGCTTGATGCCTTGGATTATGTTTTGATTCCTCCATAATGGAGATGATGTGAAATTGTGAAACTCCGTTGCGTTTGCACGAGAGGATGAAGTGAATATTTACTATATGTTTGTTTTGTGTTGGAATACTTATAATTTCAAACATACCCTGTCTGTTTTTCTTTAAAATGATTTGGAATGTGTTTTGTGTTGTGGCATCCCTTCCGTGCAATTTTATTTCTCTGATTTTAATCTTTACCTATTAATTGGGGTATTTAGAATGGGTGTTACAATAGTGGTATCAGAGCCTGGTTGGTCGGTTGTCAGGTCTTATTTTGTTAATCCCTTGTATTTGATTGTGTGGCTAACGCGATCAATGCCCTGTGTTGTTCAGAAGATGGCTGGTAGAAGGAATGATGATGCTTTAGCTGAGGCATTGAGGTTGCTTGCGGGGTCAATAAATCAGATGCCGTAAACGACTCAAGCACCACATTATGGTACTGAAGATGCTTTCCGTGCTCTTGGGAAATTCCAAAAGAACAACCCGCCTACTTTCAAGGGAGAGCATGCTCCGGTGGAGGCTCAAGAATGGTTAAAAGCAATTGAGAAAATCTTTCGTGTGATGAATTGCACCGACGCTCAGAAAGTGCAATTCGGAACACACATGCTAATTAAAGAGGCCGAAGACTGGTGGATCAACGCTAGTCAGAGGTATGAGGAGGAGCAGGTTGTGGTGACTTGGGAAATTTTCCGAGATGCATTCTTGGAGAATTATTTTCCCGAGGATGTTCGCGGTAAAAAGGAAGTTGAATTCCTGGAATTGAAACAAGGTAGTGGTTCGGTAGCTGACTATGCGGCTAAATTTCAAGATTTGATCAAATACTGTCCTCACTACAACACTGTTAATGCTGAGAGGTCGAAGTGCCTTAAGTTTGTTAATGGTTTGAGGCCGGACATAAAGAAGGCGATTGGGTATCAGCAGATTACAAGATTCTCTGAGTTGGTTAATAAGAGTCGTATCTACGACGAAGACAGTCGGGATAACACTGCTTATTACAAGAGCTTGAGTGAGAAAAGAGGTAAGGGACAGATGCGTCCTAAGCCTTATGATGGAAGAGGAAAGAGACCAATAAGTAGTGGGAAGAGTCTGAGTGGGGGAGTGACTACTCCAATCAAATGTTTTAAATGTGGTAAAGAGGGACATCGTGCCATGGAATGTCGCCAGGGGATAGTTAAGTGTTTCAAGTGTGACAGGGTGGGTCACAAAGCGGTGGATTGTAGAGTTGGTATGAGTGTAACTTGCTTTAATTGTGGTGAGCAAGGCCACATAAGTACCAAATTTCCAAAGCCAAAGAAAGAAGTTGGAAAAGTATTCGCTTTATCTGGAGCAGAGACTTCTGCTGAGGAACGTCTAATCGGAGGTACATGCTTTATCTCTAATGTGTCTTTGGTTGCTATTATTGATACGGGTGCGACACATTCGTTTGTTGCTTTAGATTGTGCCAAGAGATTGGGCCTTGTCTTGTCTACTTTGGATCGAAGTATGGAGGTAGATACACCTGCGATGGGTTCAGTTTCTACTTCAGTTGTTTGTTTGAAGTGTCCTTTGCGCATGTGCGGGAGAGATTTCGAAGTTGATCTCGTGTGTCTTCCCTTGAATCAGATAGATGTGATTCTAGGTATGGACTGGTTGAAAGCCAACCATGTCTATATCAACTGTTTTGCTAAGGCTGTTCTTTTTCTCGAGTCCGAGAAAGATGGTGTGGTTTTCTTGTCTACACAGCAAGTTGAGAAGAGTGTGAAGAATGGAGATGGGTTGTTTATGCTTATGGAGAGTATGGTTTTGGAAGATGGTAGAGTAAGAAAGGATTATCCTGTGGTATGCGAATTTCCTGAAGTGTTTCCTGAAGAGATTACGGATTTACCTCCTGAGCGTGAGGTAGAGTTTTCCATCGACGTAATTCCTGGTACTAGTCCTGTTTCGATGGCTCCTTATAGGATGTCACAGTCGGAACTAGTGGAACTGAAGAGTCAGCTGGAAGAGTTGCTTGACAAAAGGTTTATTCGTCCTAGTGTGAGCCCGTGGGGTGCTCCATTTTTACTTGTGAAGAAGAAAGAAGGAACAATGAGACTTTGTATGGATTATAGGCAGCTAAACAAAGTGACCGTTAAGAACAAGTATCCTTTGCCAAGGATTGATGATTTAATGGATCAGCTGGTGGGTGCGTGTGTGTTTAGCAAGATTGACTTGAGGTCAGGCTATCATCAGATTCGCGTGAAAGCGAGTGATATTCAGAAAACTGCATTCAGAACTCGCTATGGACACTATGAGTATTCGGTGATGCCTTTTGGTGTTACGAATGCACCTGGTGTGTTCATGGAGTATATGAACAGAATCTTTCATGAGTTTCTGGATAAGTTTGTGGTGGTGTTCATCGATGACATTTTGATTTATTCCAAGAGTGAAGCAGAGCATGCCGAACACTTGAGAATTGTTTTGTCAATTCTGAAGGAAAATCATTTGTTTGCTAAACTTTCGAAGTGTGAATTCTGGTTGGAACAAGTGAGTTTCCTTGGCCACGTAATATCTCGTGGAGGTATTGTTGTGGATCCTTCGAAGATAGAAGCCGTGTCAGAATGGGAATCTCCAAAATCAGTTTTTGAGATTCGAAGCTTTCTTGGTTTAGCGGGTTATTACCGTAAGTTCATTGAAGGCTTTTCCAAGCTAGCTTTACTGTTGACACAATTGACTAGGAAGAGTCAAGCGTTCGTATGGACTCCGCAGTGTGAAGATAGTTTCCAAGAGTTGAAAAGAAGGTTGACAACTGTGCCGGTTTTGATTTTGCCTAAACCATCTGAACCATTTACGGTCTATTGCGATGCTTCTTTGATGGGTTTAGGAGGTGTGTTAATGCAAAATGGGAAGGTTGTGGCGTATGCTTCGAGGCAACTCAAGGTACATGAGAGGAATTATCCGACTCATGACTTGGAGTTGGCAGCGGTGGTTTTTGTGTTAAAGATTTGGAGGCATTATTTGTTTGGGTCGAGATTCGACGTCTTTAACGATCATAAGAGTTTGAAATACCTGTTTGATCAAAAAGAGTTGAATATGAGGCAAAGAAGGTGGCTAGAGTTTCTTAAAGATTATGACTTCAGTTTGAATTACCATCCTGGTAAGGCAAACGTGGTTGCAGATGCTTTGAGCAGGAAGTCTTTACACATGTCTATGTTAATGGTTAAAGAATGGGAATTGTTGGAGCAATTTCGAGATTTGAGTTTGGTGTGTGAAGAGACTTATTTTGGCGTGAAGCTTGGTATGATGAAGCTTACTAGTGGTGTCTTGGAAGAGATTAGGGATGGGCAAAAGTCAGATTTAGTTTTGGTTGACAAGTTTACTTTGGTGAATCAAGGTCAAGGTGGAGAGTTCAGAATTGATGAGAATGGAATTTTGAGATGTCATGATAGAGTTTGCGTTCCCGATGTGGGGGATGTAAAAAAGAGGATTCTTGAGGAAGGACACCGAAGCGGATTGAGTATTCATCCGGGTGCTACAAAAATGTACCAAGACTTAAGGAAGTTGTTTTGGTAGCCAAGTATGAAAAAGGAAATTGCTGAGTTTGTATATTCTTGTTTGGTTTGCCAAAAGTCTAAGATTGAACACCAGAAGCCTTCGGGTTTGTTGCAACCGTTGTCTATTCCCGAATGGAAGTGGGATAGTATCTCGATGGATTTTGTTTCTGGTTTGCCGAGGACTCCGAGTAACCATGAGGCTATTTGGGTCATAGTGGATAGATTGACTAAATCTGCACACTTTATTCCGATTAGGATGGATTACGCTATGGAGAAGCTTGCTAAGTTGTATGTGGAGCGGATTGTTTGTTTACATGGTATTCCTACATGTATTGTTTCAGATAGAGATCCGCGTTTCACTTCAAGATTTTGGGAAGGTTTACAAAGAGCCTTGGGTACTAAGCTGAGATTGAGTTCCGCTTATCATCCTCAGACGGATGGTCAAACGGAGAGAACAATTCAGTCACTTGAGGATTTGTTGCGTGCTTGTGTTTTGGATCAAGGAGGTTCCTGGGAGAGTCATTTGCCTTTGATTGAGTTTACTTATAATAATAGTTTTCATTCTAGCATTGGCATGGCTCCTTTTGAGGCATTGTATGGAAGACGGTGTAGGACACCTTTGTGTTGGTACGAGACGGGAGAAAGTGCTATAGTTGGTCCGGAATTGGTTCAAGAGTCCACGGATAAGATCAGATTGATAAGAGAGAAGATGAAAGTGTCTCAGAATCGCCAAAAGAGTTACTTTGACAAGAGGAGGAAACCTCTTGAGTTCAAGAAGGATGAACATGTGTTTTTGAAGGTGAATCCAACTACGGGTGTTGGAAGGGCGCTTAAATCGCGGAAGTTAACACCTCGGTTTATTGGTCCTTATCAGATTTCAGAGCGGATTGGAAGTATGGCTTATCGGATTGCATTGCCGCCATCACTTTCAAATTTGCATGATGTGTTTCACGTTTCGCAATTACGAAAGTATATTGCGGATCCGAGTCATGTTATTCAAGCGGATGATTTGGAAGTAAGAGACAATTTGACGGTTGAGGTTTTACCGGTGAGGATTGAAGATAAGAAGGTGAAACAACTAAGAGGAAGAGAGATTGCTTTGGTTAAAGTTGCATGGGGTGGTTCGGCGAATGGTAATGTGACATGGGAGCTTGAAAGTCGGATGCGGGATTCCTATCCCGAATTGTTCGTTTAGAGGTAATTTTCGAGGCCGAAAATCTTTTAAGTGGGGGAGAGTTGTAACACGTCGTTTTTATCTAAATGTTATTTCATTAATTATTTTCCAAAACTATTAAATTATATCTATTTTGAGAAATATATTCAATTGATGTCGATTAAAATATTAATTGGGTAATATGAAATAAAAATATTTATTGTGTCGGAATATTATTTTGAATAATATTAATTTGGTGTGTAGTAATATTTGACTTTGTTTGATTAATTGGCATGATTAGGTTTATATAGAATAAGTATTATTTAGTGTAATATTGTTTAATAGGGTTATATATTATAATTTGAATTAAATAATTGTTGGGGCCAAATTATAATTTTAGAAAGATAGAGGGAGGAAAGTTAGTAGTAGAAGGATAGTTTTATAAAATAGAAAAGGAGAGTTAGTAAGAGTAGGAGAAGAAGAAAAGAAGAGAGGAGAAAGAAGAAAGAAAAGAGGAGAAGAGAAGAAAGGAAGCTAGGGTAGAGTTGCAACATCTTCATCATCTTGTTTCAAGAAAACCCACACCAAGGTAAGGGGTTTGATTCTCCATCTCATATTTGTTAGGTTTTGATAAATATATTTTGAATTGGGGGTAAAAATTGATAGTTGATTTATAGGGTTTTGTTGGTTGATTGTTGGAATGGTTTAGAAAAGTTGGATTAAGAGTATGGTTTGTGAGTGTATTAGGTGTTAGCTTGTAGAAACTAAGAGTATTGAATGGGAAAGAAAATCATGGTGGTAGAATGAGCAAAACCCAAAAGAGTGGAGTTTTCACGCAGGCCTCTCAACACGGGCCGTGTTGCAGCACACGGGTGCCCGTGTTGATGCCCTGACTTGGCATTTCTTTTGGCACGTTCTGGTGGTCTCTCAACACGGGCCGTGTTGCAGCACACGGGTGCCCATGTTGATGCGTCTGTAGCCTCCAAATTTCTGATTTTCGCACTTTCTTTGGAACGCGATTGTGTTCCGATTTTCCGATTTGGAATTATTTGATAGTGGATGGTTTATGTTTTGGTTGAGTAAGTAACTGTTTGTATACATTCTACTTGACGTTGAGATTGTTGAATCATATGTATGCACGCATGTACAATAGTTGATGTTCCATTGGTTGGATTTGATGGTATGTGTATGTTAAGATTATTGTGAGTCTTAATTGCATGCATTGATATTGTACATTGCATGGCATGGTTGGTCTTGAAACAGAGACGGTGAAACTGCGGGTTCACATAATTTTATAGACGGTGACCCTATTGTAGGAAAAGACGTAGTGACCTTGATCCGGAAGGGAAATACAGGTGGTGGAACTTTGGGTCCACAATATCTAGACGGTGACCCTATTGTGGGAAAAGACATAGTGACCTTGATCCGGAAGGGAAATACAGGTGGTGGAACTTTGGGTCCACAATATCTAGACGGTGACCCTATTGTGGGAAAAGACGTAGTGACCTTGATCCGGAAGGGAAACATAGGTGGTGGAACTTTGGATCCACAAGTCGGTACCGCATTCGCATACGTTGAGTCGTGTAGTGAGTCTCATGTATATTTGTGCATGTTATGTATGAGCGTTGATGTGTTTTGATTATGTGCCAATATTGTTGTTGTTTGAATTATGGTTATATGCCAAGGATGTGAGTATTTCGGATAATCGGTTTACATGGCTAATGTGTTGGAAATGGGTTCCTTGAGTAAGGATACTACGAGTGATAAAATGAACATGATCATTATGTATTGCGTTATCTATTGCCATTTCATTTACTTAAAATTTCATGTTATATGATTATTGGAATTCTTACCCTTTTGTTGGCCAATGCTTCTGATGGCATTGTGCAGGTACCGAGGACGGTAGCGCGAGGCGCTAGCTAACGGATGCATTGGATTGCAATCTGTTTTATTTTGATTAGGGTCGAGTCGATGCTCTGGTAGTAACACTTGGGGGGGGGGGAATTTATTTAGTGTCGAACTCGATTATTTTGTATTGGGATTATGATGTATATAATCCTTATTCGTGTATATGATGTTTTTTTTATATGAGAGACTTGATAACATATGCTCATGTAATTTATGATGGCTTGATGCCTTGGATTATGTTTTGATTCGTCCATAATGGAGATGATGTGAAATTGTGAAACTCCGTTGCGTTTGCACGAGAGGATGAAGTGAATATTTACTGTATGTTTGTTTTGTGTTGGAATACTTATAATTTCAAACATACCCTGTCTGTTTTTCTTTAAAATGATTTGGAATGTGTTTTGTGTTGTGGCATCCCTTCCGTGCAATTTTATTTCTCTGATTTTAATCTTTACCTATTAATTGGGGTATTTAGAAGGGGTGTTACACATTATCCATCACATAATAGCATACTGGCCTATGTTTCGTCAGGTCTATTGCATCATCCTCCTCGTGCTCTCCGACTTCAGTCTCTTGCCCAAATTCGTAAGGCAACAAAGATACTACATTGCAGTTGATGTTGAGTGAAGATTCCCCTTCTGATTCAAAATTGTTAGTCAGCATATCCTCATCCTGCTCTGGACCTGGCGTATATTCCTTTGATTCGTTTTGCTTTGTTTCAGAGAAAAGTTTCCTGCTAACTGGAGGTTTGCCCCCAGGTGGATTGTTCGGTGCAGGTTTGTTGGTACTCGATTCCTCTTTGTCCTTGCTCGAAGCCACTCCTTTGTCTAACATGGCTTCTCTCTCAGCTTTTCGAACTCTTTGTTGCCTGCGCCATTGTGACCTTGACATAGGGTTTTTTCCCTTGTAATTTTCCAACCTTACTTCTTCCCTTTTCGCCATATTGAACTGTCTTCTGTACGTCATGGCATGGCGTGTATTTCGTTCATTATTCCTCCACTTGTCTCTCCCATTATCAGCTCTAACTTGTAGCCACTTGTCCGTTGGTGCATCAGCAGGAACTTTGAATGTTACCCTTCGAGCGCCTCTAGGATAAGGGCTGTCAGGCCTCCGTTGGGTGTAGTTGTTCTCGAAACGTTGGCCCATTTGACCAGTTTCTCTGTGATTCCAACATGGGGTGAAAGGGATTATTTCGAAGGTTTCAGCCACTTTCTGATCATATACTGCAGAACATCTTGGACACACTAAGCATTTGGTTGCCCCCTTGTGACAACGAACTAAGAACCCCAGAAGACTTTCTCCAGCCTTAGGGTAGCATCTGAACAGCTGGTTATCCTGGCGCTAGTTGACGCATGTTCGTGCCTTTTGTCTTTTTTCAAAGTCTGCAGCAATTCTCTGATTACAAATGATGCTACATCTGGGACATAACATCATTGCAGCATTCTCTTTGTGGCATAGCATAAGTTAGTCTTTGAGACTGGCATCCCTAGCATAACTTTCTTCCATCTTGTGTTTTTCTTTCTCTAAGTACCTTTCCATTTCCTTCATTTCGGAACAAGGTTGCTCCATATTTACCATGTTAACATCCACATCTTCTCCTTTGATATCAGTATCTCCCCATCCTGTAGGTTTGATGTCTTCAATTGGGGTCTTTGAGCTTTCTGGGGCGAAATACTTCACCGTGCAATCGAATTTCCCGCTGGGCTCTCCCAAGGTATCCCATATTCTCTTCTGAGGAAGAACTGGCAGTGTGATCTGTACTTTCTCCAACTTTCGCCTCAAGCTTTCAGTAGCCTGTGTCAGATTTTGTTTTTGGTGCTCCTGGCCTTCAGTAGCCTGGATTTCTTTCGAAGAAACTAAAGGAACTGCTTCGATCAAAGCTTCTTGTTCCTTATGGAAGTCCTCAGTAACCTCCTTTTCGATTTCAACTAACACGTAGTTTTCATCTTCAGTGTTTTCCTCTTCTGATGGAGTGTCACCTTCATTTGCTCCAACCATATTTATCTCTCCAATGTATGCAGGTTCAGAGTAATTGGTGTCAGCAACATCCAAAGGGTCATCATCCACTTTCATCTTTGGCTTGTCAGCGAACCTTAATCTACCATCCTTGATTGCATTTTGAATCAGATCCCTGAAAAGAAAACATTGTGAGGTTTTGTGGCCTAAGAAATCGTGATACTTACAAAACCCTCTTTTCTTTCTTTGATCTAAAGGTGGTAATTTGACATTCGATGGCACTATTAGTTGGCCATCTTTGACAAGCAAATCAAAAATTTCATCACATTTCGTTACGTCGAAGGTATAAACCTTCTTTGGGAACTTGTCACTCTTCTTATTTTCAACAATTTCTTTCCCTTTTATGGGGACTAGTAATTTACAAGAGTAAGGGGGAGCCTGTTTCAATTCAGCGAGATCAATTTCGACCTCTTCGAATTCAGGGTAATCTTCTGCTTCCTCGGTTTCGACATAGGAAACCCTTTCTTTCTTGTTATTTTTAAAAACCCTGGCTTTCTCGGCCTTCAGTCTTTCGACTTGTCGAACACTATCCGCTAATTGGGCCATATCCCTCAAGTATTGTGTATCTAATTTCTTTCGAATGGAGTAGTCTAGGCCACCAACAGCCATTTTGACTAACTCATGTTCAGGAACTACTGTGAAGCATCTAGACTTCAAGAGTCTGAACCTATTCAGATAATCATCTATGGGCTCAGTAAACTTCCTCTTGACACTGGCTAGTTCTTTCAGACTTATTTTAGATTGTCCCATGTAAAATTGTTCATGAAATAATCTCTCCAAAAGGGTCCAAGTATCTATGGATCCAGGAGGCAATATGGTGAACCATGTGAAAGTGTTCTTAGTTAGGGAACTTGGGAAATATTTAATCCTAAGGTTCTCGTTATTTGCTATGTCTCCTGCTTCGGTCAGATACCTGTCTATGTGTTCGACCGTTGACTCATTGGTGTCTCCAGCGAATTTTGTAAATTTAGGGACCTTATATCCCCTTGGTAAATCAGTGTGCATCGCATAATCTACTATGGGAGAGGAATAGTTTGGCCTTCTAATTCCTGTATTGAGACCGTTTTGAGCCATAATCCTTTCTATCATGGTGGTTAAATTATTTTCTGCCAACATGTTGTCATTTCTAATCCTGTGAATGACTTCATCAGCATCTTGGTGTCGACCCACCATGACAACTCCTCTAGGTTGTTCTTCTCGAAACTCTGGGACTTCTAACCTTTCGACCCTTTCCCCTGGTTCTATAACTCCCCTTTGTGGTTCCTCTTGAATCACTGGGACTTCTAACCTTTGTGCCCTTGCCCCCAAGTTAACCCCCTCTCTGGATGGTCTATAGGGTGGGTCATTAGTAATTTGTTCTATAATGGGTATGTTCGCTTGAACCCCCGCCTAATTCTGCCTACGCCTTTCTGGCAAAGCGAAAAAATCTGCTATTCGACTCATGTTGTCCGCGTTTTCTCTGTTGGTTACAGTTACATTTTGTACTATTGGGGCAAAGATTTCTTGCATAGTCTGCGCTAACACTCCTATCATATTATGGTTACTATCATCCATTAATTGCCTAAAGGCCATCTGATTTTTTATGGTTAAGATAGGCAATGTATTATGACCCACTGAACCTTAGGTATTTGTCATAAATTGGTTGGCCCCATATCCGGACCCAAATTGTGGTGACGAATTTGATGTAGAATTGTGCAAACCCACCATAAAAGATGTTGGCATCCCATAGGAGGGATTTCTGAGTCTAGTGCCATCGAAACCGGGTGGTCTAGTTGGTGGTGGGGTGGCGAAATGGGTTTGTGTCCCTGGTGGTGGGACAAATCCTGCAAGATAACCAGTGGTCCCTGTATTTCCTAGAGTCGAACTGTTGGTTGTTGTGCCACTTGCTCCATTTGTGGCCACACTACTGGTAGAAGATGCAACAGACTGTGCGTTCGTAGGGATCGCGTTAGACGTCCCCGTCGAAACAGACATATTGGTGCCTGTTCCATGTGGGATATTTTGTTCCCCTTGTTGATTGTTTGGATTAGACATCCTACTACTACGTTTCCTTCTGGGTAAGGGTTGTTTACTATTGGTTGTTTTACCACTTCTGAGGTTCATATAACAGCGAAATTGATACTCAGAAAAGAACTTACATAGCGAAATCGTATCCTAAAATATTTACTTTCGACTTTCTTAACAACGCGTCCCACCGGGTGTGCCAATTTGTTCACAGTGATTTCTGGTGAACAACTGCTAGTCTTCCAAACTATCGAATAAACTTAATGATTGTTACTCAATTTCTCTGGTAACTTGCAGGATCGACTAGATTGATCCTATGGAACATAGTTGTTTGGTTAAGTCTAATCATAAAACTGGTATTCCTATTTAGGACTTCTAATTAAAGTGTTTCGAAGATATCCAATCCACTTCGATTTCTATATTGAATGATTCGAAGGACAATTTCTATATGATATCAGGAATGTTCTTTAGAAAAGTAAAAATACTTAAAATGGGGCAAATGGCAGGATTAAGTAAGAGAATGTAAAAGTTACTGAATGTTTAGAGGATTCGAACATAAGAAAAGTGTTTAAATGCAGAAAGAAATAAATGACTTCGAATGTAAAGGCATAAACGTAAAATTGTTTGAAGCACAAATGAAATGGAAGTGAAAGACAAAACTGGAAAATGTAAAGAGTTTTCATTGAATTGTAAATGTTGGTGTTATCATACGTACATCTTTCGAGCATTCGTTTCCCTATCCATGCGGTATTTTGAATGTTTACTGAATTTGTACAACAGATATGACACACTGAAATCCTAACACTAAGACCTCTATTTATACTACTTCGACCATAACGGTCTTGTTATCAGAATCTGCCACGTTCGAAGCATGCAGAGCATTACTTCCCTCTAGCCTCCACGCGTCCTCGAACGTTCCAATGCTTATGTATTTTGAATTTCCAATATCCCGCTCACGTTTGAATTTCCAGCACCTTGGTACCTTCATTTCGAATTCGTTTCGAAAACAAACCTCACAAATATAGTCTCATCATTATTTCGAACAAGGCTTTAGACTTACACTCCACAACTATCATTTGAAACCTTGAATTTTAATATTTCCATTCGAAACAAACAGTCTCTTTCATTCCAAATCATCAAACTTGCTTTATTCAAACAAAACCCAATCGTCTTATTTCGAATCATAATATCAAAATCTTCAGCCAACACCCCCTAGGCTGCCACCTAGCCTGCAAGAGTGACACTTCGCATGCATGCAAGCACCAGCAACCACTCTATGAAATTTTTTTGCCTATAAATACATACCATATCATACATCTCTCACACCCACACATGTCTCACTCTCTGCTACGAAATCTTTCAAAATCTCTTACACTTTCTAAGTCTTTCATACTCTCTTACACTTTCTAAGTCTTTCATAATCTCAAGCATTTTAAACAATGGCTCTTCTAACAATGGGCGATTCTCACAGAGGCACAAGGGAAAACATTACCGCATTTGTAAGTTTCTATTTTGGTTATACATTTTTCATACTTCAGATAATGCTTTGTTCATCTAACTTAATCTTACACCTTTTACATTATGAACTCAGGACACCAAAAGATTCAGAATCTGTTCTCACAACTACCTGGCTCCCGACCCATTTATCGTACCATATCTGGAATACACAGGTTTTGGACATGTCATAAAGATCTCCAACTGCACAATTGATTCGAAGTTCATTCTTGAAATGTTGGAAAGGTAGAGACCAGAGACCCATACATTTCACCTACCAATAGGTGAATGTACCATCACGCTAGAGGATGTGTACATGCTACCAGGTCTCCCTGTCGACGGTAAGGCCGTGAACGGGTCGGTTCAACAACCCAACTCTCAGTGTGAAGAACTGTTGGGCAGGGATATGGTTGAAGGTGGTGGTGCGAGAGGTCAGGGAATACTACTCATTGAGCTTAAAAGTCATTATGCAAGTTTGGAATTAAATGAAAATTCCTCCGAGCAAGACAGGGTAGTAAAAGCCAGAACTTATCTTATGATACTATTTGGTACCTTTTTATTTCCCGAAAGTACGGGAAACAGTGTAAATTTTATGTATTTACATTTACTAAGAAATTTTGAAAAAACAAGAAAATATAGTTGGGGTTCTGCAGTTTTAGCCCATCTATACAGTTCCTTGTGCAAAAATGAAGTCAAGGAAAAATGTACATTTTATGGGTGCGCTTTTTTACTACAAGCCTGGGGTTGGTGGAGGATGGAGTCCTTAAACCCCGTCAACAATAACACTTTCGTTTTCCCGTACGCAACAAAGTAAGTCATCAAGTTATATCATTTATTACTATTCATCTCTTCACCAAATATATGCTAAGAATAAAATGTTTTTCATTTCCTTTAGGTATTGCGTGAGGGGTATGGATTACGGCAAGAATCCAAGATTCAATGTCGCACTATACCGCAATCTGTTGGATCACTTAGGCCTGGATGATGTACGTCGTAGCTTTAAACTTTTCTTCATTTAAATTATTTATACATTATGTTTTCGTTAACCTGATTTAAATTTTATCGCAGTTCGTCTGGAGACCATATTTGGGTTTGGGCCATGATCCAAACCCGGAGGATGCAGCAATTTGGACCGTGAAGACTGCAATCATTGAGTTCAACATTGTGGAGATGCACCACAGCGACCGTGTGAAGATGCAGTTCGGAATGCATCAAGAGATACCAAGTGATCCAACTTGTTTGTCCCCATGGCATCTTAAAAGGGTCGATGCCCAGTGGGGTCTTACCAACTGGAAAGACTTCACTCCGGAATGGTGTAAGATGTGGCAGAGGCGTCACCGCTATGTCTTGCAATTCCCGGTTTTCCTTAATCATGGTAATATGCGACACACGGATCAATATTTATCTTGGTACAGGTCGGTTAGTAACCCTGAAATGCACGTGTCTCATCCAAGGTACTTGGTTGACCCACGCACACAATGGGCACAACCCTCGTTTCCCCAACAACAAACCCAAAACCCATCAACCTCCCACCAACCCCCAAGAAGAAACAGAACCACAAACACCCAACCACAGTCCCCACCACAACACAATTACACTCAAATGCCCCACAACCAACCACAATCACCACCTCACTACCAATACCCCGATATGCCTCACACCCAACAACAATACAAATCACAATACCAACACACCTGCATACCCCCACACATAATTTCAGTCTTCCGTATATCCCAATATGGGCCCCTCAACATCCAGCCTTAGCCCTGATATGAGAATGTCGGAAGATTACGAACAAACCGACCCAGCCTACCATCAACCACAATATCACCAAACCACCCAACATCCTCAATACCAAACACCCCAAGATCCATTTTCTTTCTACCCACCGTACTCAGACGATCAATGCTACAGACCCACCATGGAACCCCACCCACCGCCAACACGACCAAACTTTGAGGGTATGGGTAACCGACTGTACCAAAGTAGATCTTCTAGATATGGAGATCTGACTAATTTTATGGATCCGGACCGCATTGACTTCGTTGGGCCATCGACCCTGCCGCAGCAGGAAACGCGACGACACCTAGCACGGGAAAGGCGAGGATGGGAATGCGGAACCGGGGGTCATTACCGGGTTCCGGGGGATCACTGATTTATCTGTTTTTTTTCCTATTTTTTTGTATCTGTTTTTTTTAATCTATTTTTTTAATGTAATAAAGTTGGATGTAATTTTTTTATAATAAAAAGTCTATTTTGTTGATCCTGTATCCAATACGCAACGCACCGGACAAAATTTTTTTTCAAATTTTGCCCTAAAAATACACCTAGGCGCCATCTCACTTGGCTTAGGGCATGCCCTAAGAACATAGGCGCCAAGTGAGATGGCGCCTCCCCTTAAAAAATGGGAGTAGGCACCAAGTGAGATGGCTCCTCCTTTGGGGAGTCATCTGAAACATGGTTATTTGCGGGAAAAAATTTTAATACTTGGTTATTCAAAAAAAAATTCAATTGTTTCGCCTGGTACTATGACGAAATGCCTGGTTTAAGCAGGGAACTGGTCGAATTGAAGCTGCCAATAAAGGATGGCAAGAAGCCCATCAAGTAGAGCCCAAGGAGATTCGCGCCAGAAATCCTGTCCAAAATAAAAGAGGAAGTCGAAAGACTCCTACGTTGCAAGTTCATCAGGACCACAAGGTATGTCAAATGGATAGCTAATATAGTTCCTGTAATTAAGAAAAACAGTTCTCTTAGAGTATGTATAGATTTTCGTGATTTAAATTCAGCTACTCCTAAAGATGAATACCCAATGCATGTGGCTGAAATGTTAGTAGATTCTGCTGCTGGTTATGAATACCTTAGTATGTTAGATGGTTATTCAGGATACAACCAGATTTTTATTGCAGAAGAAGATGTGCCAAAGACAGCGTTTCGATGCCCTGGCGCAATAGACACCTATGAATGGGTGGTTATGCCCTTTGGCCTAAAAATGTTGGGGCAACCTATCAAAGGGAAATGAATTTAATATTCCATGATTTCATTGAGACCTTTATGCAGGTTTATATTGATGACATAGTGGTGAAATCTATATCAGAACCAAGCCATTTGGATCACCTTCGACAATCATTCGAAAGAATGAGAAAGCATGGCCTAAAAATGAATCCCCTTAAGTGTGCATTTTTTGTGCAGGCAGGTGATTTTCTGGGCTTTGTGGTCCATAAGAAGGGTATAGAAATCAACCAAAACAAGACAAAGGCAATTTTGGAGGCAAAGGCGCCATCGACAAAGAAAGAGTTCCAATCACTCTTAGGAAAGATAAATTTCTTATGAAGGTTTATATCCAACCTAAGTGGTCGAACTCAAGACTTTTCCCCACTCTTACGGTTAAAACAAGAGGCCTTTGTCTGAAACGAAGATCATCATGAGGATGACGTCAGAGTAGTTGAAAGATTGACAGCATGTTCAGGGAGTCAAAATTTTGAAGAGGTTGCAAAAAATATACATTTCTTGTTTCGAAATGAATATTTCTTGGGGGTAATTTGTTAGCTGGAAATTTTGACTAAGGATTTTAAAGTTAGACTTGAATATACTTCAGAATATTCCACTACTTTATTTATGTGAAGCCATAAAGGTTGAGATTCGAATTGAGTAAAATTCATTGGAAAGGTTTACCAATTCGAATTATTGAATAAAGATTATTATTCGAAACGTGGCTAAGGTTTCAAACATTTTTTCGTTCGACCGTCTTTAGAGACTGACGCTCAAGATAAGAAGGAGATTCGAATTCAAATATTTTGATCTTATTCGAAAAGACGCGTGGAAGGCTCTGAGTTCGTCGAAGACATGCAAACAGAAACGTGACATTAGTTCGTGTAGAAGACCATTAGGGTCTGTTGTACCCCAAAATTTTCCCTCTCATTTTATCAACATTTCTCATCATAAGACTCTTGGAACTCAGGATCAAGCTAGGGTTTGCTCTGTTCAAGACACCTCCTTGCACTATTGACCTAAATTAGGGTTTGAGTTTGCACAGGGATTTTTGGGCCTTCAATGCCCAAATTGACTTTCATACTTCATGTTGGACTCCTAAGTTTGCCCATACCAAGTTTCGAGCCTTGAATCAAATTTTTGCCCAGTCAATTGGACAGTTGACCTAGAAATCAGTTGTATTGGGGAAAAAGTCAACTGTGGCTAATTTATAGTCAAACCTCATGAATTTTGACCCACATCAACATTATGAACTCATATGAACCATTTGATCAAGTTTGGACCATAATTCCACAAGAAATTTGATCAGATCACCAAAAGGGCAAAATGGTCATTTTTAGGGTTTTAACTGTACAAAGGCAATTTTGACTGTTTGACCTAGCCAATGGCAAATAAAGTTCAACCATGGACTCAAGGACTCAATGACATTATCTTGACCTATTCAACAAGTTCAAAAGATCTCAAATGCATAGGATTGACAAATGAATTTTTTAGTCAACTGATCAAAATTTGACTATACACTGAAAAGTCAAACTTTGACTTTTTGGTCAAAATCAAGTGTCAAGGGTCATTTTTCATCAAGATGTGTCAAATTATGAAACTTGTTCATTAAGAAACCTAAAACTACAAATTAGGGTTTTAAATTGAAAATTTTCATAACTTAGAATTTTTCTAAGTTATGAAAATTTCTTAATTTTTCCTAACTTTGTCCCACATTTTCACCAAGATGCAAATGGATTCAAACAAAACTTACAACATGAAAGTTGTAGTCCATCACAAAGTCTACAACTTTGATTCACAAAGTTTTCTCAAAAGAAGCTTGGATCTCAAGTTATGATTTTTGGAACAATGGTCCCTAAAACTTTTAACTTAGAGAAATTTTGCCCTAGTTTAGGCAGGATTTTGACCCATCTTCTTGGCCATTTTTAACATAGTTCCACCTGGAGTCTCAAGTTTCATTTCAAAGATGGATTATAGTACATGTTACAAGCTTTCCAAATTGTCCAAGAACTCCTCAAACACATTTGTGGTTAGGGAGAATCGAATGCTTGAAGTTGGCAAAAACTCACTTTGTAACCATGGCCAAAACATGTTCATACTGTAAAATCAAGCTTCTCAAATAAGCTTTTGTTTTGATGAAGAAAAACCATGGCTAAAAAAGAAGGCAAATATTTTGATCAAGCATCTAAGCATCTAAAGATAATATCTTCACTCAAAGCTCTCAACAACTTTAAAGGTATAATAATATTATCTACTTTGATCTTAAGATATAGATGCTCAAAAATGAAAAAGAAATATTTAAGAATCATTACTCAAGCTTTTCAAAGATAAAATTTCACTTTTCTTCTGCATGCAATCGATTTACATCTTAGTGCAATCGATTGCACTCTTCAAAATTCCAAATCTTTTGCTTCTGTTTCTTTGTGCAATCGATTACATTGTTAGTGCAATCGATTGCACTCATTTAATTTTTGCTACTGACTTTGCATGCAATCGATTACATTGTTAATGCAATCGATTGCACTCTTAAAGATTTTGAAAAAATAGCTGTTGAAAACCTTGTGCAATCGATTACACCAAGGGTGCAATCGATTACACACTGCACGAATTTAAAAAATAACAGCTTTGTTCATGCCTTTTGATCATGCCTTTTCATTACATATTTTCACTCAAACTTGGCATTTGTTCATGATACATTTCCAGATCTTCATGATGTTTCAAAAGGGTGTTATGAACATATAAATATTCAATTTCAAATCCAGATCTAACACCTTCTTTCAAAATATTTTTCTGAACTTTCAAAATACAAACTCAAGCATTCTTCATTTTCATGCATAAGTTTTATGCACATTTTCATACTTTAAACATAAAACTTTGAGCAAATATATCTTGAGTCTTTGTACAATATTATTATTGAAAGAAGAAGATTATACATTGTCAAATCACTCTTAGTGATCAATACTACTCAAACTCACAAATTGATATTTACTTACTTATTTTTCCAGGATTGTTAGATATAAGTTTAAGTGGTTTTAACATCTTGTCTTTCTAGGATTGTTGGATACAAGTGTGTAGTCACTTTGAGAGGATTGTTCTCATTGTTGACATAGTGAAAATCCAAGAGGATTGTTCTTGGTCCAAGAGGATTGTTCTTGGAGGTTTTATTGGTTAGAGTCTTGTATAGAAGGACTAGGCTGTCTTGTCTAGAGATCTAACAATAAGGAAATCTCTTTCAAGTTGAAAGGGGACTGTAGTACTCTCGGACTGTGAGGGGAACCAAGATACATCATTGTGTTCTTTACTTTTCCGCATTTACCGCTTTCATCACTAGTCATAAACCAGAAAAGAAAGAAACACAATTGTAAACTCATGCACTAAACCAGAAAAATAATATCCATCTCACTAAAACGAAAAAATTATTAAAGTACCTAATTCACCCCCCCCTCTTAGGCGCACTCTCATACTTACACATACAACTTGCAAAATCTGACCAAACTAGCTTTGTACTTGATTACAGGTCTCTAAACCAATTTACACTCAAAAATTGAATGCAAATACATTGGACATTGATGTTATTCTGATCATTAGAGCTTGGCACAATGAATAATTCCATTTTGGGCATAAAGATGGCACTTCCATTTTCATAAAGGCAACTTTATGTCAAATTGCATTTTCTTGAGCCTTGGACTTCTTTCTTTGCAGCAAACAAGTCCCACAAACTCAGGCAAAGGTATAAGGAACTTGGGCATGCTTGGAGATAGCCTGTACAGGCCTATCTCATTTCACTTCACACTTTTCTTTCAAAACAAGTCAACTTGCCAAAAGTCCATAACACACACATCTGATATATTCAACTTAAGCCAAGGTTTCAAATAAGTTTTACACATCCTTGTAAGCCAGAAACACGAGCCTTTCACCTCTAAAGCACCCTTATACACAAAAACCACATTTTCTTGCAAAACAGGGCAGGACCTGCAAATCACAAGCCAAAACACATTCCACTTGTGCGTTTTGCTTGCAATCAATTCCAATACCTTCCATTCAACTCACTCAAGCTATCCCAAACCTCCATTGCCAACTGTAACTCCATTTACAGTGTTCACCATTTTCATTTCAAGTTTGTACAGGTTGACTTCTGTAGAAAGATTCATGCCATTTCAAAACAAACTAAGCATTGGGAAAGGTTTAGGGAACATCAAGCAAGCTCAAAAGAACCTCAGGCCTCACTGGAAGTTGCTGCATTATCCAACTCGAATCCAACTGAAACAGGTTTCTTCATGAACTTCCATCTCTCTATTTAGGAACATTTAGCCTTAGGTTGGTGAATGAAAGATGTAGTACTCATTTCCCTAAAACCATACATATGCTTAGTTTTCATTTACATTAAACGTGCTAAGAGAATTTCATCCATGAACTTTCTGAAAAAACTAGGTTAGAAATTAGGGCCAGAGAAATTCTCTCTGGTCTTTGAGAGTTAGATTAAGTTTTTTATATGGTTAGAATCGTGGTTTGATGCTCTACAAGTTTCATGTTTTGAGTTTTGTCAAAAGATCACAAATGCAGGAGATACGAGTTTGTGTAACAGGCGCGCATTTTCAAAAATCTGGAGGAAGAAGATGAAGCTGATGGGATGGGCTTGGCTCTTTTGCTTCTAACACCTTCTTTTTCAGTTTCACACCCCCTGGCCCAAATTCTTATATTTTTATTATTTTTGCATTTTTATTTCATTTCTGACTTTATTATTTTATTTTCAAACATAAAAAATACTTGAAAAATATTTTCATAATTTTTTACATTTTATTTGGTATTTATTTTATTTATTTCTAATATAAAAAACATTTTAATACCTTTTTCTTATTTGTTTAAATATAAAAATAATTTAAATAATACTTTTATTTTCATTTCTTATTTTTATTCACATTGAAAATATTTTCTTGAATATATTTTATTTTTGTAAATATTTTATCTCATTTTGTACATATTTAATATATATATATATATATATATATATATATATATATATATATATATATATATATATATATATATATATATATATATATATATATATATATATATATATATATATATATATATATATATATATATATATATATATATATATATATATATATATATATATATATATATATATATATATATATATATATATATATATATATATATATATATTTTATTTTACTAAATAATTAGAACAAAAAACTCAAAAACATTACATTTTTATTTTTATTATTATTTTATACTAAAAAAACATTTTTTTTAATATATTTTTATTTTTGTGCATATTAATATATTTTTGTATATAAATAATAGGTAATATTATTTTCTTAAGAAAATTAGTGTTTACCCCTTTAATAAAATAAAATAAATCTTTTTTTATGTTTCTTCACATTTAAAAAATACTTTGCATACATAAAAAAAAAACTCTTTTTTTTTGCATAATACATTTTTATTTAATGTTTATTTATTTTTGTTTATTTAAATATTGCACATTTAAATATTATGCATTGTAAATTCAATTTGGTTGTAATAATTTAGGGTTTTAATTTCTTGCAAAATAATACCTTATTCAAATTGTACCCCCCTCCCTACATCAAAGTTGTAATAACTTAGATTTATTTTTACGCATTTAACGCTTTCAATTATGCCATGATTAGAGAATTAGGGTTTGTATGCCAAAATCAAATCAACAATTAGCTTGACCTAATCAAAGATAAAAATGCATGAAAAACAAACACAATGCACACTTGCACCCCTAGGGTTACAATCCACTTGTTGCCTTCAAAAATGTGCCATGATATACATGTTAAGTACTTTGGCAAAACAAAAACAAACAAACAATCATAGTTCCTCGATGACGCTATCTGAGTTGCCTAAACAAAAATGATCAAGTCCCTCAAGAAAATTGCCAAAGATACTTGACACAATTGCTATCATGGTCTATACGATGACTCGCGCATGTCCCGTTTAACATCCTAACACAAGGTTGTTCACCAAATGCAATGGTGAAACAACACTGTTAAAAGGGTTAAAAACATAAGAAAGATCTTTGAGTAAAATAGGGTAGATAACTCTTAGTTACTTGATCAAAAGCTTGCAAAACATCCTTGCTATTTTTCAAAACACACTTCACAAACACAATTTTAAAAACCTACTTTCAAACATTGAAAACCTTCCAAAAACAAAAAAAAACACCTTTGTATACATTCATACAAGAATCATTACAAAGGTTGCCACAATGATGGTCTCTTTTCTAAACATCTTTCAAAACCACACACAAAGCACCATTTCAAACAATTGAAAAGCAAAGCAAGTGATCTAAACAAGTAACTAAGAGCCCATGGATAACCATGGATAGAAAGGGTGCTAATATCTTTTCTTTTTATAATCTACTCCACGAACTCAAGAAAACGTCTCAAAGGTCTTTCCTTTGATTTTTGACCTTTCCTTAGGATAAAATAAAAAGTCGGTGACGACTCTTGCTAAACCGAAACATTTGCGAACCTAAACGCGAAATCCCAAGTTAGTTCTCCCACCGTATCACAGAACTGGCGACTCTGCTGGGGATTACTTTAAAAGTGGAGTAACCTTAGGGCTTAGATCACCTTTGCATGCTTATCTTGATTGCTTTGTTTGCTTTACATTTGGTTCTCTTGTTTGGGTTTGAAATCCTCTACCCGGATTTGGGTAACATTCATAGGTAAATAGCAATACATTGTGGAAACTGTATGGGGGTATACCGACATGGTTAAAGCAATAGCTATATTAGTGCGACATATTTGTGAGTACCTGTAGCATTTGAGTCAATCAAAGAGAATACGGGGCCGCTGATGATGTCATGAAGCACTAATGAACTCTTAGAACCTTACTTGACCATCTTGGCCTTTTTTTAGGGGTAGTGAGATGACCGGCTTTGGTACAGTCCGAAGTTGGTAGATACTTGATACTACACTCATTGAGGGTTGTTTTCTTGGAATATTTTGGTCGCCAGTTAAGTGGCTAAACCAAAACAATGAACATAGAAAACAATCCAGTGATATTGAGCTCCTTAGAACCCGGTTACTATTTATAGGATAGGTTGAGCCAACTAACTTCAAGAGGGTACTTACATGTGAAACCTCATGCAAGCCTGAAACTAGGATCTTGTGTTACTTGCTTGTACATATGTTTGTGCATACATCATGAACATCATAAAGCATCATTTGCATCCACTAACCATTTCAAGGGTTTGGATCTTCATCTTTGTTCTTGTTTTGTAGGACATGGAATCTCTTCGCAGGAAAATAATACAAGTCAACCTTGTGAGAATCCCTCCTCAACTCAAGGAGCTTACTTCCAGGATTCCAGAAAATTCTCTCTTCAGTGAAAGACATGGTAGACTTCTCAACTTAGTCAACTCCAACATTGAAGAAGACATGATGAAAGTTCTCTTCCAGTTCTTTGACCCCCTACACCACTGTTTCACATTCCCTAATTACCAACTAGTACCTACTTTGGAGGAATTTTCTCAGCTCCTAAGGATTCCTATTCTTCATCAACTACCCTACAACGGTACGGAAAAAGAACCAAAACCTGAAGATATTCCTCAAGCATTACACTTGCAACCATCTGATATCAAGGGTCATTGGGAAACCAGGAGTGGTGTCAAGGGTTTCTTGGCAAAGTTTCTGTTTGAGAAGGCACAAGACTGTTGGAACTCTCTAGACCTACAAGCTTTTGAAGAGATTGTGGCACTCCTCATCTATGGGTTGGTCTTGTTCCCAAACCCTGATCAGCTTATAGATGTGAATGCTGTCAAGATTTTCATATCTCAGAATCCTGTGCCTACATTTCTTGGGGACATCCTACACTCATTTTACACACGAACAATAAGGAAAAGAGGTGTTCTCATATGATGTACTCCTCTCATAGCAAGGTGGTTTATTCCTCACCTTCCACAATCAGTTTTGAAGAATGGGCAGGGTTTAAGGTGGTCACAACGATCGATGACCCTCACACATTCTGATGTTCATTGGTGTTCTCGGTCCAGAGAAAATGTCATCATCATTGATTGTTGTGGGGAATTCCCTAATGTCCCACTACTTGGCATTAGGGGAGGCATAACCTACAACCCCTGTTTAGCTCTAAGACAGTTTGGATATGCTCGGAGGGATGGCCCTCATGACATGCTGATCCCTGACTTGGTTTTTGACTTCGACAACGATGCACAAGGACTTCGACAAAGGTTCATCAGAGCTTGGAGGATGCCCAACAAAATGGATAGTAAGACACTGGGGCACAAGAATTTCATCCCCCTTGAGCCTTACCTCAAGTGGGTACGAACCCGCGCCCAGAATCTTATGATGCCATATCCTCACATTCTCCCCGTGATCAAAGAGCCTGTTATGGAAGGAGAGGTTCCATACACCCTCCTACATCCAGACATGCCAACTGTGATACGGTGGGAAGAGAACTGATTGTTTTTTGGAATTCTGGTTCACGTTTTGCGTTTGTTTTCGCAAAATGTCGCGGTAAGCAAGAGTCGCCACCGTCTTTTATTTTATCCAACAAGGAAAGGAAAAAAGCACATAAAAATTCCTTTTTCGAGATGTCTCTCGGGTCCGGGAGGTAGATTATAGAAAGGGAAGGTGTTAGCACCCTTTCTATCCGTGGTTATCCACGGGCTCTTAGGTACTTGCTCAAAGTGTTTTCAAAATTTTGCTTTTCTTTGTGTTTGTGGGTTTGAAAGAAGTTTTTGTTTTGAAAGGAGTGTAAGTGTGAAAAGTTTTGTTTTGTTTTTAGAGGAGCAAGTACTTAAGAACCATCTACCTACTCAAAAAAGGAATTAATCTGTGCAAATGTCCTTTAGACAATGCTATCCCACTATTGATGAGTAGGTAGCATCGTCGTTGGAGTTTTAAGGGTCAATTCGATTAAGGGACGTGTGGTCACTAAAGCAACGTTAGGACGCCTTAGCGGTAACCCTAATGTCTTAGATCATTTTTCCGAGGCAACCGTTTTGAGGCAACTATGATCTTTGGACAAGAGGGCGACCTCTAAAACTTCATATACTCAATGACTACGTTCGAAGGCAACCAAGTGGGGTGTACCCTAGGAGTGCGCATGTGCGAGTGTGTTATTTCGCTTAATTTTATCTTTTGTACATGTCATGGGTGAGCTATGTTGATTTTAAGTTCATACATTTGATCTTGTCTTGCATTCCCTATTATCAAACATCTAGAAGTGTGTAGTTGCGGAATTTAAATTGCGGAATTTAAATTGCGAAAATTAAATCTAAACTATTACAAGGCGTCGGGTATTTACATCGCCAAAAGCAACCATTTAATTTAAATTGCGGAAAATAAATAAAACGATAAAATAATTCAAAGTCCTATTTAAAGCTATTACATTCCGGGAGCAATTACAATAATATGATAAATGGATCGCGTGCGAAAAAATTTAATCGAATGCATTTTTTAGGGTTTTGACCCTTTTGAAAGAAAATGATTTTTTTTGTTTATTTTTAAATTAAATGGAATTAAATCTAAGTTAACCATTAAATTACTCAATTAATTAAAATATTTTTTGGATTTTTGAGTATTTAAGGAAATAAAATAAAATCGGTCAAAGTTAGTAAAAACCTAATATTCTACATTAATTTTAATTATTGCAAAAATATTGAAATTATACCTAATTAAAGCTAAATCAATTAAATTAATTTATTTACAAAAATAAAGTGATGATTTTAATTTTAATAAGTGAAACATATTTTTTGTGTTTTTGATTTTATTAAGAAAAATTATTAATTGGTTAGTTAAATAATAAAAATAATAATACAAAAAACAATTAAATAAAATAAAATATAAAAAGGATAGAAATAACCAAGGGGGGTGTTGGGCCCAACTTGATGGTGAGAAGAGCAAATTCCAAGCCCAAATATGCTGGCCTGCTTTGACTTTCCAGATTACCCATGCGTGTGTTGACTTGGGTGTATGGTGGACATCACCCTTTGGCCATCAGATTTGGCCAGAAGGCCATCTGGTGCTTGATTGCATGAGGGTATATGGTGGATCTTAGGCCTTGGCATGTACTGGAATACCTGTGAACAAAATTCAACAAATATATGGGGGACCTGAGATTCGAACCCAGGTCCCATTGGACTTTGACACGCTTCATTTACCACCACGCCAATGTCTTTTAGTTGTTAGTGGAACACGTACTGAATATTATATTGGAAAACAATTAATACGCCTGGAATAAAAAAATAAAAAGCGCGAAATTTTAAATGGGCCAATAGGAAGAGGACGCATCATCGTCTTCTTCGTTGAAAAGCCTGGTTATTTACCTGCGGATTTTATCCGCAGCTAAATCCATGGCTCACTCCTAAAATCTTCCCTAAGCTGTAAAAATCAATTCCAAGACCATGGTTCAATTTGTCTAGGTCTCGTGAACACATTCATATCCATCAATGGGCTTGATTTCACCTGTAGCAAAAATACCCAAAAGACAACCTTCCAAACCCTAGATTCGGTTACAGGGTTACAAGCTACCAAAACAAAATCAAATAATGCAGAAACGTTCTAAATGGAACGATAAACATGATAGTGTCAAGATTTTGGCAAAAAGATGCAAGAATAAGAGGTTATGTTTTCGTGTACAGGAGTATGTTCAAGAAGACTTACAGCGCGATTGGGGATGTTTCAGGGCTTGCTTTTGGTTGCAATAGCTTCAGTGGATGTCATGCAAGAAGTCTACGTTGAGCTTTTGCCTTGAATTTGCCTCTAGTATGGATTTCAGTTTTAAACTTTTCAAGCTTTATTTCAAGTTTTGGTATTCTGATTATGCAGCCTCTCCGTCCTGTTTTCGTATGCTTTGTGTTGTATAAGTATCATAGAGTCAATTAGGTCAAGTCTTGGGCTTGAAATCTTGGTGCATTGATGTTTCAAGATTTGATATGATTCACCATTAACAAAGCTTCCAAAAATGTCAAAAACCAATATTTTGTTCATAACATGGCTTGATTCGAATTTGATTGTGTTCATGATGATAATTGAAACCTGTATCAATCAAAAAGATCCTATTCCATCAATATTTGGATTTTATTTGGATTTAAATTGATTTAAAATAAATTAATTCAATAAAAATCAAATAAAATGGAAAAATCAATGAATGGACATAAAACTGAAGATAGGATACGTGTGTAGTGTGACAAGATCAAATCAAGTGGGAAAAAGTGGGCCCATTTGAAAAAAATTGAAGTTTTGGGGATAGTTGACTTTTGGCAATTTTGGCAAAATTCCCAACTTCAACAATGCATAACTTCTTCAATTTTGAACTTTTGGAAGTGTTCTTGGACTTTTTAGAAACCTTGAGATGTCCTATAACCAACCCTTTTGGTCTCATCTCATTTTGATATTCTATGCTCAAGTTATAAGCTTTGGAAAAAATGGTGTTTTTGTTGACTTTCAAAAATGACCTATAATGTCCAAATTTGTAACTTTTTGTGAGTGCATTTCTTAATCTTGGGGTGTGAAGATGTATTGTAGGAAATTGCATCCTATTAAAAATGAGCTTTGGATGGGTCATTTCTCATAAAGTATGAGAAAGTTATGCTTGGTCAAAGTTGAGTTGACTTTTCCTGCAAAACCCTAATTTAGCAACTTTTGAATCTTGATGAATTTTGAGCAATCCTTGATGAATCATGGTAAAACCTTGATCAAATGATGAATTATCCTTCAAAATGAGAATGTTGACAAATAATCTTGAGGTTTGACTATTTGTAGGTCACAGTTGACTTTTGCCCTAGCACAATCGATTTTTGGACCTCTTGAGCAATTGACTGACCAAACTTTCTCTGCAAGGCTTGAAATTTGATATGGATGATCTTGAGAACCTATTAGGACATTGGGGAGCACTTGAGGTCATTTGGATTCAAGGACCTTGATGCAACACAAAACCCTAATTTGAGATTGACTGCCTTAGGAGATGATTTGACTGTCCAACTCTTGAGCAACCTTGAACCATTTGGAGGTTATTCTTGCAATGTCTTGGGAAATATGGGAGGGAAAATTTTGGGGTACAACACCAACATCATTGGAAGAATTACAAAAGAGTTGGATCCAACTCAAAGAAGAACGAAATACTTTTGAAGTCAGCTTCTATGCCAGTGAGAAGAAGGTTTTGGAGCTTACCCGCCGACTTCATGAGGAGGAAACTCTCAACACTTACATCACACCAAAGAGAATGCGCAATGTCTTTTTACATTAAAATTTTTGTAATATTTTGCTCATGGGGCATTTATGTACTAACAAATTTCTCCTTAATATGACATGCGTTCTTTTTGTTTGCAACAAATTTGAATTTCTGAATCCTTGAATGCATTACATGAATAACATACCATTCATCATATGCATAAACAGGTCTTCACACCAGGTTTCCTTATCTTTCTGCTGTTTATTTCAGCAAGATGGATTTGGAGCAAACGGTTAAGGATCTGCAAGCACAAAATTCTCAATTCCAGCAACTCCTCATGACCTTAGCAAAGGGTCAAGAGGACCTCAAAGCACTGTTGGAGAAAGATAAAGAGAAAAAGAAGAAAAGACCTGATGTAGTCATCATGGGAAGAAGGTTTGAAAGTAATGCTAGAAAAGTTCTCGAGTTCCCCTCAACGTCTGATGAAGGGGCTGGTAAAGGAAAAGGAACTGCAATGCCTTCTGAATCTGAAGTTGAAGGAGAAGAAGAGGAAGAGGAAGAAGACGAAGATTACTCCGAACAGCAATATCCCCCGGCGGATGTTAAGTTTAAAAATCTTGAAGACAAATTGGCAGTCATGGAGTTGCAAAGGGTACCTGGTTTAGATTTCGAAGGACTAGGGTTGGTCGTTGGGATCGTTATTCCTTCCAAATTCAAAGTTCCTACATTTGCCAAGTATGACGGCCTGTCGTGTCTAAAGATGCATCTAAGATCCTACGTCCGAAAGATCCAACCCCATTCACCTGATAAGGATCTTTGGGTCCATTTTTTCCAATATAGTTTGTCAGGCACACAATTGGACTGGTTCTATCAACTCGAGAGATCGGAGGTTCATAACTGGGAAGACTTAGCTGCTGCTTTCTACCGGCAATACCAATACAATGCTGATTTAGCGCCTACTCGTACTCAACTACAAAGTATGGGTATGGCTTCTAATGAGGGATTTAAAGAGTATGCCCAGAAGTGGCGTGATCTGGCTGGAAGGGTGCAACCACCATTGTCGGATAGAGAGCTGGTTGACATGTTTTTAGGGACCCTGTCTGGCCCTTTCTTTAATCATTTAATCGGGAGTTCCTCCGCAGGATTCACCGAACTAATTTTGACCGGTGAAAGGGTCGAGGCCGACATTAAAAGTGATAAGATTCAGAAAGATGCCTCCGCGTCCACCGCTGTTAAGAAGACCTTCCCAGCTAAGAAGGAAGCTTCTGCTGTTTATTCTCAGAAAAGCCAAGGAAGAACCGAGCGCCGGCCAACTGTAGGGGCTGTGATGATCCAAAACTCTTCAAATGATCAAACTCACAGCAACCAGCCAAGATCTAATCAGCAACGGGTAGAAAGGACACAACGACAGTTCACCCGAATCAACATGACACCGGCTCAAGTACTCCCTCATTTGCTAAAGCTGAATCTTACCAATTTGAAGGAAGCGCCAAAGAACCCTAATACTTCCTCTCCATATTACCACTTCAATGCAAAGTGTGCTTACCACTCTGACAGTGTAGGGCATGATACCAACAACTGTTGGACTCTTAAGAACAAAATCCAAGACCTAATGGACGCCAAGGAAGTAGAATTCGATGCGCCCGAAAAGCCGAATGTGATTTCTGCCCCAATGCCCAAGCACGGTCATAATGTTCATGCCGTTATGGAAGACCTTCATGTTACCAATGTTGCTGACCTTTTGACTCCCTTACCAGTGATTAAAGTGAATTTGATGAGAGCCGGGATATTCCCAGGCTGTGGAAAAGACTGTTACTTTTGTTTAAACATACGAGCTGACTGCCCAATGTTGAAATCAGGCATCCAACGCCTGATGGATACCCAAGAGATACTCTTCCAAAAGACTCCTGTTGATACCTTCACTCCTGTTACTCCTGCTACCTTTGTTACTTCAACCAATGACATTGCAATAATAACCATCTCCGACAATCTTCCCAAGGCTTGCAAAAGGCCTGTCAAGATTATGCCTGATCCTAAATTTGTGCCATTAAAAATCACCATGCCGGGGCCTGTCCCGTATCAATCTAACAAGACGATACCATGGAACTATGGAGGAGAAATCTTCTATCATGGTATCAAACAGATTGAATCAGTCCAAGAGAATTCTGAAGATGAAACCCCTGATATAGGGAACATTGCGGGAACAAGCAAGATAACTCGCAGCGGACAGATCTTCTCTCCGGAGATTGTTCCCCCTCGAGCAGTCTTCGGACCCTCGAAAGCTTCTGTGCATGTTAAGCCATATGTGCAAGGCCCGATAATTGAAGAAATTGATGTACCTGAAGTTAGACCCTCTGATGCTACTACCGATAAGGGTAAGGGGATACTAGAAGTACCTGTCAGGATGAAGGCTCAGACTGTGGTAATCCCCGAGACCACCCAGAAAGAAATGGAAGAAATCTTAAAGATAATCAAAAAGAGCGACTACGACGTCGTGGAACAGCTAGGGCATACCCCTTCCAAAATCTCCATGTTGGCTCTTCTACTCTGCTCTGAGGCCCATGCTAAGGCCTTAATCAAATTTTTAAAGACGGCACACGTGCCTCAAGAAACTTCGACTGACCAGTTTCAAGAGTGCGTGGCCAGCCTTACTGCTGATAATGGTCTTGGTTTTTCTGATGCTGATTTGACCCCTAAGGGAAGGAAACACAACGACGCGCTGCACGTCTCAGTATAATGCAGAGGAACCACCCTTGCCCATGTCCTAGTAGATACTGGTTCCTCCTTGAATGTGCTACCGAAGAAGGTGTTGGATAGACTGGACTGTGAAGGTTTGACCCTGAAGCCTAGTAACATCGTTGTTAGAGCCTTTGACGGTTCTAAGAGGATGGTTCATGGTGAAGTGGACATTCCTATCAAAGTGGGCACATAAATTTTTAACTCCACCTTTTATGTAATGGACATCCGTCTTTCATATTCTTGCTTGTTGGGAAGGCCGTTGATCCACTATGCTGGGGCAGTTACCTCCTCTTTACACCAAATGCTAAAGTATCCTGTTCAGGGTAAGATTATAACGGTGCACGGCGAGGAAGAGTACATGATAAGTCACCTCAACTCCTTCCGTTATGTGGAGTTGGATGGCGAATTCATAGAAACGCCTTTCCAACATTTTGAGGAAGTTTCTCCTGAAGTCGCAGTTGCGAAGACAATGGTTGATGTGCCTATCATTTCCAAGCCTGTGTCTAGGATGACATCTCTCAAGGATGCAGAGGCTGTAATCAAAGAAGGAAGGAATACGGTGTGGGGGCAACTGCCTGATTTTCCTCACAAGACGGACAAGTTCGGATTAGGTTTTACTGCTGCTGGCCAAAAAGCTATGCGTCGCTCCAAGGCTGGAGGACCACCCGTAAAAATCACTCACCATGGAATTAATGTCGTAGAAGATGATGAAGAAGAAGACAACTTTGAAGATTGGATCTTTCCAACCTCCAAAGGGGGATTAAGCAACTGGGAAGCAAAGGACTTTATTCCCATCACCTTCATCAACTAGTAATTTATCTTTGAACAATTTCCTATTTTGGTCTGTAATAACTAAACAATTCGTACACTATTTTCATCTTATGCCTCGCCCGGGGCATATAGGTCCATTTGTAAGGGCTTGATTTTCTTCATTATCATATGCCATGTTTTAATGAATCATTGGACGTTTTCATCTATAAACTGTTGTGTTCATTTTCTTTCCTTTCACATTTTGTTTTGTTTAAGGATGGTTATCCCTTACACACACCCACACTCACAAATGCAGGTACCCATCCACTCCGGATTCCATGGGTGACTATTCTGCTTTAGCCTTCGGTGACTTTGAGAATTTGGTCAATCATGCTGAGTACAAAGCCGACGAAGACTGTGAAGTGCCGGGAGAGTTAGCCAGACTTTTGCAACAAGAAGAGAGGGATATTCTGCCTCATGAAGAGTTGCTAGAAACCATCAAATTGGGAACAAAGGAAGACAAGAAAGAGGTTAAGGTGGGTGCCAACCTGGAACCAGGTGTCAAAGAGCGCTTAGTGCAGTTGTTGAACGAATATGTTGAAATCTTCGCCTGGTCTTATGAAGACATGCCGGGATTAGACACAGATATTGTGGTGGTCTCCCTACAAGAGAAGACTGTCCACCAATCAAGCAAAAGGTCCGTCGAATGAGGCTCGACAAGTCTGAGAAGATCAAAGCTGAGGTAATGAAGCAATTCAACACTGGCTTTCTGGTTGTTACTTCCTATCCATAATGGGTTGCTAACATTGTGCATGTGCCTAAGAAGGACGGCAAAGTCAGAATGTGTGTGGACTATAGGGATTTAAACAGGGCTAGCCCTAAAGACGATTTTCCGCTGCAACACATTGACATCTTGGTTGACAACACAACTCAACACAAGGTATTTTCCTTCATGGATGGATTCTCGGGATACAACCAGATCAAAATGGCCCCCGAGGACATGGAGAAAACTACTTTTGTCACGCAATGGGGTACCTTCTGCTACAAAGTGATGTCATTCGGACTGAAGAATGTCGGGGCAACCTATCAACGCGCCATGTTGTCTTTGTTTCATGACATGATACACCATGAGATTGAAGTTTACGTAGACGACATGATAGCCCGATCACAGACAGAAGAAGAACACCTTGATCATCTGCAAAAGTTGTTTGTCAGGTTGAAGGAGTATAAGCTCAGACTGAACCCAAGCAAGTGTACTTTTGGAGTCAGGTCTGGTAAACTTTTGGGATTTATCGTCAGCAACAAAGGCATTGAAGTTGATCCTGCTAAAGTCAAAGCTATACAGGAAATGCCTGCCCCCCGCACTGAAAAGGAGGTTAGAGGATTCTTGGGACGCTTAAACTATATCGCAAGGTTCATCTCTCACCTAACATCTACATGTGAGCCAATCTTCAAGCTGTTGAAGAAAGATCAGGTAGTTGAATGGAACAGTGATTGTCAAGTTGCTTTTGATAAGATCAAGGAGTATTTACTGGAACCTCCTATCTTGATGCCACCCGTCGAAGGAAGGCCGTTAATCATGTATCTGACTGTTTTGGATAATTCAATGGGGTGCGTACTGGGTCAACATGACGAGTCTGGCCGAAAAAAGCATGCCATTTATTACCTTAGCAAAAAGTTTACCGACTGTGAGACTCACTACTCACTGCTCGAGAAAACTTGTTGCGCTTTGGTATGGGCTGCTCGTCGGTTAAGGCAGTATATGTTGACTCATACCACTTTGCTGATTTCCAAGATTGATCTGATTAAGTATATCTTCGAGAAGCCTGCTTTATCTGGAAGAATCGCTAGATGGCAAATGATCCTGACTGAGTATGATATCCAGTATACTACCCAAAAAGCTATAAAAGGGAGTGTACTAGCTGACCATCTAGCTCATCAAGCCGTCGAGGATTACCAATCCATGAGATTTGACTTCCCTGACGAGGACATCATGACATTGGATAACATTGAAGGTAACAGACCGTATGACGGACCCAAACAAGGATCCCAATGGACCCTGTACTTTGATGGTGCTTCAAATGCACTGGGAAACGATATCAGTGCGGTACTCATTTCTCCGGAAGGTTGCCATACACCCTTCACTGCCCGACTTTGCTTCAGTTGTACCAACAACATGGCTGAATATGAAGCTTGCATCTTTGGTCTCAAGGCTGCTATAGACTTGGGAATCAAATCTCTGGTCGTATTTGGAGACTCGGCTTTGGTTATCAGTCAAATCAAAGGAGAGTGGGACATTAGACATCCTAATCTTATCCCATACAAGGAACATGTCCTGACATTGTTGCCTCATTTCGAGCAGATTACTTTCGAGCACTTCCCGCGAGAAGAAAATCAGCTAGCGGATGCTCTAGCTACAATGTCTTCCATGTTTAAACTCAACTGGGATAACGAGGCTCCCGAAATCACCATCGATCGAATGGATGAACCTGCGCACTGTCATGAGATTAATACCGAAGAAGTAGTGGAACAATCCTGGTTTCATGAAATCAAAAGGTATCTCCAGACTCGAGAATACCCTGAAGGAGCTTCAGTCAATGACAAAAAGTTCTTAAGGAGATTTGCTGCCAAGTTCTTCCTAAGCAATGGCATCCTTTATAAGCGCAACCATGATTGTGTTCTACTTTGTTGTGTGGACAAGGTTGAAGCATAATTGATCATGACCGAGATACATAGTGGCACATTTGGCACCCACCTGAGTGGACATACAATGGCTAAGAAGATTCTAAGGGCAGGCTACTACTGGTCTACCATGGAAGCTGATTGTCATCAACATTCCCGTACTTGCCACAAATGTCAAGTCTACGCTGACAAAGTACATATTCCTCCTGTTCCTCTCAATGTTCTAACAGCTCCTTGGCCATTCGCAATGTGGGGCATTGATATGATTGGAGAAATCAAGCCCACGGCATCCAATGGACATCGCTTCATCCTGGTGGCTATTGATTACTTCACCAAATGGGTCGAAGCAGCTTCCTTTGCCTCCGTTACAAAGAATGTGGTTGCCCGCTTCATCAAGCAGAATCTCATATGCCGGTACGGTATCCCTGACAGGATCATCACGAACAACGGTACAAATTTGAATAACACTATGATCACCGCTCTGTGCGAGCAGTTCAAGATTTATCATCACAATTCATCTCCCTATCGGTCGAAGATGAACGATGTTGTTGAAGTCGCGAAAAAAAATATCAAGAAGATCATTCAAAAGATGACAGTCACCTACAAAGACTGGCATGAGATGTTACCGTTTGCTCTGCACGGATATCATACCACGACACGTACTTCAACAGGGCAACCCCCTTTTCTTTGGTATACGGCATGGAAGCTGTTTTACCTATGGAAGTTCAGATTCCTTCCTTAAGGATTATGAAGGATGCTGATTTGAGTGAAGACGATTGGATTCAGACCCAACTTGATCAACTTAATTTGATCAATGAGAAACGACTTACTGCTGTTTGTCATGGTCAGACGTATCAGAAACTGATGATCAAGGCTTTCAACAAGAAAGTCAGGCGTCAAGTATATCGAGTTGGAGAACTTGTAATCAAGTGGATCATCTTGCCGCAAAGTGATCCCAGGGGCAAGTGGACTCCTACTTACGAAGGACCATTTGTGATCAAGAGCATCTTTTCTGGTGGGGCAATGATTCTGACCACCATGGACGGCGACGACTTACCGCACCCTGCGAACGCAGACATAGTCAAAAAATACTACGCATAAAACGACCCGACAAGTTGAAAACCCGAAAGGGCGACTTGGGCAAAAATGGGCATCCCGGTGAATCGAAAACCCGAAAGGGCGGTTCAGGCTAAAATTAGGGATAAATAAAAAAAATCTGTACACCCGACAAGTTGAAAACCTGAAAGGGCGACTTGGGCAAAAAAGGGTTTCCCGATGGACTGAAAACCTGAAAGGGCGGTCCATGCAAAAGTTAGGGAATTAAAGCGTATGACTATGTCTCATCGGACCACTTTAAGAACTATCTCTTTACTAACAAGCTCCAAGCTTCTGATCAATCCAATCATCGGCGGATGAAGCAGCGAATGGACAAGATACTCAGAGTTGTGAAGGCTATAATAGAATGGGAACCCCATGGAATTGTTACACATAGCCATCTTTCTTTTGTATAAATTTTTCTCAATTTTTATGACAACATTCTCTTACTAGGATGTCTGTTTCCTTTGTACAAAGATACTTACGAAAGTTAATACAAAAATACTTCAAAGTGCAGAAATTTGCTTGCCTTTCCTTTTCTTTTTACACTTGTGTTTTATTTGAAAACGTCCAAAGTTTTGTTAAATAGGCATATGCATTTGAATATAATCACTGCTTACAAATAAAATGAAATTGAGAAAGGATAATTACTGATAGGTTGAAGGTATAGGAAGATATCCTTGTGATATTCCAGAAGAAATCTCCTACAATGTGACATTCAGATCCTCAACAAGCTAAAACCTTGAAGTATACATCCCTAGCGGAGTTAAATTTCACGATCCCCAGCTGAGCCAGTGTGTTCTAAACTTTATCTCCCAGCGGAGTTAAGTTTCAGAGTTCCCATCAAAGTTCAAACTCCCGATCCCCAGTGGAGCCCGAAAACCCTGAAATACATACCCTCAGCTGAGCCAGAATGTTCTAAATCTTCTTCCCCAGCGAAGTCAAATTCCAATTATCAATCCCCGGTGGGAACCATTCAGTTTTCCCCAACTTCCCCAGTAGATTGGCGTACAACCCAAGCTCCTGATTTCACTGGCCGAGTAAACATTCTCCCCACAGAGTTATTTCCCAGCAGATCGAAGATTCTCGGTCTCATCTCTCCAAGCAGAAGCCTCCCAGGTTTTGACGCCCCTAGTAAAGATTTTCAGAGTTTTCCTTATTTCCCAGAACAGTCATGAAGGATTCTCATTCCCCGTAGAAGTTGTCGAAGCCCTTGTTAAATCCCCACAAGTCACCAAGGATTTTCAATCCCCAACAGTGGTCCCAGGATTTCTCATTCTCAACAATCAAAGATCTTTAATCCCCAAGCAGTCAGCAAGGATTTCTTGTCTTCAACAATCAAAGATTTTTGAATCCTCAGCATCGGTCAGGAATTTATTTTTCCCCGGCAGCAGTCAAAGATTTCTTTATCTCTAGTTATCAAGGATTTATTTTCCTCAGCAAGACAGCTACTCAGCTTACATGCACATCCATTGCATTCATATATCATAAACATTGATGAAAATACATTTCATTGCATCATACATATCATACAACATGACTTTGTGTTTTAGCTAACATTTTACCCTTTTCAGGATGAGATTAAAAGGCTATTGTTAACAACTATTCAGATACAGTATGGATACACCCCAGACACGGCGGTCATTCTATTACTCATTCAGAATTTCAAGATACAATATGGATACACCCCAGACACGGCGGTCATTCTATTACTCATTCAGACTCCATCAATCCGATACAGACTAGATACGCTCCAGACACGACGACCATTCTATCTCTCATTCAGATTCAACTATCAACTTCAAAGTCAGATATGCTCCAAACATGGATGCCATTATGGCCCTTACACCAAAAGTTTGATTCTCCCCAATGCAGTCGCCATGGAAGTCATTCTGTCACTTATTCAGATCCCCGTTACAGTCTCAGATACACTGCAGACACCGAAGTTATTCTGCTACTCATACAAATCTCAACTTCAAATACAATCCAGATACGCTCCAAACACGCTTGCCATTCTGTCACTCATTCAGAACTTATTCCCAACACAATGTTGCTCCATATACAGATGTTTCTCTGTTACCTATTCAGAATACAAATACACTCCAAACACGACAGTCATTCTGATATTCATTTAAAGTTCAAGAACAGTTACAACTCGGATACGCTCCAGACGCGGACGTCATTCCTTTGTTCATACAGAATCAGTCTCCAGATATAGTTCAAATGCATTCCAGACACGGATACCGTCTTGATGCATATTCTTCTGACCTACAACACTGCAGTTTAACAAACATCTTGGATGGCATCTTTAAGCCCATCTCCAGAAAGATTCTACCATCTCCAAATGGCATCTTTAAGCCCATTCCCTCAATAATATTTGGACGAGTGCAAATTTACGGGCACTCTAGTGTCCAATCCTCTTTTACCTTCGAGTCACGAAAGGCAAACTTGCCAATCTAGCTCTTCAGGTTCAAGAAGATTGAACAGAGGCAACTGTTGTACCCCAAAATTTTCCCTCTCATTTTATCAACATTTCTCATCACAAGACTCTTGGAACTCAGGATCAAACTAGGGTTTGCTCTGTTCAAGACACCTCCTTGCACTATTGACCTAAATTAGGGTTTGAGTTTGCACAAGGATTTTTGGGCCTTCAATGCCCAAATTAACTTTCATACTTCATGTTGGACTCCTAAGTTTGCCCATACCAAGTTTCAAGCCTTGAATCAAATTTTTGCCCAGTCAATTGGACAATTGACCTAGAAATCAACTGTATTGGGGAAAAAGTCAACTGTGGCCAATTTATAGTCAAACCTCATGAATTTTGACCCACATCAATATTATGAACTCATATGAACCACTTGATCAAGTTTGGGCCACAATTCCACAAGAAATTTGATCAAATCACCAAAAGGGCAAAATGGTCATTTTTAGGGTTTTGATTGTACAAAGGCAATTTTGACTGTTTGACCTAGCCAATGGAAAATCAAGTTCAACCATGGACTCAGGGACTCAATGAAATTATCTTGAGTTATTCAACAAGTTTAAAAGATCTCAAATGCATAGGATTGACAGATGAATTTTTCAGTCAACTGATCAAAATTTGACTGTACACTGAAAAGTCAAACTTTGACTTTTTGGTCAAAATCAAGTGTCAAGGGTCATTTTTCATCAATATGTGTCAAATTATGAAACTTGTTCATCAAGAAACCTAAAATTGCAAATTAGGGTTTGAAATTGAAAATTTTGATAACTTAGAATTTTTCTAAGTTATGAAATTTTCTTAATTTTTCCTAACTTTGTCCCACATTTTCACCAAGATGAAAAGGGATTCAAACAAAACTTACAACATGAAAGTTGTAGTCCATCACAAAGTCTACAACTTTGATTCAAAAAGTTTTTTCAAAAGAAGCTTGGATCTCAAGTTATGATTTTTGGAACAAGGGTCCCTAAAACTTTTAACTTAGAGAAATTTTGCCCTAGTTTAGGCAGGATTTTGACCCATCTTCTTGGCCATTTTCACATAGTTCCACTTGGAGTATCAAGTTTAATTTCAAATATGGATTATAGTACATGTTGCAAGCTTTCCAAATTGTCCAAGAACTCCTCAAACACATTTGTGGTTAGGGAGAATCAAATGCTTGAAGTTGGCAAAAACTCACTTTGTAACCATGGCCAAAACATGTTCATACAACTTGCAAAATCTGACCAAACTAACTTTGTACTTGATTACAGGTCTATAAACCAATTTAAACTCAAAAATTGAATGCAAATACATTGAACATTGGTGTTATTCTGATCATTAGAGCTTGGCACAATGAATAACTCCATTTTGGGCATAAAAATGGCACTTCCATTTTCATAAAGGCAACTTTATGTCAAATTGCATTTTCTTGAGCCTTGGACCTCTTTCTTTGCAGCAAACAAGTCCCACAAACTCAGGCAAGGGTACAAGGAACTTGTGCATGCTTGGAGATACCCTGTACAGGCCTATCTCATTTAACTTCACACTTTTCTTTCAAAACAAGTCAACTTGCCAAAAGTCCATAACACACACATCTGATATATTCAACTTAAGCCAAGGTTTCAAACAAGTTTTACACATCCTTGTAAGCCAGAAACACGAGCCTTTCACCTCTAAAGCACCCTTATACACAAAAACCACATTTTCTTGCAAAATAGGGCAGAACCTGCAAATCACAAGCCAAAACACATTCCACTCGTGCGTTTTGCTTGTAATCAATTCCAATACCTTCCATTCAACTCACTCAAGCTATCCCAAACCTCCATTGCCAACTGTAACTCCATTTACAGTGTTCACCATTTTCATTTCAAGCTTGTGCAGGTTGACTTCTGTAGAAAGATTCAGGCCATTTCAAAACAAACTAAGCATTGGAAAAGGTTCAGGGAAATAATGTAAATAATGTAAATAATACTTTTATTTTTATTTCTTATTTTTATTCACATTGAAAATATTTTCTTGAATATATTTTATTTTTGTAAATATTTTATCTCATTTTGTACATATTTAATATATATATATATATATATATATATATATATATATATATATATATATATATATATATATTATATATATATATATATATATATATATATATATATATATATATATATATATATATATAACATATATATATATATATATATATATATATATATATACATATATATATATATATATACATATATATTTTATTTTACTAAATAATTAGAACAAAAAACACAAAAATATTACATTTTTATTTTTATTATTATTTTATACTAAAAAAACATTTTTTTAATATATTTTTATTTTTGTGCATATTAATATATTTTTGTATATAAATAATATATAGGTAATATTATTTTCTTAAGAAAATTAGGGTTTACCCCTTTAATAAATAAAATTAATCTTTTTTTATGTTTCTTCACATTTAAAAAATACTTTGCATACATAAAAAAAACTCTTTTTTTTGCATAATAATTTTTATTTATGTTATTTATTTTTGTTTATTTAAATATTGCACATTTAAATATTATGCATTGTAAATTCAATTTGGTTGTAATAATTTAGGGTTTTAATTTCTTGCAAAATAATCCCTTATTCAAATTGTACCCCCTCCCTACATCAATGTTGTAATAGCTTAGATTTATTTTTACGCATTTAACGCTTTCAATTATGCCATGATTAGAGAATTAGGGGTTGTATGCCAAAATCAAATCAACAATTAGCTTGACCTAATCAAAGATAAAAATGCATGAAAAACAAACACAATGCGCACTTGCACCCCTAGGGTTACAATCCACTTGTTGCCTTCAAAATGGCCATGATATGGATGTTAAGTACTTTGGCAAAACAAAAACAAACAAACGATCATAGTCCCTCGATGACGCTATCTGAGTTGCCTAAACAAAAATGATCAAGTCCCTCAAGAAAATTGCCAAAGATACTTGACACAATTGCTATCATGGTCTATGCGATGACCCGCGCCTGTCCGTTTAACATCCTAACACAAGGTTGTTCACCAAATGCAATGGTGAAACAACACTGTTAAAAGGGTTAAAAATATAAGAAAGATCTTTGAGTAAAATATGGTAGATAACTCTTAGTTACTTGATCAAAAGCTTGCAAAACATCCTTGCTATTTTTGAAAACACACTTCACAAAACACAATTTAAAATCCTACTTTCAAACATTGAAAACCTTTCAAAAACAAAAAAAAACACCTTTGTATACATTCATACAAGAATCATTACAAAAGTTGCCACAATGATGGTCTCTTTTCTAAACATCTTTCAAAACCACACACAAAGCACCATTTCAAACAATTGAAAAGCAAAGCAAGTGATCTAAACAAGTAACTAAGAGCCCATGGATAACATGGATAGAAAGGGTGCTAATACCTTCCCTTTCTATAATCTACTCCCCGAACCAAGAGAAACGTCTCAAAGGTCTTTCCTGTGCTTTTTGACCTTTCCTTAGGATAAAATAAAAAGTCGGGTGGCGACTCTTGATAAACCGAAACATTTGTGAACCCAAACGCGAAATCCCAAGTCAGTTCTCCCACCGTATCACAGGGGTGCAGTAGTATAAATAGTGGCTTTAGTATTTCAATTTAGGTGGTGAACATCTTTGTACAAATTACTCAAAAATTAATCAAAGTACCAAGTGTTAAAGAGAAACGAGTTTATTGAGGATGTACGTATGATACACCCATTTAATATACATGCATTACTTTCTGCAGAATTTCCAGTAACATTTACTTAAGTCTTTTACCATTTCAAGTTTAGAAGTAATTTTACTTTCACTTTATATGCATTTTAATTCGACATTTGAAGCCATTTGTCTTCATATACAAACATGTTAAATACAACAATCAAGTTTAAAAGATTAATAAAGACACTCGCATCCTGAGACCAATCTGATCGATCTCGCAAGTAACTGGATCCGTGAAAGGATTTGAAAGATCAACAGTTGTTTACCAAAATTCGAGGATAAACAGACCACCACAATTGCATTTAAAAGGAGCTTATGATTCTTGTTTGAACGATTGCATCTTGAGCAACAGTTATAGTACCAGTCAGATGGCGTGCTTTTGAACCTCATTGTCATTCCAATGGTGTGCAAAAACAACCATGTCTTACATACATGTCAAATGCAAATAAGTGATAAAAAACATATATGTAATCAAATTAAGATAAAGAATATTGTTGTATACCTTATTTTAGCCAATGATTTCAGAAATTGTCTTGAATTCCTATAATTGGTCAAAAACTTGTCATATTATTGGTTTTGTGAGCCATATGTCTATGACATAGTTTGAGATGCCACTTGGGAGGGTTGTTAAGAGCTAACCTGAAATTAAAATACTATCATGTTTATACTCCTACATAACAATATCATATTGGTTTGCATGATCAAATTTGTAGTGTAAGGGAGATTTACTTAGATTTGTAAGGTTTAACTTGTGTGTGATCCAAGTTGGTGAGTAGTTTACTTCCATTCCAAGCATTGGAAAATGTTGGCTTCCTAGAAGATGTGACAATAATGTAACCGAAAACATAAAAGATCTGATGTAATAATGATCTAGAAATATAGTATGAGAGGTATGGTTAGGATAAGAACCGTAGGAGTTGTTGAGGGGAGATTACTAGGAGCATTGATAAATAGTATAGGGCTAGGCACCTTTGTGAGAGACACACCACTTATCCACCTAAAACCTTAAGATGATAGGTGAGTGGGTTCTCCCACTATATATGCTTAAGTCTTCACATTGTTATCCAATGTGAGACTATTTTTCCACTTACTCACACTTGCTATATTATTCCAACACTCCCATCAAGTGTGAGTCCACAATGCTTCCTCACTTGTACCGCCATTGACATCTTGCAATGGAACACCACTTCCTGGGTGTATTTCGATACAAGTCTCCTCTGGTCCATTTCTCGAGCCAAAGGCTCTGATACCATGTTGGGGGAGATTACTATGAGCATTGATACATAGTGTAAGACTAGGCACCTTTGTGAGAGACACGCCACTTCATACTATATGAAAAAAACTTAGATGCAAACAAACATAAACCTTGGTTTACAAACATCCAATCACAAATTTTTTATTAATTAAAAAATAAAATAAAATATCATCTCTCTCCTTCATTATCGTAATCACCCCATGAATTCAATTAAAAAGTAAATTAAATTTTAAATAAAGTAAAATTTTCTCTATTTTTATTGTTTCAGAGTGGCAAAGTGGAAAAACAGGCCGTGGTCCACCAAGCCGACCCGCCGATCCGCCAAAAAATGGCGGGTTAGATTGAGATTTTGGATCCTCGCCCACTAAAACTTACCCCACTAAAGACCGTCAATACTGGTCCCACCAAAACCCGCCACCCACCGCACCTATTCGTTTAGCTTGTCTCACTTCAAGTCCATCATTTTTTAGTTAATTATAGTAATTTTTAGTTCTTGATAGTTTTATTTTAATACATTCATTTGTGAATGTATGCAATATTTTTTGAAGTAAATTTGTTAATAAGATGTTTTATAAAAAAGTCTTCTAAAATTAGTGAAAAATATAATTGAAATGTAAAAAAAATCTATTAATATATTAAAAATAAAAAATAAAAATAATAGTCAGGCAAGCCCGTCGCCCGCCAACCCGCACCTTAGCGGGGCGAGCTTGAATCTTATGCTCATTTCACTTGATGCGTTTGTCTGGCCCGCTCTATTTTTGGGGCAGATGACCCGTTTTGCCACCCCTTGTTCTT